>QZGG01000218.1:0-189313 GCA_006409495.1 Sedum album | reverse complement strand
AATCATGATATATCTTTGGAATAATAATTGCCCACTTACAATATGTCGGAAGAGTGACTGTAGAAATTTATATCATATTCAGAACAACTTTAAGAAACTTAAGCAAAATCTGAAAAATATAAAAGCTTTTAGTGGAGACATTAAATGTAGGGTGGGTAAAGAAGGTTGGACTAATATGAGATTCAGGAGAGACTGCTTTGACATCCTATGGACACAGTTTTGATGAAGTAGGAAACTAGTTAGGTTTTGAATTCAGCATTTGTTAAACTGTCAAAGGGCTAAAAAATGAATTTCACAATGTCATAAAGGGAAGAAGAACCTTAAACAAAATTGGGTCAGTCAAATGAGGCTGAGGTTAAAAAGTGGATGACAATAAAAAGAAGTTTGTTCGATTCTTTTAAAATTTGTTAACAGAGTCAATTTCTAGGGTGCATCAAGTAGATGAAACTTTATTTGTGGAAGGGACAAGCTAAATGAAATGGATTGCACTGAGTTAGCGACAGATGTTACATTCAACGAGGAGGGGCTGGCAATAAAAGAGTTTTTGAATAACAAGGTTGTAGGGCCAGATGAATTTAATGGGAGTTTTCAAAGCTGTGTGGAATATCATTGGGCCTAATATGTATAAGAAGGTTTCTCAATTTTTCCGTGATAGAGAGATGCCATATGGGGTTAACGCAGCATACTTGACAACGAGAATTCGGACCTATCAACTGAATTAATATTCTTTACAAAATTATATCTAGCATTCTTGATAAGAATCTGAAGTAGGACGTCTCAAAATTAGTTGGAGATTCGTAATCTGATCTCATGAACGGGGAAATATTGCGCATAACGTATGTTTGGTGTAAGAGCTGGTGGTGGGGTACAAAAGGAGGAAGGTTAGTGCCACGTTTTATAAATACTCCGTATGCAAATAATCTGTACTTAAATAATAAATTATTTGGATAGGTTTAAATCATAAAATATGAGAAGGAATTAATGCAAGACATAAAAATTGATATTAAATGCGTATCTCGAAACACTTAATTATAAGCTCAAGTCTCAACTTGTATCTATGAATTTAGCTACTTGTGACAGTAACCAAACACATGAATGAGAAAGAAGAACAGAAAAAACTGCTAATGTGATTTGTAGTGTTTGCTTCTCTTATTTTCTAGACTCCTATGTTTGCCTCCAGAAGAAGTGAAGTTTGGGGCTAGGGTTACTCAAAAATCAACATAATATATCCCCGAAACTAAGCTAGTATTTTTACTGCTCAGATTCGTAACCACCTTTTGATTTTTTAGCAAACAACAATTTAAATTCAAAAAATATATTAGAATTCGATATGACACGTGCAATGTGTCAGGTATCGGCCGCGCACGATGTGGATTGCGCAGCTTATACCGTGTGGTCAATATAGGGCTGAATTGGATCCGTTTTCATCGAGGCCCAATGGTCCTCTTTTACTCCAATTTAGCGTCTATAAGCACATTTTTCATTTTTCATCTAAGCCCTTTTAATTAACCCGAACCATTTAATTATGTAGAACAAGTGAAAATAGTGACACAAATGCATTAAAAGATATGGATTAAGTTTGGTAAATAAATATGAATCATCATATCACCCCACACTAAAACTCTTTCGTCCCGAATAAAAACAATGCACTGAAAATGTCATAACAAACTACATTAGCAGAATCACGAACTCACATACATTGGGAATTAGAATACTTAATATGGAAATATATCATGTGGATCCTCTCAATTTGGTGGACTCGTGGATCCCCTTTTGCACTCGTCGATTGCATTATTTGGACGCACCAGATTGTGCCAGCGTATTAATGAAGCATGTGACTTGCACATGTGCATTTGTCATGTGCACCGACGAGCACGTCGTTGAGTGCTGCAAATTTGTCCCGACTCTCCTCCTTAGTATAGTATTGGCAAGCTGGGGTCGAATCCACATGGAACGGTGAAAAGTCGTCTTTTGATCTACAATCTAAATTGGGGTTTGTGAGTAAAAACAATTAGAAGAAAAGAAAACAGTTGCGCAAGTGAAACTGGCGCGTGATCAGAAAGCAGTTATAAAAGAAGTTAATAAAAACACAGAGATGTGGATGATCACAAACTATGAATCAACAACCAAAATAGAAAACAAAGATATGTTTTTCGTTCCAAATTCAGATCACACTCCAATGTTCGTCCAGCCAGAAAAAGTCGTCATATGCCTATTGGACGTGGCACACAAATACAACTGAGATCCAATCAGAAGTTTCATTTATGAATTTTATGTGAAAGAAGTTCAGTTCATTTGAACCTAAATAAATAATGAATGCGCTACAAAATTTGAATTCGCATAATTTTCTACTCGTTCCATTTAGAGTAACACAACTTGGATGGTATCTAGGGTTTCAATTTGAAATGGATAGAAACCGTAATAAGAACAAGGGACAATTGCAGACAACCACTATTATAATACACTGTTTTGCAGAAAACCACCATTGTAGCAACTAATTACGAAATGCCTCTATTATAATTGCTCTGTTATCGAAAAACCACCACTATCGTAACTCCGTTAGAAATTGCAAACCACGCGCCATACTGCGCGTGGGTAAATCATTTTTATACTGACAACAACAGAAAACCACTATTATAATATCAAACTTTGCAGAAAACCACCATTTTCACAATTAATTACAAAATGACTACATAATAATAGTTTGTTATCAAAAACCATCATCTGAATATATAAGTAACAATAGATACTGTTGTTAATTCTTTGATTGTGTTTATGTTTGATGAGCAATGAAGAAATACATGTTGCTAAAAATATGGTTAACTAAATATGATCCACACTTGACATGAAACCTAACAAAAGTATATTTGCGGTCATGGATGTTGTTGAAGTTTGTATCTGTAGCATAAATTTGAATCATAAAGAAGTCAATACAATACAACAATTAGAGCATAAAAGCAACGGCAAAATAAATCATAGTTCATAAGGATAAGGTAGTGAAAAACTTACTTGTTTGTGAACTGGGTAGCCGATAGCCATTACACAATGCTAATAAGCTCTCGAACATGAATTTTCTTTCCAGCATTATTTCTTCATTGACATCAATCAATATTCAATTGAACAATAATGTAGCTAGTACACATTTATTAAAGAGTTATTATCATTTGAGCCTCCACTCTAACAGGAATCAGCATCCAACTATCATTTCAAAATTAGTTATTATAATTATGTTTTTTGCAAATTTGAGATTATAATGGTGGTTTTTGTAAAATTTAAATTATAATGGTGATTTACAATTAACTTAATTAATAAAATAATATTTAATTACCACACAATCACGCTTTTAACGACAATTTTAACAGAATAGTAACAATGGTGATTTTTTGATAACGGAGCTATTATAATAGTTGCATTTCGTAATTAGTTGTTACAATGGTAGTTTTCTGCAGAACTATTATCATAGTGGTTTTCTTCAATTAACCCTAAGAACAATACAAAGCAATATGTGAAGAGAGCTCACTGCGAAGATATGTCATTCAAATAGTTCTTTCTTCCCTAACATATGGATTTGGTCTCCGGCGGTATGCCATGCAGCTCACTCTAACTCACCTGGATTTTATTTATAAATGCCCCACTTTCATAAAACATATATCAAATACCATACTTCAAAATCAATCCGAACTTGCTTACTTCGAATTTTAGAAATTAGTTCCGAAACAAATGAAATTGAACGAAATCGTTGGTTTATCGTAGCTGAATGTTCAAATATTCAAACGATCCGTAATGGGTAACAAACCATGAATTCAAGGACCAGATTTATAACCACAGTGGGATTATGAGGACTTGCAAAATTAAAGTTTTAGAGGAGGTGGTGCGTCAGTTAGGGCACGTGGGGGTACTTATCGGGAAGAAGAAGAAGGCAGTCGCTGAATTAGAGATGGAAGATGATGATTGGCATTTTCAATTGAATTTGGTTTTCTTGTAACCGGTTCTTTAAAATTACAGACTGCATTAAATGACGGTACAAACCAACTATTTCGTAAAATTTCATTTAGTTCGATGAGTAAAGTTCAAAAAAAAAAAATAGTTTAGGTGAAACCGAATGACTTAATATCAACCATTGGATTATTAATGTGCGGTTGAGATTAAATTTAATTTTTATATAATGACGGTTAGATTTGCAAAAAACCCTAGCGGTTGAGATTGACGGTTATTTTTGAATCAAATCTCATTTGTTGGATTATTAGCATTCAATGACTGAAATCATGTCTCACTGTCTGATATTTATATATCCATCCTCCTAGAACCCTACTCTAGTTTGATTTAAATTTTCTTTTAAGGGTGAAGATTTTCTATAAAGTCTCTTATGCGTATAAAATATACACTAATATGAGCTGTTAAATAAATTAGATCAACAGATCAGATTTATAACCAAATCAAATAAAAAAGTTACCAAATATGGAATTAAAATAATTCGAAATTAAATGCGAGGGTAATTTAGGAACAACAAAATAAGGTTGTTTCACAAACCATAATTTACTCAAAAAATTAGGGTATTTTGAAATTGTGAAACAACCTCTGAAAATCAAACGAAGAAACGAATTCAGCCGTGTCTGCCACTCGCATCTGTTATAATCATACACGTCGATTGTTATCATCCGTCACGCACATGTCTGCACTTGACTTGTAAATTATCTTAGGGTTTCTTATGTCTATTATACTAGGGTTTCATTTAAACTATTGCGATTTAGTTAGGGTTTCGTTTTGTGCAACATTTGATGTTTGACAGTGCAAATCGACTTTCAATTATAAAACATCAGCAGCGATCCGGTTGATACAGTTTGTTAAACACGAATATACTGTAAGGTTCAAAAAATATATATACATGATTCATGAACCATGCTTAACAATTTGTTAAACCATATTGTATTAGTATGGTCTAAATAATTGTGGATTATGGTTTATGAACCATGTTTATCAATTTATTGAACCATACTCGCAGACTATCTTGTATTTGGCTGGAACATATATTACCATGTTGAATGCTTTTTTGCAGGTTTAGAAAAGAGTGGTAGGTAAGCTAAGAAACTTACTGACTTCGAGCCACGACGAGTTGAAAATCGATTAGAATAGAAGACTTGCATTGATGTCATACGCTGCTTACGGAAAAAAATCGTGTCTTTTAGGATCAAATGATCCTATTACTCTTAATTGATGTTTTGTTGAACAAGTAATGCAAAAAATACTGAATTTCTGATTAATAATCCAATAGTGGTTGACGATCATTGAATGGTTTGATATAATATGCAAAATGCTTGTATGGTTCATAAATTATCACTAACTGGTTCATGAACCATATTACAAAAACCATATTATCATTGTCATTATCTAGTATGGTTCTAGAACCATCCAATACAAATATTTGAACCATATCGATGAGTAGAATAAAATATAGGATCGTCAATTCTGATATGATCCGAATATTTGAACTATATGGTTCTAGAACCATACACTACAATATTTTGGACCATGTCCATTAAGAATCGTTGCAATTATAACAGTATTACCGACCAAAAACACTACGGCGACTTCGTATTACGGATCTGAATCAGAATGTTGATTCTCATCCGTAATTGTTGCTTACGTTAAAATCCATGTCGACAGGAAATTTAAAATAGGATAGAATCAAATTTTGATTTGAAAAGCATGTCAGTTGGAGGATTTTAAGGAGATTTTATTGCTAAACATATTTTCAATATAATTATTTTGCATCACTTTATAGATTTGCCCTTTTGTCCTATTTTGGTAACAATTGGATTGTGTATTTTAAACCGTCTGATTGGAATTAATCGAAGGTTATGATGATTTTATATTTTATATGAAAACTGTCACTTTATACCTGATCCCTTCTCTTCTTTTAAAAGTGGCTTATAATAAAACAAAACCCTTTTTATTGGTTATCTAAATATATAGAGCAGGGAACGAAGTTCTAGGAGAACATCTATTTTTATGTAAGACGGTGAGACATTATCTGCAACGTTGATTAACGCATGAGATTTAATCAAAAAATAATCATCAAATCCAACCGCCTATATTTTTTGCAAATCCAACAACCTATTAATTAAAAACTAACTTTTTAATCTCAACCGTTAGATTAATCACAAGATTCAAGGATAAATGTGAAGGCAAATTAGTCATGAAAAATTAAAATCAAATACTTCATAAAATTTGAGGATAAGGAAACGATTGGTTTCCAATTCTGATTTCGAAATCTTAAGATTCACATACCCCAACTATAGTAATAACCCCCAAAAGTTCGACGCAACCTCGAAACCATTGATTCATTCTAATTACAACTTACAAGTCAGTTAAATTGAATCTTAAATTACGACTGAAAAATGCAATCAATGGATGCAAAATGGGGTTCATGAGTCTACCAAAATAAATGGATCTACATGATACATCCCTATATATATATATATATATATAGATTTGAGATTCAGAAAGACAAGCAAATTTTGTGAGACATAGGGACATAATCTAGGTAGTTAATTTGATTAATTTGACGGTTGAGAGTAAAGTTGGTTTTTAATTAATTGGGCGGTTGAATTTGTAAAAAACAAGGGCGGTTGGGGATGAACGATTTTCAATATCAACCGTTGGATTGTTACAAATCAACAACTGAAATCATGTCCTTCCGTCTTACTAAAAAATTTATGTCCTCCTATAAAATTTCACTATTTATACATAAGATTAATATGTTGACACAATCTGGTGCATTGAAAAAATGCAATCAATAGGATGCAAGAGGGGGGGTTAATGAATCCACCAATGTGTCCGTACGTGTGGGGAGTTATCCCAACTCCAACAAGCAGCAATCTATTAGTAACGAATGGACAACAAAGTACAAATTTGCAACACTCCCTCTTCAAGCCCTTATACTACCAACTCATCTGAATGCGCACTGAGCTCCCCTTAGTTTAGAGCTCCCGCTCTATGGCTTGTCACAACAGCCTTTGTTTTTCCGAACGCTGCTTCATCCTCTACAATATTCTTCCAAACTACTGGCTTCCTCCCGGACAGCTAGGACATGTCCTCGAAAGTGTTCTTCCGAACCACTAGCCTCCTCTTGAATGGCTAGGACTAATCTGTGTCAACCGATAAGCTTGTGTGAAACGTCAATTTTTTAAATCTTGTTCAGACAAATAATTTTTAAAATTAATTTTTTTTATTAATTTTAATTAGTAAGATAGGATTTATTAATTAATATAAAAATTATTTTTTTGATAGTTCTCAGCGACATACAGTAATATTTTTGAGTATAGTTATTTTATTAATTAATAAGACATGATTTTGAAGTTAGATAAATAAAATAATAAAAATGAATAGTTTTTTAAAAAATTGTTCCTTTATAAATGTGTTCAGTTGATAAGATTAGGTTAAACAAATAAAAATTATTCTAATAAATAAAAATATAAATTATATTGCTATATAAAAGGGTTTAGTAGTTCCTACAATAGGATTTAGATTAGCATATACAACTTAAATTCTGGCTGGTAAAACTTGACGGCTGCAGTACTTTCCTTCAAAAAACCACCAAGTTGTATTTGCCTAACACTGCCTAGACTTTTGTCGGGCACCCAAAACATAAATTGCTAAATAGAGGCCAAACACACAACCAGGAAAATTATCAGTTTAGGAACAACACGTGCTAAGTTATGATAAATGCACTGGGGTTGATTTTTTTTCGAGAGGGACAAGCACTACTGTTGTAGTACCACTTGCAATTTGTCTGAAACTGACTCAAATTTATTGTCAGAAAATGAATCTGGTTCGGCATTTCAAAACGATATTTTTTCTACATGCTGGTCAAGAGGTGGTTTCTTTTGAGATCCTTACTGTTGGGTGAGACCATGAGACTTCCATCATGGCCGTTGGTTGGGTTTGATTTTAGGTTCCGGATTATGCCACGTGGAGGTGAGAGAACAAAAGCATCAATTTCTCTCACCTCCGATTTCGAATTTCTCTCACCTCCACGTGGCACAATCCGGACCCCAAAAACAAACACAATCAACGGCAATTATGAGAGTCTCAGGGTCTCACCTCTTAATAAGGGTTTCAAAAGAGCATCCCTCTGCTGGTCAATAATACAGTGGTTTTTTCTTTTTCCCAACTTCTACAAATATGATATATAGAACATATGTATCTATTATTTGGTGGACTTTTGAATCTCACTTTGCATCCGTTGATTGCATTTTATCAATAAACAAGATTGTGTCAACACATTAATGACGTAGTGCAATCTCAGTCATTGACGAAATACAATCAATGAGTGCAAATTGAGATTCACGAATCCATCAAAAAGATGGATCTACACGAGCAAATCTCATAATACATGACTCTTCAACTCTTAAGTAGGTGTAATAAAGAAAACTCTGAGTAGGCCTAGTTAGATTTGCATTCAATTTGACAATTCCAAAATCATAGAAACCAGAGCGGACCATCAAGATCTATAAACTTGCGAGAGGAAACTCTAAAAAGTACAAATATTTACAATGGTGGGTTTGGCAAGATTAGAATAGTCAGCATATCTTAATATATAAGAGCAACTGATATGAATGTGCAGGAAATATAGAGAGAAAGTTATCAATGGAGCCACCCAGTGATGAGCCAAAACACTTTGTTCTGATCCATGGGGCATGCCATGGTGCATGGTGCTGGTACAAAGTTAAAACAAAGCTCAAGTTGGCTGGCCACCGGGTCACGGCACTAGACATGGCTGCCTCAGGGATTGACATCAAGTCAATACAAGATGTGCAAACAGTAGAAGAGTATACAAAGCCTTTGCTAGATTTCATGGAGGAGCTGCTTCCTATGGAAAAGGTCGTTTTAGTTGGCCATAGCTTTGGAGGAATAAATATATCTCTTGCTATGGAAAAGTTCCCTGACAAAATATCAGTTGCTGTGTTCCTTACGGCATTTATGCCCGACACTGCGAATTCACCATCATATGTCATACAACAGGTATTTGCCTTAACAAGTGCATAAAAACCTTTGATGGGCAGAAACTTAAGTGATGCTTTTTTATTTCTTGTTTTCAGTTTTTTGATAGGATTCCACCAGCTAATTGGTTGGATACAACACTTGAAACTCAGAAAGTCCCCGATGACCCCCCTGCAATAATATTCTTTGGCCCTGAATTCATGAAGCAGAAGCTATATCAACAAAGCCCAGTCGAGGTGCATCTCGAAACTATCAAACCAAATACTTTTATATTACGAAGAAACACAAGTACTTGTTCATTTCTAATGTGTAGTCTACTTTATGTATCCAAGGATCTTGAGCTAGCAATGATGCTTATTAAGCCTGGATCACTTTATATCTTAGACTTATCACGGGTTGTGAAATTCACAAAAGAAAGTTACGGATCAGTCAAGCGAGTCTACATAATATGCGAAGAGGATCTAGCCATAACTAAGGAGTCCCAGCATTGGATAATAAAAAATTATGGAACAACAATGGATACCCTTGTTATTCCAAAAGCAGATCATATGGCAATGTTCTCCAAACCTAATGAGGTCACTCAATGCCTATTGGATGCTGCCGGAAAATACCGATGAGGGCGACAACAACAAAAATGTTATAAAATCTTCAGAAACATGACAGTGGTGAATGAAATGCATGGTTTCATCAACAAAAGGAAGAAATCCAAGAGAGCATTCAGTTTTTCTTGTGGTCAATAAAACATTCATTTCGTTCATTTTCTGTTAAGTTTGGGACCCTCTGAATACAGTTGCTCCATTTATGTCTAGGGGGCAGGCCAACTCTCAATCTAGTACCACAGATTTCTATGTTTCATTCAAAATACCTATAGCCTTGTGCAATCCAATTATTGGGTACCGAACAGATTTCATCTTTCTACATTAGACCACTTTTTGTACTTGATAAGTTGATCTGCAAATCGACACACAAATATTTTTGCAACTTCGGTAACTTTGTCAGGTTAGAAAAGTTAGCATGCGCATTTTTACATGAATAAAAGCAGCTAATTCATTGCAGTCCGTATGACATTGAGAGAAACCGACCTATGGAGAAATACAAGGATGAGCCAAAACATTCTTATTGATCATTGGGTCATGGTACTGGTACAAATTCATACCAAAGCTTAAGTTGGCTGGCCACACGGTATAAGACATGGCTACCTCACGGATTGACACAACGTCATTACAATATTTACAAACGGTAGCAGAACAAAAACTTTGCTTGAGTTCATGGATGATCTCTCGATTTTGGAGAAGTTGCCTGAACAACTATATTAGTTATTGTGTTCCTAACAGTATTCACATCAAATACTATGAAATCAGGCTCATATGTTGTTAAACACGTATTTACAATATCCAACTCTGATATCTTAAAACAACATTCTCTAACAGAAAAATAATGAATCCTCTATTTTTCTTTCCGCTTTTTGCCGAGTTTCACCATCTAACTGGCAGGATCAATATGCACATCCCAGTGAGCCACCAGCAATTCATTGGGGCCCTGAATTCTCGACATAAGCTATATCAAAACAGCACCATTATGCAATCAAACAACAAATTTTGAATATTCATTCAGTACAATGACACTAGACTAGTCGAAAGTTCACAACTTTTAATATGTGCCTCAGGATCATATGTAGAAAACCAGAATCGTGCAGCGTCCGGTGACGATCGCCGGCGAGACGATCGTGTTGAACCCTTGTGGTTTTGATGATGACAAGTGATCAATACTGACTAGTTTATTGAGCGTGCAGATTGTGCATCTCTGGACTTACCTAACGACTAGTCTGAAGTCGTTAGCAGTAGCAAGTCCTGATATTTCGGACAGAGAAAAATCAGGGAAGATAATCTAGTTGCTTAAACTGCTTATATCAATTTTGATGATATTCTAACTGCCTAAACTGATTATATCAATTGTGATAATATTCAAACTGCCGTTTAGAGTTGAGATAAAATATTGTGAGATAAAATCTGATATTTCCTAATTGAATCTTGCATGGATTGCAGGTCTGATTTGGAAGGTGTGGCTTAGTATAAAAGCCTGGTGTAGCAGATTGGATGGAGTGTGACTTTGTGAGAGAGCGAGGAGCGATCGAGACCAGAGCACAAGGAGATGAGCAGAGGCAACAAGGAAGCGAGCGTGACCGCGTTTACTACGTTGGTTGAGTGCTTTTCGTGTTAGGCTAGAGACTGCATCAGTTCATCTAGTGTGAGACGGTGTGCTGCAGAACTTCGGAATTGTTGGTGTCTGAGAATCAAGGGGTGCAGCTTAGAACAGTAGTAAACGGGGAGTTGTACTAGCTGATTCAAGTGTATTCGATTCAAGGATATTAATAAAGTTAGGAGTTGAGAATCCTTCCAGTAGCTGCTGGAAGGGGTGGTTTTTCCCAGTTGGGTTTCCACCTAAAATCGTGAGCTTTCATTTACTTTCATTCGTTAAGTTACTTTTGTTTATTCCGCTGCGACTAGTCGTATCGAGGGACAAGTCGACCCTCACGACTAGAAGTACAAGCTAACCTCGATCCAATAATTGGTATTAGAGCCCGGTGCTCTAGATTAGTGTTAGCTTGCAGGTAACATGGCTAAAAACTTCGGAGATTGGACACCTCCGCCACTGAAATCGGGAGAATATGACTGGTGGGTTAAACAGTTCAAGTCACATGTGTGTTCTTTAGACGCTCGGGTCTGGAAGGTCATTACTAGAGGAGATGGACCAGTTTTGGACCAAATGATGCTGGTTAAGGATGAGAACCTTTATGATGAAGAAGACTATCGGATAGTTGAGAAGAATCATCGTGCAAAAAGAGTTCTTCTTCAAGCACTAAGTGAAGGAGACAAACGGAAGATTCTAGGCTATGACACTGCGAATGAGATTTGGGAAGCCTTGAGAAGACCGTACTCTAGGAATGAAGACATCCAGAAGATTAGAATATTGACAGCACTCAAGGAGTACGAGTTGGTTGCTCAGGGAAGGAATGAATCTCTGGAGGACTTCCACTCCAGGTTCCAGACATGTGTGGGACAACTAGTCTTTCTGGGTGAAAAGATGGAAGATTGGAGAATCACTCACCGGTTCCTCCAGGCACTGGATCACTTCTAATAGTGTAATATAGCATAACTCAATGATTAAACATTCACATAGCAATGGCTCTTCATGCTCAATCAGATATTAAAGCTATAACACTGGAAGAACTTGTAGCGAGACTTCAGTCACATGCTATCGTGTTCAAAGGGAAGACGGCCTCCAGAGAAGCTACAAAGTCCAAGTCACTGGCACTTAAGGTTGAAAAAGCGTTCAAACTAGTCCAGACTGATGCCCAAGATGATGAGGATCTTGATGAATCCACTGCTTTGATCACCAAAGCACTAAGAATGACAAAACTGGATGCTATGAGGAACTTCAGAAAGGTTAAAAGAGAAGACAACCAGAACTCACAGTCCTCTAATCAGAACACACAATCGAGTGGTTCTAAAGACAAGAAGGACATCATATGCTGGTGGTGCCAAAAGAAAGGTGATAGAGTGCTTTTGTACGCTACTTTAATCCGTTACACTGCTGATATTCTAACATATTTTAGTATAAGATTACGCTTTTGGTGTAGTTTTGTATTACAGGCTGATTAGAAAAGTTAGAACAAAAACACAACAAGAAGGCTGAAACTCGGAGCAAAAGGCAACAAGGTGACAATAAAGGACAAAAGACCACTAGCGCGCGAGCACTATGGCGCGCAAGTATGGGTCGCGCAGTAGATAGCAAAAACGATGACGTCAGCAGACAGCGAGATATTTGACGTGTAGTATTTAGTGGAGATTTTAATGTCCTAACACGGCAAACAAAATTTATATCTAGGAGACCTAGAGTCGAATCCCTAGAGATGAGTTAGAATTGATTAACTAGTTAATACTACTTAAGATTTGCCTAAAATAAAAGGTTTGGGGGGAATTTGTGAAAGGTTATGATATTTTGTAGGATTAAAATGCAAACTAAAGGTGATCAAGGATCTATGGACCCTAGGCTATAGCATATAAGGTGATGACAATCAATCATGCAACAATTAATGAATAGAAAATGATTAGACTAGTTCATTTATGAACATTAATCCTAAGGTCAACTTTCATTGCATGTTAGGACTAAGAGGTTCATTTAAATGGAGGCCTCAATCTTTCAATATTTTGGCTCTCCCTTAGGTTATGGACTTTTCCTCAATCTTTCAATATTTTGGAAGAGTTACCATAACCTAGATTAAGTAAACTAGTCATCCACATCAATCCTACACTTTCATGTTAAGATCAAGGTAGATTATTCATGCAAGGCTAATTAATCAACTCTATATCAACTTTCATTGCATATATCATTGATTAGGTTCAATTAATTACACTTAAGCATTTTCACAAACACTTAATGTGCAACATTTAATAGATGTAGCCAATACACAAAATTCATATCAAAATTCATTGCATAATCAATTAATCATCATCCAAATACATGCATGCAACCTAGGGATCCATAGGATCCCTAACCAATCACTACTCACTACTCATGCTAAAAGTAAAATCAACAATAGAAATGTATGGAAACATGAAATTAATTGCAAACTAGATTAGATTGGAAGGTGTTGATGCTTGATCTTCACTCCAAAGTCTTCAATTCCACACAAAAGCTCTTGATCTTCAAAAACCGAAATTCTAGGGCTGCTGGTCAAAGTCCGAAGTCAAGGCCCCGATTTTGAAATGTCCAAAAAGCTTATATACTCGGTGGTTCTCTCCCCAGCAAATTTGACCTGGGCCGAGCAGAAAAATTGGGGGAATTTCTGCTCGGCCGACTTGTTTCCTCCTGGTCCGAGCAGACTTGATAGAGTGTAGCTTTGATCCTCGGCAGACTAACTTCTGCTCGGCCGACTTGCTCTTGGTCAGCCCGAGCAGAATTCTACTTGGCCCCAGGAAAAATCACTGAGCACTCTTGTATCAATTCTTGATAACTTCCTGGGCCGAGCAGCTTTATCTTCGACCGAGCAGGACTCCTTTGATCTCTTCAGGTATGATCCCCTGCTCTGGTCTGCCGAGTAGAACTTCCTTGGCCGAGCAGATCATGTTGTTCTTCATCCAAGGAGGGCTTGCACGTTTGGTCGACCGAGCAGATTTCTACTTGGGAATTTCTGCTCGGCCGAAGTGACTTCTGACCATCTTGGGTCAACTTCCTCGGCTGAGTTGGTCTGCTCGCCACTCTCTTGGACTTGCTCGGTTGGACTTGATTTTTGCTCGAGAGAGTAAGTTTTGCTCTTAGGCACTTGACTTGAATTTTTACTCCATTTGCTCCATTTTTGTGCTTTGTACTCTCTTTGATAAACTTTGAATAAAATCTGCACGAAACACAAAAGAGTATCAAATTCTTCACAAAATAGTCAAAAACTAGCAAGAATCAAGCATAAGGAGTGTACAAATACTTACGAATTTGCACACTTGTTTTCTTTCTTTTACTTGTTTTCACTCACAACCCCAATCTTTAGTTTGTAGTTAAAAGGAGAATTCTCACCGTTCCCTGTGGATTCAACCCCAGCTTACCAAGACTATACTAGTAGGAGTGTCGGGACAAATTTGCAGCACTCAACGACGTGCTCGTCAAAAGGACATAGATCAACTGAGTGTCTGAGAAAGAAGGCAGGAAACCCTGCTACTGAAAGGGACGGCAAAGCAATGCTGGCTGCATGGGGAGATGAAGGAGAAGAAAGTGACTGCGATCTGCCTGTGAATCAGAAAGTATGCTTGATGGCACTTGGAGACGATGCGAATAATGAGGTAAATACTAACTCTCCTTCTAGAATGTCTCGTGCTGATTTATTAGATCTCCTGAGAAAACTAACCGATGTGAATGAAGAAATGAGTAGCATATTGGAAGAGCAGAAAGTCGAAATTACAGGTCTTACTGAGGACAATCTTTTATGGTCAAGTACTGCTATAGAACTTCAGGATGCGATTAAGAAAAAGTCTGTCAAATGCAACAACTGTCCTGATCTGAAAGAGGAAGTCAAGCAATTGAAGGATGAGATACAGAAATTGAAAAAGGAAAAAACGAAACTGATAGACGAACTGGAAAGGAAGAGTCAAGAGAACGACGAACTGTTCACAAAACTAGACAAGCTGAAGATGAAGGCACCTGTTGTTGATGCTGCTGAACAAGAGGTACCTACCCTGAGAGAAAGATTCCGACCATGTCTAGGATATGTTGCTGAGGAGAAACACATTGCCTCCACTAGTTCTGATAAAACACATCATAGCCAGATAATTCCGAGAGATCATTCCAACGACCAGTATGTGCCATTTGATGGTTCTAAGGCATATCAGATGTGGAAGAAGCAAGTAGACAACACTGGACCACTGAACTTCTAAGCACGTAAGAAAGAGAAACCGTTTAGACCAGGGAACAACAAGTACGTAAAACTGAGATCGCACTGTGTTTGCTGGCACTGCGGTAATAATGGACATTACCGCAGAGAATGTGGTAACCTAAAAGCCGATAGGGAGAGAAATGAGACATACACTAGGAATCGTGGTCAGGAAGTCAGGGGGAACCACAAATGGAAGGAACCCATAAGATCACAACAAAGGTACTCTCAGGGCTATGAACCGGCACCTCACTACCGTGAGGGACGACCACAACACTGGACTAGACAGAGACAGTCCTCACCTCACTATCATAAGGAACGACCACAACACTGGACTGGACAACACTTGACTAGACAACACTGGACATCCACAGGAGGAAGACCTAGGGAAACTTCAAGAAGGAAAATTGATCTTGGAACAGAATGGAAACCTAATCCTACTAACAAATTTATTAATGCTGTTTCCTATAAATCAAAAGCAGTTAAGCCTAAGTCAATATGGGTCCGTAAGACTGATGTTTTCCTTGCAGATAAGGACGAAAGGACAAAGGTGGTTCATAGACAGCGCATGCTCACTCCACATGACAAGGAACAAGGAGTGGTTTCTAACTCTCAATAAACATCAAGGAGGACCGATCACCTTTGGAAACAAGAGCAGAGGTGAAATTTGTGGGATCGGTACTATAAGTCTGTCTAGTACTACTCAAGTGGAAGATGTTAGTTACGTTAAGGGTCTAAGTTACAACTTGTTAAGCGTTGCTCAGTTATCTCAAAAAGGTAAAAATCGAATTATTGTCACTGATACTGACTGTTTGGTTGAGTGCATTGAGACAGGAAAGGTTCTTCTGAAGGGAATAAGAAATAACAATGTCTATATTGTTGATCACTTGTTTGAGCCAGAAGGGGAGTTGTGCCTTGTATCGCACTCAAATGATTCTGACTTATGGCACCGAAGACTAGGACATGCCAGTCTACGTCTTCTTTCCAAACTCCAAAAGAAGAATCTAGTAGAAGGATTACCCAGCGTAAAGGAATCTGAGAACGGAGTATGTGGTTCTTGTGCCAAAGGTAAAATGGTGAGAAGCTCCTTCAAATCAAAGGACTGGGTGAGTTCTAAGAAGCCTCTAGACTTGATTCATATGGATCTGTGCGGACTGATGCGTGTCCAGAGTAGAGGAGTTAATCGGTATGTACTAGTCATTGTTGATGACTACTCAAGGTACACCTGGACTATCTTTCTTAGAACTAAGGATGAAAATTTTGATGAGTTCGAAAAATTAGAAAACTAGTGTTGAACGATTACTTGACTTATCTATTATCTAACTACGTACTGACCATGGGACAGAGTTCCAGAACTCTCAATTTCTTGACTTGTGCAGATTGGAAGGTATAAGTCATAACTTTTCCGCTCCTAGGACCCCCCAACAAAATGGAGTGGTTGAAAGGAAAAATCAAACTCTAGAGGACATGACTAGGACCATGATGATAGCCAGTAATCTTCCTAGAAACTTCTGGGCCGAAGCACTACATGCTGCATGCTACATCATCGACAGAGCCTATCTGAGACCAAGGATTGACAAGACTCCATATGAGCTTCTGAGGGGTAGAAAAGCAAATCTGTCTCACCTGCGTGTCTTCGGTTGCAAGTGCTATGTGCAAAATAATGGTAACGACAGTCTCGGTAAGTTTGATCCGAGAAGTGACGAAGGAACTTTTGTTGGATACTCGAGTTGACCAGAGATGACTTGGAACTTTTGTAATGGGAGAAAAATCTGTAAGAACCTTAGAGCTGACGAAAGATGACGATGATGACTTCGAGCTGACCAGAGATGAGTGGACCCTAGAGGAGGATCCTGTCGATGAACTAGTTCCTGCTCCTCAAGGAACAAGTGGTGGAAAGGGGTCAAATAATGATAACAATGCTGAAGATGAAGAATCTGACAGGGAAGAAGATACTATTGTGGAACCAGAGGCTGACGATGGACAAGGTGAAGCAAATGAGAATAATCAGTTACCAGGCTCTGGAAGTACTCCACCAGAAGAGAGACAAAGAATGCAGACACAATAACAACAAGGAGTTCCTATAAAGAGTGGACGACGGAGTCATCCTCCGATCAAATTCAGAGACTATTACACTGAACTTCCTAACCTTTCGTCACATAACACTAGTGGTAATGGTCAAGTTGCATTATTGAGTTACTGTGCTAACACTGCCTTTGTTTCTCTTGCAGAACCAAAAACGGTGACTGAAGCACTGAAGGATCCAGAATGCGTATTAGCCATGCAAGAAGAGCTCCACCAGTTCGAGCGCAACAAAGTCTGGGAACTTGTCCCTCGTCCATCTGACCAGACCATCATTGGTACCAAGTGGGTATTCAAGAACAAGCTTGATGATCAAGGGAACATTGTATGAAACAAAGCGAGATTGGTGGTCAAAGGGTATAATCAGCAGGAAGGCATAGATTTGGTGGCACTTTCCAGTGCAGAGGTAGAATATATGGCAACAGCTGCATGCTGCTCACAGTTATTATGGCTTCGACAACAGCTAAGTGACTATGGTCTTAAATTGCTTTCAGTTCCTATTTTCTATGATAACACAAGTGCTATTGAAATCTCTAAAAATCCTGTGCAGCACACTAGAACAAAGCATATAGAGACACGTTATCACTTTCTAAAAGACTGGGTTGAAAAGGGAATAGTCACAATGAACTACTGTAGGACAGATGATCGAGTCGCTGACATTTTCACGAAGGCCTTGCATAGGGAACTCTTCAAAAGGCTCCGAATGGAGCTGGGTATGATCTCTCTATCCTAATCAGTATATAACTTCTACTACTAACCTCTGTCTGATCTGAATATTCATGCTCTGGTGTGTTAGTAGATAGAAGTGACTAGTGATCATCGACTAGAGGTCACATATCTTGTGTACTAGTAGCTTCAGTACAGCTTAAGACTCCCGTCACATATGGTAAAACTGTGATATACTTCAGTACGTTCTTTGTGACCTAACAACACTTCCTATTTGTTCCCACATTAAAAGCCCAAAGGAAGTAGTTGAGACCATCCCTAGCCTATTCCAAAACTAGTTGTTTCCAGCCCCCATCTGTTTTGACTAATAGTTCGGAAACACTAGTTATAGATAATACACACATATTCAAGAATGATCATATGCTTAAGTGTGATTATGCTATTCTTTGACTAACATGCTTTTCTTTGGAGTAATGTTTTCTGTCACTAGGACAACTGCCGCATTACTTCTTTCACAATGTACCTTAGGACTGGTTAATCAGAGAGACTAGTGGTAAGACTTGGTTGTCAGACATCGTTCATTAGCCACCGATTGGATTGACCAATGAGACACAGATTTTGTTACACCCGAAGAAAACAATTGGACTTATCAGGTTAGGTGAAGTTCAAACAATTGGATAACTTTGAAATTCAAATTTTGGAGAGAGAATATTTAGGAGGATATGTGGAAGATATATAATCAGATTTTTGGGATCAATCCCCCTCACAATTGCCGCCGATTCAAAACTCTAATTGCAAAAACCCTAAATCTCAGAATTCCCTCAACCTTCAACTTCAATGGACTTATCAAAATTCAACCTTGCCGCAATGCTCACACCAGAGGAATTGAGGGCATGGCAAGTTCAATGGAAAAGATGGAGCAGGCAAAGGCAGTGGATGTTAGCACCAAGGTATCGGCCTCCACGTCGGCGGCCCCTCAGAGTGTTGTCCCACCGTCTGAGGCGCCTGCCCAAACCGAAGAAGGAATCATGATTGCCGACGTTGTGAAACCCATTCCTGTCATTGACAATCAATCTGAGAAGGACAAGTCAGCGGAGAAGACTGACGGAGAAAAGTTGGAGACTGCTAAGACTCAGAGGTTGTGAAGGAGAGTAGAGTGGCTCGGTCTGATGAGTCGCTGACAAAAGGGGTGGAACAGGTCGGGACCTCTTGTCAGCCTGACTCGCCTCTGAGTCTGGAGAAGGTGCCTGAGATTGGGAAGAGAAGGTTACTGAGGAGCCACCTGCTCCGACTAAGGATGATGGAGAACGGGCAATATCAACAGATGGTGATAAGGAGTCTTCGGACGAAAATGCAGATGACAAACAGACTTCCCAGACTAGTCAGGAGGCAAGTCTGAGTATGGGCATCTCTCTGGGCAGAAGGATTGGCACCAGGAACAAAGGTAAAGGAGTTGCTTCCGGCACACTGCCAAGCAACAAGAGGAAGGCAGAGTCAACAATCTCTGGTGAACGACAGGTGAAGGCAAAGAGAGATGCAGCCAAGGATTTCCCGAAGTCCTCAGATCGGATATGTCAAGGTATTGTTCGTGACATTGCTTTTGATCCTGATTATCTAATTGATAATGATCTTGGTATAGTTGTGGAACTATTTACTCATCAAGGGTGGGACGAGTTGTTTATGGGACCGCAATGGTTGATGTCGGATTGGTAAAAGATTTCTATAAGTCGCTCGAGCTTGTGTCTGGCAATAAGTTGATTACTGTGTGTTTTAAGATTGGAAAAGAAAAGTATAAGTTCACTGAGAGAGACCTTGCGACTATTTTGGAAGTTCCGTGTGAGGGGTATGATGAGTTGAATGCAGGTATTCCCATGGATGTGGCTGAGGCAGAAATACATGAGGTGGTGTTGGGAAAAGGAGATAACATGCCGGTGGTCTCTCGGGTGCTTCTTGAGTACTTAGCACTGTGTCTGCTGCCAAGGGGAGGTAAGCATACAGTGCCCACCACCTATGAGGAAGTTCTGTTATGGAAGCTATTGACAAAGGCACCAGTGAATCTGCCTAAGATCATTCTTCAACTCATGGTGCTTGTTAAGAAATCTCAGTCCCAGAAGCTGCCATACCCCCGGCTGGTCAAGAGGATCCTCCTGTACTTCAAGGCATATCATCCAAAGGTTGAAGTCTGCTGCTCCCGCCAACTCAATGAAGGACATATGGGTCGTATTAACTATGCCTGGAGTGAGGGCATTGGTTGGGTACATAAGTATGAGTTGTCTGAGGGAGTCACCAGAGATGAGGAGAAGGAGAAGAAGCCTGTACCAGTGGTGGACCTGGATGATGATCAAGAGGATAAGGAGCAAGCTGAGGATACAAGTGCTGTTTCTCAGAGGAAGGAAATTATTAGCTTGCTTCGATCTCTGAATGAGAAGGTGGATCAGTTGCTGAAGATGGATCAGTTTATTGCTGCTCAGACCACCAGTCGCACCTCTTGATCTTTGATGACCAGTCCCTAGGCCCCTCCTGTTCTGACCTAGCACATTTTCCCCTTTTCTTGATAAAACTTTGAACTGAACTTGTCCTATTTTGCCTGTTGTGACGGGCTATTTTATTTTGAACTGCACTCTGTTACACCTGCGTATGCTTGACTGATATTTGGTGTTTTACTTATCCCTTTTTCTACTAACCCAGTTTATGGTATTTTTTTGATAATGACAAAAGGGGGAAGTAGTGGCTGTTATGTGCAGGTAAAGGACTCAGTTCACTCAGTTCCTAAGAAACCTTAACAAGAGGACCTAGCGCATGGACTTAGGGGGAATGTTCGGTTGCTTGGTCGGTAATTGAATCTGCATATCACTTGTCTTGTTCTTATTTTTCCAGATTATTTGTCATCATCAAAAAAGGGGGAAATTGTTGAACCCTTGGGGGTTTTGATGATGACAAGTGATCAATACTGACTAGTGTATTGAGCGTGTAGATTGTGCTTCTTTGGACTTACCTAACAACTAGTCTGAAGTCGTTAGCAGTAGCAAGTCCTGATATTTCGGACAGATAAAAATCAGGGAAGATAATCTAGTTGCTTAAACTGATTATATCAATTGTGATAATATTCTAACTGCCTAAACTGATTATATCAATTGTGATAATATTCAAACTGCCGTTTAGAGTTGAGATAAAATATTGTGAGATAAAATCTGATATTTCCTAATTGAATCTTGCATGGATTGCAGGTCTGATTTGGAAGGTGTGGCTTAGTATAAAAGCCTGGTGTAGCAGCTCGGATGGAGTGTGACTTTGTGAGAGAGCAGGGAGCGATCGAGACCAAAGCACAAGGAGACGAGCAGAGGCAGCAAGGAAGCGAGCGTGACCGCGTTTACTACGTTGGTTGAGTGCTTTTCGTGTTAGGCTAGAGACTGCATCAGTTCATCTACCGTGAGACGGTGTGCTGCAGAACTTCAGAATTGTTGGTGTCTGAGAATCAAGGGGTGCAGCTTAGAATAGTAGTAAACGGGGAGTTGTACTAGCTGATTCAAGTGTATTCGATTCAAGGATATTAATAAAGTTCGGAGTTGAAAATCCTTCCAGTAGCTGCTGGAAGGGGTGGTTTTTCCCAGTTGGGTTTCCACCTAAAATCGTGAGCTTTCATTTACTTTCATTCGTTAAGTTACTTTTGTTTATTCCGCTGCGACTAGTCGTATCGAGGGACAAGTCGACCCTCACGACTAGAAGTACAAGCTAACCTCGATCCAACAGATCGGAAATTGAAATTGGAAGTTCAGATTCGATTTCATTCATAGCGGGAATTTTTTTTTGAAGACAAAGTCAGCTCAATCTAAGGTCGTAGTGACAGCAGAAGAGGATAAAAGAAGACTCATCTTCATCACCAAAATTTGTGAAACAATTCTTACTTCAAACTGATTTATTTTCATTGTGTCTTGTCATGGATATTATGTGTAACTAAACTCACCAATTTGGGGAGTTGTTTGTTAACATGTCTTGAATATTATTATGCATGATTATGTTTATGTGAATTTTATTATAATTCTTTGTGCAAATAACATGCTTGTATGTTAGTTTAGAGTAGCCTAGCGGTGAACTATATTAACATGTCTTGTACGATGTTTGTTTGATTATATTCTAGTCAAGCCTAGCGGTGTAGCTAGTTTGTAATTTATTCAAGCTATCGTCATCTTCTTGAGAACTTAGCGGTTAATAGAAGATAAGGATTTTTTATAGAATTATTTGCATATTATCTTAGCGGATGTATGTTGTTGTGTCTCTAGCGGGAATAACTATATAGAACTCATATGATTGTTACATGTGTGATAATTATTTTATGTTGCAAACAACTCCCTGAATTATTGTTGATATATATATTTTATTTGTTGAAGCATAAAACATTTCTTTGAAAAATCCCCCTTTTTTTATATTTTTTTAAAATAATTATACTCTTGACTTAAATTGCTCTCTTTTGGGTTCGACCCTACTTGCCGCTTGCTAGCTTGTAGGAAATATTATAAATATAAGTTTGACGCACTCAACGACGTGCTCGTCAAATTTTGGCGCCGTTGCCGGGGAGAGCATAATCTAGGATAGAGTATTTTTATTGGTTGTACTTTATTTTATTATATTTTGTGATTATTTTCTGCATTTTTACTACTCTTCAAGATGTCTTTTTTTTTCTTTTTTTAAAAAGGGATTATCGGAATTCACTCCTACCCCATGACTCGAACCCGAGACCTATTGGCCTAGGTAGTGGGTGCCTAACCACTGGGCCAACCCCACTTTGTCAAAAACTAATTTTGATATGCGCATCCAGGGAAACGAACAAATGCAGGAGATATGAACGAAATTAATGGCTCGATCAATAATCAAGGAGAAAACAATTTGCCACAAGAAGTACCGCCTTATTTTGATGAGCCCGAACAAGAATTTAATAGAAAGCGTAGAGCAGCGGCACGTCTAAGAGCCGCTATGCAAGGAAATAATGATGGACATGGGCAAAATGTTGGAGATAATGCTCCTCAACCACAATATGTTGCACCTAGGGCTCCAACCATGAAGGAGCTTTCCACACCGGCGATTCGAGATCAACCATGGTGTATTAATTCCAACCCCGAAGAAGATAATTTTGAGATTAAATTGGGAGTTGTTCACCATCTCCCAAAATTTGGAGGATTACCGGGAGAAGTTGCTATGCGGCACCTACAAAAATTTACGGGAGTTTGTCAAACTCTTAGACCATACGCCGCATCGGAGGAAAGGTTCAAACTAAAATTGTTTCCTTTAAGTTTAACTGACCTTGCGGAAAATTGGTTTTTGTCTTTGCCTTCAGGGAGTATTCAAACTTGGGATCAAATGCAAAGGAAATTTTTGGATAAATACTACCCTCCCGCAAGAGCTAACAAAGTACGAAGAGAGTTGTCTACTATTCGACAAGGTCCAACCGAGTCGACATATGACTACATGGAGAGGTTCAACACTTTGGAGCAAAGTTGTTGCAATTTGGGTGTACCGGAAACAATGCTAGTGGAATATTTACTTGATGGATTGAGACCACTTGAGAGGATGTTATTGGATGCCGCAGCGGGCGGAACGGTTTTAAACTTAACACCTACGGAGGTGCGTGAATTAATTGCCGAAACCGCGGAGAGTGCGCGTTTTAGAGAAGAAAATGGTAGAAGGGATGACACCTCACGGTTGAAGAATGTGTCACATGTGGATTCTAACAATAGTCAATTGGCCAATGAAATGAAAGAGCTTAAGGAGATGATGAAGAAAATGATGGGTGGCCAAACAAGTGGAGCAAAGCAATGTGAGTTTTGTGGAGCAATTAACCACAAAACGGATGAGTGTCCCACACTACATGAGGATGAGTCGCTTGAGGTGAATGCGCTAGGAGGATATCAAAATTTTAACAATAGACAAGCACCGAGACAATTTGGACTAGCAGCAAATGGTTATAGCTGGAAAAATGAAGGAGGATTTCAGAACAACCAAGGACAAAATCAGCAAAATACATACCGTCCTCCTTTTCAACAACAAGAAAGGTTTAACCCAAATGGAAATTATCCCCAAAGAAAGACCTACAACCAAGGAAGCTCGAGTAAACCATTGGAAGATGTGGTGAAAGACGTGAATACAATGAAAGATATGGTGAAGGATGTGGCAGCAAATCAAATGAGAACCGATAGCGCAATCCAAGAGTTAACAAAAACAATGTCACAAGTAGTCTCTACCATAACCGAGCTCAAAAGTGATAGAGGAAAGCTACCATCACAATCAATTCCCAATCCTAAAAGTAACATAAGTGCCATGACATTGAGGAGTGGAAGAAATGTCGAAAACAAGCAAGAAAATGATAATTTGAAAAGCTGTCCAGAAGGATCCGCGGAGGCTGAGGAATTACCAGGCGCGGAGGCTGAAGAAATATTGGAAAATGATGTACCGTCCGCGGATAAAAATGGTTCAACGTCCGCGGGGCAAGCTGAGGTAAATCTGAATTTTCCGATTTCTAATCCTCTTCCATTTCCAATGCAGATGAAAAAGTCTAAGAAGAGCTTAGCAATGGATAAGGAACTTTTGGAATTATTTAGCAAGGTGGAAATCACCATTCCATTACTTGACGCGGTGAAGCAAATACCGAAGTATGCGAAGTTTCTTAAAGACTTGTGCACGAACCAAGAAACCGAGCCATGAGCACGTAAGCTTGAGGAAGAATATCTCAGCAATTCTACAATGCAAGGTAGCACAAAAACGCAAGGACCCAGGTACATTTAATATATCATGTATCATTGGTAATGTTAGAATCGATAATTGCATGCTTGATTTAGGTGCTTCGATAAATGTATTGTCGTATTCTTTATTTCAAGCTTTAAGTATCGGTCCTTTGAGGCCTACTGACCTAACTATTCAGCTAGCGGATCGATCGTGCACTAAACCCGAAGGTATGCTAGTTGACGTGTTAGTGCGTGTAGGGAAGCTTGTGTTTCTTGCAGATTTTTATGTGATGAAAATGGAGGATGAGGGTGCTAAAGATACCTCAAGAGTGCTGCTAGGAAGACCATTCATGGCTACGGCAAAAACAAAAATTGATACATCTACGGGAGATCTTTCTATGGAGGTAGATGGGGAGGTGGTGCGCTTCAATATTTACAAGTCAATGCAATATCCACCGGACAACGCCGAGATACATGCTTTAGATATCATTGATGATGTGGTACTTGATTCGGATGTCGCCAATGGAAAAGATGCATTAGAGCTAATCATTCGGGAGGCAATACACAATGAAGAAGATTGCAAAAGCTTCATCCTTGATACTAGAGAAGTAGTACAATTGCTACGAGAAATGCCAAATATCTCTCCAAGGTATGAACCGTATTCACTTAATTCTATTAGTGCTACTAATTCGGTTTCATCTAGTGCGCAGATTTTTACGACCGAATTGAAGCCTTTACCGGAGCATTTGAAGTACATTTACCTAGGAGAAGGTGAGACGCTACCGGTGATTATCAAGAAGGGACTTGAGACGCATCAAGAAGACAAATTAATGCGCGTGCTTAAAGAAAATAGGACGGCAATTGGATGGACTTTAGCCGACATCAAAGGAATAAGTCCAACCGTTTGTATGCACCGGATTTTACTTGAGGAAGGAGCAAAACCCGTGAGACAACCTCAAAGGCGTTTGAATCCATTGATGATGGAGGTTGTTCAAAAAGAAGTGCAGAAATTATTGGATGCGGGAGTAATTTATCCTATCTCGGATAGCGAATGGGTAAGTCCTATACACGTTGTGCCAAAGAAAACGGGAATAACGGTGGAGACAAATGATAAGGGAGAGCTTGTACCGAAGAGAGTTCAAAATGGATGGAGGATGTGTATCGATTATAGGAAGCTAAACGCAGCAACACGCAAAGATCACTTCCCCCTTCCATTCATCGACCAAATGCTTGATCGGTTAGCGGGTAAGCCTTATTTTTGTTTTCTCGATGGATTTTCAGGTTATAACCAAATTCCCATAGGCCGGAGGATCAAGAGAAGACAACATTTACATGCCCAGTAGGTACATTTGCGTTTCGACGCATGTCTTTTGGTTTATGCAATGCACCGGGTACGTTTCAACGCGTTGTTATGAGTATTTTTTCAGATTTATGAATGATTGCGTTGAGGTATTTATGGATGATTTTACCGTTTACGGAAATGCTTTTGATGAGTGCTTGCATAATTTAGAAAAAGTTCTTAAGCGTTGCATTGATATGAATTTGGTCTTGAATTATGAAAAATGTCATTTCATGGTCACACATGGTGTTGTGTTAGGACATATTATTTCTGAAAAAGGTATCCAAGTAGATGGAGCAAAAATTGATTTAATTCGTGGATTACCTTACCCTATTGATGCACGTGGTATCAAGTCTTTTCTAGGACATGCAGGATTTTACCGTCGATTCATTAAGGATTTTTCAAAGATTGCATTGCCACTAACCAATTTATTGCAAAAGGACGTTCCATTTGTGTTTGATGAAAAATGCAAGGTTGCATTTGAAGAACTAAAAATGGCATTGGTTAGTGCACCCATTATTCAAGCACCGGATTGGACGCAACATTTTGAAATAATGTGTGATGCTAGCGATTATGCTATTGGAGCGGTGCTTGGACAAAAGAAGGACAAAAAGCCGGTGGTGATACAATATGCCTCAAAAACATTGGATGGTGCACAAAGAAATTATTCCACCACTGATAGAGCACAGTTGTACGCTACTTTAAGTCCTTTACATTGCTTATATTCTAACATATTTCAGTATAAGATTACGCTTTTGGTGTAGTTTTGTATCTCAGGTTTAAAAGAAGAGTTAGAATAAAAACGCAACAAGAAGGCTGAATCTCGAGCAAAAAGACAACAAAGTGATAACAAAGGACAGAAGACCACTAGCGCGCGAGCTCTATGGCGCGCGAGTGTGGGTCGCGCAGAGGACAGCAAAACGGTGATGTCAGCAGACAGCGAGATATCCGGAGCGATGACGTCATCACGCGCGAATAATATTTCTAAGTTCGGTTTTTGGAGATTACATATTTCCTAAGCTGATTCTTAGAGATAAAGAAGATTTCCTACAGATATTCTTGCCTAAATATTCGTGGAAACCCTAGGAGGCAAGACTATAAATACAAAGCTTCATGGAAATCACAAGTGTGCGTACTTGGAGAGCTGGACACGGCGCAGACGAGAGAAGAGCAGAATTCCGGCGAGATTGTGCGCGCGAGCTGTCACGCGAGCCTGCCGACGCACCACATCAGATTTGTCTTGTTATTTAGTTGTCATATAATTATTCTTGAGATGTATTCATTCAGTATGAGTAGCTAAACTCACTGAACTCGGTTTGGAGTTGAATCTATGAATGATATGTTTTGAGGTCTTGTTCTTAATTTGCATGATAAAGTTTAGTATTATTATTCCGAACTCAATTGCATGATAATTAGGTTAGACAATTAAGCGAAGCCTTGCACCGCAGACTTAGTTGTAGAATCTATTATCTATAGTTAAACTATCAGAGGTACGTGACTGTGAATGATAGGAGTAACACTAGAATAGGCAATAGCTACCTTGACCGGATTCGTTGTTGACTAGACTAGATTGAGTAATAATATCATACAGACTTTGACCGGAATGCATGTGTAGGTTATTAAGATGTGACAGGACCTTAACCTACATGAACTTATTCATGTATCATTAGTGACCGAGGATAAACATAGAAATTCATAGTGAAGAATCTGAACCGAGCTCATCGCTTGCATATTTATTTACATCTTTTGTACTTGCTGTCTGTGTGTGCGCCAGTTGTACTTGCACAAAAGTTTTCTTTCTTTTAATTACTTTCACTCACAACCCCCAATCTTAGTTTGTAGTTGAAAAGAGAATTCTCACAGTTCTCTGTGGATTCGACCTCAGCTTACCAAGACTATACTAGTAGGAGAGCCGGGATAAATTTGCAGCACTCAACGACGTGCTCGTCAACCACCGAGAAGGAGATCTTAGCCATTATTTTTGCACTAGAAAAATTCCGTCCTTATTTAATTGGAGCTAAAGTGATTATTTTTTCTGATCATGCAGCAATTAGGTATTTGATGTCCAAGAAAGAGTCAAATCCGAGGCTTATAAGATGGATTTTACTACTACAAGAGTTTGACGTGGAAATCAAGGACAAGAAAGGAATTGAAAATACGGTGGCGGACCATTTGAGTAGAATAATCACGAAGGATGATGGCTTGACTATTAGAGAAACTTTTCCCGATGAACATCTTTTCGCCATACACGCAAGAACACCATGGTATGCTAATTTAGTTAACTACTTGGTGGGAGGTAAGTTTCCTATTTATTTTTCTAGTGCACAAAAGATGAAACTCAAGCATGATTCTAGATATTTTATTTGGGATGATCCTTATTTGTGGAAAATTGGTGCGGATTAAATTGTTAGGAGATGTGTGCCGGAAAATGAAATTCCATCTATCTTATCTTTTTTTCATGAGCATGCTTGTGGTGGACATTTTGGTCCTAGGAGAACCGCTAGAAAAATTCTTGATAGTGGTTTCTTTTGGCCTCATTTATTTAAAAATGCGTATGATTATTGCAAAAAATGTGATAGATGCCAAAGGGTAGGAAATATTAGTGCTAGAAATGAAATGCCTCAAATGCCTATTATTGTTGATGAAGTGTTTGATATATGGGGTATGGATTTTATGGGTCCATTTCCAAGTTCATTCGGTTATCAATACATCTTGGTGGCGGTAGACTATGTTTCCAAATGGGTGGAAGCAAAGGCTACTAAAACCGATGATGGGAAAACCGTGGTGAATTTTTTGCGCACTAACATTTTCTGTAGGTACGGAGTGCCTAAGGCGGTAATAAGCGATCAAGGGACACATTTTTGTAATAGATCGGTTGCATCAATATTCAAGCAATATGGAGTTCATCACCGAGTTTCAACGGCATACCATCCTCAAACAAATGGACAAGCGGAGGTGTCTAATAGAGAGATCAAATCAATTCTAGAAAAAATGGTTAAACCGTCGAGAAAGGATTGGTCTACTAAGTTGGACGAAGCATTATGGGCATATAGGACCGCATATAAGACACCGATTGGTACATCACCATTTCGACTAGTGTATGGAAAAGCTTGTCACCTGCCGGTTGAAGTGGAACACAAAGCTTATTGGGCAATCAAAAAATGCAACTTTGATTTGGACGGAGCGGGGATGGAGAGAAAGCTACAACTTAATGAGCTAGAGGAGTTGCGCTTAGAGGCTTATGAGAGCCAATTGGACTACAAGGCGCGGACAAAGTTTTATCACGATAAATTCATCATGAGACGTTCATTTGAAGTTGGGCAAAAGGTACTTCTATTTTCCTCACGATTGAAGTTGATGCCCGGGAAGTTACGATCACGTTGGACGGGTCCCTATACGGTGACAAGGGTGCTCAATAATGGAGCTATAGAGATTAAAAAAGCTGATACCGAGGAAAGATTTGTGGTGAATGGACATAGACTAAAGAATTATCAAGATGGAAGTGAGAAGCTTGAGGAAGAAGTACCGTTGGACGAACCGATCATCACCAACTAAAGAGGTACCGTCGAGCCAACGACGTAAAACAAGTGCGCTCATCGGGAGGCAGCCCGATTTTAGTTAGAATTAATTTTTAGTTGTTTAGTTTAATTAGTTTATGTGATATTTGATAACGGTACTCTTTTAGTGCACTGTTATTGTGATTTCAGCAAACCGATCAGAGGTCCCCGCGGAGGATATGCAATTTAAGGCGCGGATGGTAAAGAGTTAATAAAAATTCTAAACCCTCCGCGATTAAAATTCATTCACCCTCCGCGGTAAGCTACTGTGCAGCTGAATTTCGATCCCGATGACTGATGAAGGCGTGATGATAGCTCGACATAGGGCCAAGCGATGCGATATCACATGAGTGCATGCCTAAGCCGTATGGTGACACTAGGGGAGTACTATCTTCTATCACATTTAGCACATGTATTTTTTTTATTTTTTTTTGAGTCTTGCATGTTTCTCATCTTAACGCTATAATTGTACCGTGGGGACATGGTCCAGTTCAAGTGTGGGGTGGGAAAGTTAGTTTGTTGTGTCAGCACGTTTCTTTTATTCGCATGCATTTAGTTTATTATGAGCACGTTTAATTTTCACATGAGTTTTCGTAAGAATTTTGTTGCATGATGTGATGTGATGAATGTCGAATTTATGATTGATGTTCACCTTCATGATATTTTGATCTTCATGTTTGCATATATGCTAAAATGTTGTGATGCAATGATTCGATATATACTTTTTGTCTTTGAGTTGAAATGTTTTTCAGAATTTGAAGTTGATAGAAAACGTCTTAGAGGGACTTGGCACTCGTTCGATGGGTCAAAGGAAAATTTTTTACTACGCGTTGAATTTGTGGAGGTCGGCACACTTGGTAAAAAAAAATTCTAACAAATACCGAGGGTTAGGAAGGTAAGTTCCCCCTTGAAAGTATTTGTTGAAAAGTATTATAAAAAAAAAGAAAAAAAAAGAAGAAAAAAAACAAGAAAAAACAAAAGAAGAAAAAAAAGAAGAAGAAGAAGTATATCAACCAAGTTTCATCACGTGCCGGTGAAAGCAATTCAACGCGGAAAAATTTATTATTACCTTGAGCTAGAAAATGAGGCTAGGAGTCTAAAGAAAAGACAATCTTCTATCAATTCAACTGAAAGCATAAAATTCAAAGGTAACTTGTATTATTCGAGTTTCTCGATTGAACACTTTGTGGTAGTATGCTTGCATGATTTGATAAATTAATTGGAGTGAATATCTTGATTAAATTCGATATTTATCATTGTTACTGTGTCGATTGAATATTAAAATATTTTGAACTTGTTCTTGTTCGGGACGAACAAGAATAAGTGTGGGGTGGTTTGATGGAGCGTATTTATACGATCCATTAAATCGCAAATTCCCATCACTTGATTACATATTTTCATATATTATTTTACTTTCTGTGAATGATTTATGTTATAGGTGTATCAAGAATATTTTGACAATTTGATGCAATTACAAGTCAACAAAAACAAAAGGGTCTGATTTTTTATCATTTCGCGGAGGCTACTGAATTATTGGGCGCGGAGGGTACATAATTATGGATATATTCCTCAGGGTCCGCGTATGTAAATCGTTCAGGGTCCGCGGATATCGACAAACGCGGAGGCTGTTCATTCTCACCGCGGAGGGTATTACATTTCCATAAATTGTTCAGCCACCGCGGATGGAAATCCTTCAGGGTCCGCGGCAGTTTCAGATTTAGCAAATTGCATTTATCACCAACTTTGGAAATGAGGAAGGATTAAATACGAGGCTCATGGGAATGTGACGAGATAATTGGACATTTATGATGGAAATGCAATATAAAAGGAGGGGACAACAAGCTACCAAAGGACAATTCATTCTAGCAAAGTTCACTCTACATTACACACATTCTCTACATCATATTACACCATTTTGGAGATCTCTTGCAAGCTTAGATATTCTGGATTTTTGAAGACAAAGTCAGCTCAATCTAAGGTCGTAGTGACAGCGGAAGAGCATAAAAGAAGACTCATCTTCATTGTGTCTTGTCATGGATATTATGTGTAACTAAACTCACCAATTTGGGGAGTTGTTTGTTAACATGTCTTGAATATTATTATGCATGATTATGTTTATGTGAATTTTATTATAATTCTTTGTGCAAATAATCATGCTTGTATGGTAGTTTAGAGTAGCCTAGCGGTGAACTATATTAACATGTCTTGTATGATGTTTGTTTGATTATATTCTAGTCAAGCCTAGCGGTGTAGCTAGTTTGTAATTTATTCAAGCTATCGTCATCTTCTTGAGAACTTAGCGGTTAATAGAAGATAAGGATTTTTTATAGAATTATTTGCATATTATCTTAGCGGATGTATGTTGTTGTGTCTCTAGCGGGAATAACTATATAGAATTCATATGATTGTTACATGTGTGATAATTATTTTATGTTGCAAACAACTCCCTGAATTATTGTTGATATATATATTTTATTTGTTGAAGCATAAAACATTTCTTTGAAAAATCCCCCTTTTTTATATTTTTTAAAATAATTATACTCTTGACTTAAATTGCTCTCTTTTGGGTTCGACCCTACTTGCCGCTTGCTAGCTTGTAGGAAATATTATAAATATAAGTTTGACGCACTCAACGACGTGCTCGTCAAATTTTGGCGCCGTTGCCGGGGAGAGCATAATCTAGGATAGAGTATTTTTATTGATTGATGTGCCTGTGAGGATTATATCATCAACGTACACCAATAGTAGAACCATATCATCACCTTCATGGTACAAAAACAACGAATGATCATGGTTGCTTTGCTTGAAACCAAACTAAATAAGAGCATCACTGAGACGTGCAAACCACTATCTTGAAGCCTGACAAAGACCATACAAGCTCTTTAGTAATCGACAGACTTTCCCTTTCGCCCTTGAGTCATTGTAAAAACCAGGAGTAGGACGCATATATACTTCCTCGTCAAGCTTCCCATGGAGGAAAGCATTGTTAACCTCCATTTGGTATAGGGGCCATTCCTTAGCAGCTGCAATTGCAATCAAACATCTAACTGTAGGCATCATAGCCACAGCTGCAAAAGTATCATGGAAATCTAGGCCCTCAACTTGAGTGAAGCCTTTAGCCACCAAACGCGCTTTGTAACGCTCAATTGAGCCATTGGAATTTAGCTTTATCTTGTATACCCATTTGCAATCAACTAAAGTTTTCCCTTCTGGCAGATCTGTCAAAACCCAAGTTTCATTTTCTTCCAAAGCATTAATTTCCCGCTGCATTGCTTGTTGCCAATCTGGGTTCATATGTGCCTGTTCATAACTAGTGGGCTCTTTGATCAAAGTAACTTGACCCAAAAAATGCGGATAATCAAACGAACACTTAGAGTAGTCAATGACTTTATCAGCACTGTGAGGAGAAGATATACATTTTGAGCCACACAAATAATCTCTCTGCCAAACAGGTTTCTTAATATTTCTTGTACTTTTTCTAGTCACAACTGGCTCAGCTTCAACTTGCCTATTCTCAACTACTTCATCATCAGGTAAATTGACAGAAGGCAAAGTATTTGACAAATCAATCACATCAGCATGATCAGGGAAATAGTCTGCATTGTAAGGTAAACTGATAACAGGAAATTTGTGCACCTCAGTGTCTTTTGCAATTTGATATGGAAATACATCTTCACAAAAAATCACCTCTCTGCTGACCATAACCCTGTGATTCACCAAACTAAAAAATTTATACCCCTTTTGTGCATAGGGATAACCCAGAAACACGCAAGGATCAGCCCTAAAATCAAATTTGTCCTTGGAAACATTATTTGTGCCATCATAACATAAGCACCCAAACACTCTGAGATGATCAATAGAAGGAGGAACCTGGAATAATACCTCAAAGGGGGTTTTACCATTCAACATTCTCGAAGGAGTTCTATTTATCAGATGTGTCGCTGTCAGTACGCTATCTCCCCAAAATATTTTTGGCACATTTGAACTGAATCTGAGAGCTCTAGCAACCTCCAATATGTGTCTATGTTTCCTTGCAACCAAACCATTATGTTCAGGTGTATAAGCACAACTCGACTAAGTACTGGAGAAGAAGATGCAACGAGATTAAGGGACTGAATGTTAGAGATAATCTAGTTGTAGTTTGATAAATCGTTTTTATTAATTATGTTTGATTTGGTCGTTAGTGAGAGTCATGTTTTGTCCTAGTATTTAAGACTTAGTTACTTAGTGGAGTAGATGGTAACCGTGGATCTAAATTAGTGGGTTTAGTGCTATGTGGGACTAGGAGTTTGTAACCTATTTAAAGTTATGTTTTATCTATGAATAAGAGGCAGAGTGATCGGTTAAAATCTCTCTCAATTTTCGTTTAAATTCCAACAACGTGTGCACATGCAACTCTTGTCTCGTCTTAATTTTTTAGTTTTTTCGGTTCTTTTATTGTCTGAGCGAGGCAAATGACTCGGTCTAACTATTTCAATTCATTTTGTATCATTCAGTTCTTTCGAGTTAGGTTAAATGATCATTTAACTTTACAAGTTGTTGTACTCATTGGGCGTTTTGCCCTCTCTTATAAAAAAGGGTTAATTACGAAAAACCACCCTCATAATAGGGGGTTTTTCACGGTACCACCCTTATAATGTGATATTACAGTAAACCACCTCTTTTTCTACTCCATTATCATTTAACCACCTCTCCGTTAAAAGAGGTGGTGGAGTGATAACGGAAATAATTATAGAGGTGGTGTATATTAATAAAAATAATACTATTATATTAATTTTTTTAAATATTTAACGGAATATTTGACGGAATAGTGTCGAGGTGGTTAAATTATAACGGAATGATTAAAAGAGGTGGTTTACTGTAATATCACATTATAAGGGTGGTTTCGTGAAAAAATCTCTGTTATGAGGGTGGTTTTTCGTAATTATCCCTGTAAAAAACAATCACCATATCAAAGTAAACACATGATTAGAGCGAGGCGATGCTAAGTGTAGTTCTAGTATATGTGGTAGAATTTGTCCCAGCTATTGTTATGACAACTTCAATGAAAATGCAAAGGATGTCTCGGTTCGTGTTAATTATAGTTGCTATAATAATTAGTGCACTTAGCATCATGGTTTTCACCGGGGATCTTGCACCGGATGTATTTTCTACTTGTTTTAAACATCTCGGAATTATGTGTGCTTGTCTACTTTTTACTCTTTTCTATGATATGTATGTTCTGAACTGATCTAATAAAATACCTTGTGTTTTTCATTAGTTATCATCATGAACAACCTTGTGAAGCTTGAATTTGCACCACTTGATACCAGTGGGAGCAACTACATACCGTGGACTGTTGATGTGAAAAATCACCTTAAGGCTAAGAGCCTCATTGTAACACTGGATGCTGACAACACCGCACCAGAGATTGATGAAAGCTTGAAAAATGAACACCTCACGGTGGATGATCCACGTGAGTTATGGGAAAGTCTGAAAGATCGATACGATCATCAGAAGGATGTAATCCTCTCGAAATACCGTGATGCATGGAACACTTTGAGGTTCCAAGATTTCAAAACCGTTAGTGATTATAGTTCCACGATGCACAGCATCATCGCATACCTAAGATATTGCGGAATGGTGATAACGGAATCAGACATGATAGAAAAGACTCTATCAACCTTCCATGCATCGAATGTCACTCTACAACAACAGTATCGCATCAGAGGCCATGAAAAGCACTCACAACTGATAATTGCCCTTTTGCTTGCTGAAAAGCATAATGAAATTAAAAATCATCAGTCCCGCCCAACGGGCTCAAAAGCTTTTTCAGAAGCAAATTTTAAAGTCCGACAAGCCCGAACACATGAATAATTATCATGTTCGAGGTAGAGGTCGTGGACGTGGACGAGGTCGTGGCCGCGGTTATGGTCATGGACGGGGTCGAGGTGGGTTTTCTTATAACCCCCCTCAAAGGACCATTGTCCCTAACCAAAAGAGAAACCGAAATGAGTGGAACCGAGGAAATTCCAACAAATTGGAAAAGGGTTCCAACTCCACTAATGACCATGAATCTGCTTGTAACAGATGCGGTCTTGTAGGCCACTGGTTCAGAAATTGTCGAACCCCAGATCATTTGTAAAACTCTACCAAGAGTCCGTGGATAGAAAAAGAAAGGGAAAGAGGTTAATTTTGTTGACCATCCCATAAATGAGTTTACTCATTTTGGAGCATCTGATTTCCACGATGACTTTGGTGATATGGGAGTTACTCATACCGATGGGAAAGAAGTTAACTATGTGGATAGAGATCCCATATATGAGTACACTCACCTTGGGGAGTCTGAATTCAACTATGACCCTCTCAGAATTCAGCTGAACATGGTGATGGTGATAACTAAGGGAATGTTATAATCCCTGAAGGGAATGATGTCAAATGGTCCGATGTTTGCTTGTTTTTCTGTGTGCTTCCCTTTCACATGCATGTTTGAAGTTCTTCTTTTCTAAAATAAACTAGAACTATGCTTTTACTAATGAGTTAACTTATATATTTCTTGTTTACTTTAAGTTTTTGAAAATGGATAACGCAAGCGGTGAGGCTTACAAAAGGACTAACATTGAAGATGTTTGTATCCTTGACTGTGGAACAACACATACAATCTTAAGAGATGAAAGGTTTTTCTTAAAGATAAAACCAACACAAACGATTGTGAATACAATATCAGGTCCGGTAGACCTGATAGAAGGGACTGGCAAGGCAAATTTTATATTGCCAATGGCACAATGTTTATGATAAACAATGCCCTATTCTCGCCAAGATCCAAAAGAAACCTGTTGAGTTTCAATGATATATATTCTCATGGTTTTGATACACAGTCTGTGACTGAAGGTAACATGAAATATATGCTACTCATAGCACACAAGTCTGGAAAGAGACATATACTTGAGAAGTTACCAATGCTCCCAGTGGATTGCATTACACGCATATTTATGCGGTTGAATCAAATGCAGTAACTATTAAACCTTCGATGTTAACCATATGGCATGACCGGTTGGGTCATCCTGGTACATCTATGATGCGAAGGATTATCTTAAATACACATGGGCATTCATTGAAGGATCTGAGGATCCCTCAAGGTAGAACATTGCCATGTAAAGCTTGTTCTCTTGGAAAGCTAATAATAAGACCTTCACCGGGAAAGGTTGAAGCAGAATCACCTGCATTTTTGGAACGCATTCAAGGTGATATATGTGGGCCTATTCACCCACCTTGTGGACCATTTCGATATTTTATGGTATTGATAGATGCATCTAGCAAATGGTCACATGTGTGTCTGCTATCAACCCGTAATATGGCATTTGCTAAATTACTTGCTCAGATGATTAAACTTCGAGCTCAGTTTCCTGATCATACCATTAAGAAAATCAGGCTTGATAATGCCGGTGAATTTACATCCCAGACATTCAATGATTATTGTATGTCGGTGGGGATAGTGGTTGAACATCCTGTTGCACATGTTCAACACAAAACGGTCTTGCTGAATCATTAATTAAACGCCTTCAGCTTATTGCTAGGCCATTAATAATGAGAACAACGCTTCCCACATTAGTGTGGGGTCATGCAATATTGCATGCTGCTGACTTGATTCGTATAAGACCGAGTGCATATCATGAGTACTCTCCACAACAACTTGCGTTTGGTCAAGTACCAAATATATCCATTTGAGGATTTTTGGTTGTGCGATTTATGTACCTATTGCACCACCCCAAAGAACAAAGATGGGTCCACAAAGAAGTCTTGGGATTTATATCGGCTTTGAGAGTCATTCCATTGTTAAATATCTAGAACCTCAAACTGGCAATGTGTGCACAACGTTTTGCTGATTGTCATTTTAATGAGGAAGTTTTCCCACCATTAGGGGGAGAAAGAAAACAAATGGAAAGAGAAATCACCTGGTCTGTGCCAACGTTAGTGCATCTTGACCCTTACACACAAGAGTGTGAAAGGCAGGTTGAAAAGATATTGCATTTGCATGAGATAGCAAATAAGCTTCCTGATGCATTTAGTGACACAAAGAGAGTGACAAAATCTCATATACCAGCTGAGAATGCTCCAGTTCAAATTGAAATTCCAAAAGGAAAATTTGAAACTAAAGTCACTCATGAAACCACAACTCGCTTAAAGCGTGGTAGGCCACCTGGTTCCAAGAATAAAAATCCTCGAAAAATGAAAGGGGATAAGTCTGACGTGCCATAGTAGAGGAACAAATTCCTGTAGAAATACAGAATGATGAGAATCAAGAGATCTCAATAAATTATGTCTATACGGGTATAAGATGGAATCGAAATGAGAATATCAATGATGCATTCTCATATAGTTTGGCATGTGATATCATGAATGAAAATGATGGAGATCCCGAGCCACTGTCGATTAGTGAATGTAAAAATCGACATGATTGGAACAAGTGGAAACAAGCAGTTGAAACTGAACTAGACTCGCTTAATAAGCGTAAGGTCTTTGGGGCTATAGTACTCACACCTAAGGATGTGAGGCCTGTCGGATATAAATGGGTCTTTGTGCGAAAGAGAAATGAGAAAAATGAGATTGTAAGATACAAGGCTAGACTTGTTGCACAAGGTTTTTCTCAAAGACCCGGTATCGATTTTGAAGAAACGTATTCTCCTGTGATGGATGGAATTACGTTCAGATACCTGATTAGTCTGACAGTTCATGAAAAACTTAATATGCATCTTATGGATGTTGTTACAGCTTATATGGATCACTTGACACTGAAATTTTTATGAAAGTTCCTGAGGGTTTTAAGATGCCGAATCATCGAGTTCAAAACCCAGAGAAAGATATTCAGTCAAGTTAGAAAGATCCTTATACGGATTAAAACAATCCGGACGCATGTGGTACAATCGATTAAGCGATTATTTGTCAAAGAAAGGATATGTTAACAATCCCCTTTGTCCATGCGTTTTCATTAAGAAAACAACATCTGGATGTGTAATTATCGCTGTCTATGTCGATGATTTGAATATCATCGGGACAAGTGAGGAGATTCAAGAAGTAATCTCTTATCTGAAAAGGGAATTCGAAATGAAAGACCTTGGGAAAACAAAATATGTCTCGGATTACAGATTGAGCACATGTCAAGTGGGATACTTGTGCATCAATCGAATTATACGAGAAAGATTATTAAGAGGTTCAATATGGATAAGTCAAATCCACTAGTACCCCAATGGTTGTAAGATCCCTCGATATCAACAAGGATCCATTTCGCCCTTGTGAAGAATCTGAACAGATTCTGGGTCCAGAGGTACCTTATTTCAGTGCGATCGGAGCTCTTATGTATCTCACTAATTGTACTCGTCCTGACATTTCGTTTGCAGTTAATTTGTTAGCTAGATTCAGCTCTGCTCCTACGAAACGACACTGGAACGGAATCAAACATGTGTTTCGCTACCTTCAAGGAACAATTGATTTAGGATTATTTTATCCTAACAATTCGAAACCAGTTTTGGTTGGTTATGCTGATGCAGGTTATTTGTCAGACCCGCACAAAGGAAGGTCACAAACCGGATACGTATTTACATGTGGAGGAACTGCAATCTCTTGGCGTTCACAGAAACAGACACTCGTTGCCACATCGTCAAACCATGCTGAGATCATCGCATTGCACGAGGCAAGTCGTGAGTGTGTATGGTTGAAGTCAATGACACAGCATATTAGGATCACAAGCGGTCTACTACCAGTGGATGAACCCATCACTCTTTATGAAGACAATGCTGCATGCATTACTCAAATGAAAGAGGGATTCATCAAAAGCGATAGAACAAAACATATTCATCCTAAGTTCTTTTCGTTCACTCAAGAGTTGGAAAAGGATAAGACGATCAACATACAATATGTTCGTTCCGACGAGAATTCAGCAGATCTTTTTACAAAAGCTCTTCCCACGTCAACATTCAAAAAGCATGTCCAAGAGATCGGCATGCGACGGTTACAGAATTTGTGACAAACTCATCTATATCAAGATGAGGGGGAGCTTCGCGTGGTTGCACTCTTTTTCCCTTACTGGTTTTTATCCCACAGGGTTTTTCCAAGTAAGGTTTTTAATGAGGCAACATTAACACGTACTAAGCATCCCAAAAGGGGGAGTGCTATGAGAAGTCAATTTGGGAGGCTTAGATTAGTCTTCTTTATCATACTTAAGGTCCAATGGTGGAGCCCACACGAAGAAATTAGTGTGTAGATTATTGACAATTACCTTGTGAAGTTTGCTATAAATAGATGAGTGGGTTAAAGGGAAACTCACCCTTTAACCTTCTTAACCTTTTCTCCTCCTTCTCTCTTAATCTACGGTGATATTGTGTTCATTACAAGTCCGAACATTTTTATATCCAGAGTTTTTATAACAAAAATATATTTATTAAAGAATTCCAAACATTATTTTCCTTATAATTTTCTATTAAATTTTCTTATCCATACAGCCAAACAAGACCATCGTGTTTAAAATGATCATGACGAAATACTGAATTTCTAAGAAAAATATCTTTTGCATCCCGACAATAAGTTTTCTCCGACCCGACGTTAAATCAAAACCCTAATTTTCCGCAAATCTAATTCTTACGGAAAATGGGATCGTTAGGCGGCGGAATGGGAAGATTCTTCTGGTGGAACGCACTCTCCAGAAGATCAACTCATCGCCGGTCCAATTCCGATCAGCAAAGAAGATCCAAATCTTCAGGATCCGCTGGAGGCAGTTCCAGTAGTAGTAACTATGCCTACCGTTTCCCAATCAACCAAGCTATAACTGCCGGTGGATTGGCACTTACTGGTGATACGATTGCACAAGTTAATCAGCGATGGAGGAAGATGGAAGAAATTGGTCTTGAGGATAAGGTACTGAAAATGAGGTTGATACAATGTCATGGAATGCTTACAGGTTTTGGTGGATATTTACTTATTATTGCTTTTATGCATGTGGTGTTAGGTTACTGTTTTTAACTGTGATGCCAGGATTGAGAGTTAATTCGATTGGTTGATGTAGAGTCTGTCTGGCTTGTATGTAATGTACTGTCCAATGTTGCTGCAGATTGTTCCCCAGACACTTCTAAAGGACCATGATTGGCTGCGGTCTCTGAGGATGATGTCTTATGGATTTTTGCTATACGGTCCTGGTTCTTATATGTGGTATCAGTTGCTCGACCGTGTATTGCCGCAACAAACAGCTAAAAATCTGTTGCTCAAGGTTTGAACTTCTCACCCCTCAAGTTTTTCATTCATAATTAAAAGTGGAAAGCATTTGAAATAAATTCTTTGGAATAATAAACTGATACTTAGCTTCGTTGAATAATAAATTCGTTGAACTCCAGGTTATCCTGAACCAAGTCGTGCTTGGTCCGTCTGTGATCGCTGTTATTTTTGCTTGGAATAATTTGTGGCTTGGAAAGCTCAAGGAACTTCCAAAAAAGTATCAGAATGATGCCCTTCCCACCCTTCTTTTTGGTAAATGTCTTTAGTGTTTCAAAATATTTAATGCCTTAAAGGAATTTGAATAAATTTTTAAGTTATTGTTCTTTAAATATTCTTTAATGGCATGCAGGATTCAGGTTCTGGATCCCTGTCAGTATTCTGAACTTCTGGTATGTTTTTTGCTTAAATAGTTGACACTCATTGTTTGTTTTCAGTACTCTATAACTCTATATACTTGGTTGGTGATTAATATTCTGTAGTTTAATGCCTGGTTGTATTTGACCAACATGGCAACATCATGTTACTTTGGCCATGTATGTAGCATGGAGCTCTATATCAGATTATTGAAAATTTTATTCACTTTGGTCACCGTCTAAATATTGAACCTGTTTCAGTCGTGTGAGAAAATGCATGCCTGCCTTTATTGAACTGCCAATCAAAATTAAAAAGTGAATTCTTAAGCCTGATAGATTTGTTGGAGGAAATCTTATCTTTCAAACATCTCGAATTAGACCCTTTTAACCCTTTCGTCATTCTCTTGTAAAAAATCAGAGGATCATCTTTCGCATAACTCAGGAATTTGAATCTTCCTTTATTGCGTCTGAATTCTTGGCTCATGTCACGTCAATTCCACCTGATTTGTTTAAAGCCATATTATTGCATGAGCATATTTGTGTAATGTAGACTCTAAATACAATCTTACTATCTCTAAATCACATACCAAGCCCTGCCCTCTTGTAATTTTCATTTTAACATGTTTCATATATATTTTCAACTAATCTTATTCCCTACATATGTTCATAATATATTGCGTTTACATGCATGACAGGGTGGTTCCTCTTCAAGCTCGTGTAGCTTTCATGTGTACAGCCTCCATTTTTTGGAACTTTTACTTGTCGTCAACAATGAGCAAGTAAACGATAATTGTTTTAGACAAATGCTGTACTCTGAGTAATTGCTGTCATGGCGCTGGCGGTTATCATCATGTCAAGGTTCAGTTGTGGATATGCTTGACCAAAATATGACAAAAGAGCTTGTGGCAAGTGGCAGTTGGTTCTTGTTGCTGGAATTTGAATTTCGTTTTCATTCGTCGATCTAACTCAATTTGGCATACTGCCGTATCGTTTTGAGCTGTTGAGCAACTTCAATTATTTTTCCATACCCTTTCTTACATGGATTTATTGAGGTTATTCTCTGTAAGAAATGTTCATCAAGCTTGCATTTGTCTTGTAAGTTATTATGTAATATATATAATCTCATTAAAGGTAAAGAAAATATTTTTCGTCCCATGTGGTTTTTCACGAATGTGTCACTGGTCATTTTTATAAAATTACAGGTACAGCCATGATATTTTTGCATCTGTTGCTTATATATTTTCTATCCTCGGTCCAAATACTCTTGACTTTGTTGGGGACCACTGACTCAGAGAGGGCTCTGTACTTGGAATTCCTTTTAGTTGGTTCAAGAACTTGGTTCGTTACTTGGAAGCTCAATTCATAACTTGGCAACACCTCCAGTCAAGAATAAATCCAAAGGCTTCCATTCTTTAAAAAAATGAAAACAGAATTTTCTTTCTAGTCAGTCAAGGGGGCCTTGCTGAAAGTTGTGATGAGCAGTGTGACCAGGAACCTGAGGCATCATCTCAACCGGCAATTTTCAACCATGCCAAGCAGAAGACTTCATTAAGAGCATCTCCAATGGAGATATCTAAAATGAATATATAAAAAATATTATTATATTAGTTATATATAATTTGAATGATCAAATATGCATTGAGCTCCAATGAGGTTATGTAAATGTGTATGCATTTTGTTAGAAATATGTATAATTTAGGCATAATAGTTATAGAGAATGAGTTAAATTTGATGAGTGAGAAGATGTTTATGTATAATTTTAGCTAACTAGTCTTATTTACATAACCCCATTGGAAGGTGACATGTGTATATGGTTCTTTATTTATAATGTCACCTAAGCAACTAAGCAAGAGTGCTTTCTGCAACTACCTAGTCCTTTGTCTCATTTGCCCACAGTAAGTTTAGTTCTGAATTTATTGGTTACTGGAAAAACATAGAATAAATTCCGTAAGACAACACAGATAGAGTTCACATCATGGAATAAATTCCGTTTACAAATCCAGTAAAGTCAGGGCCACGTTCAAGGCTGGAATAACACAATAGATAGTCCAGATACAAGAGTGTGTTGCCTAACTTGCCTTAGAAGTAACGTTTACCGTGGGAGATCTCATGCGAGCTGACTTTGAAGAGATTGGTCTTTGTTGCTTTACTAAGGGAACCAAAGATTGCACAACATCTGCCATTAAAGGTCTGTAATCTGCTTCTGGCTGGACACACATGGCAGCTATAGCTGCAACTTGAATGACTTCCTTTGGGGAGTACTGACCTTCTAGTGTTGGATCCATTATCGATACAACTTTCTCTCTATCGGTAAGCCGAGGCAAGGCCTTTATAGAAGCAATCACAACAAAAGTAAGGAAACAGATCAAAAACATTATACTAGTGATTCATTCAAAATGGCTCAAAATCAGTGCGAGTATATTGTTAATCTTGTATTAGTCTTTATGACAAAACAAGGAGACCAAGCTTTGGCATTTTCAATACATAGTATACACAATGCGTATACATAAGTAACAAAGATGCTTAGCTTACCCACGAGACAAGGACGCCTTCTCCAGGAGGTCTCTTCATATCCACAGGAACCCTACCTGTCAGCAACTCCAAAAGGACCACCCCATAACTATAAACATCTGATTTTGTTGTCAGATGGCCAGTTAATGCATACCTGTTGAAAGGGAAAACTGGACACAATGAGATAACAAAAATAAACACTCTTTTTACCAAACAAGCAATGTCAAATAATTGTCTTCAGATGTAGAGAAACCAAGTATACAGATTAGTGTTTGTGTTTATCTAAACAACAAGGACACTATTATTAGTTAGTCTTACTCAGGGGCAACATATCCTTGCGTTCCTAAAACTCGAGTAGAGACATGTCCTCCAGCTTTATCAGATCCAAGCTTGGCCAATCCAAAATCAGATACTTTAGCACTGAAATTCTTGTCCAAGAGAATGTTGCTGCTCTTGAAATCTCTATGGATTACAGGAGGGCTGAGCTGCTCGTGGAGGTACTCTAGTCCCTTAGCAGCATCAAGAGCAATTCTCAATCGGTGTCCCAGTCCAATTTTGAGTAAACAGCATTTGAGCCTGTCAATATAGCTAAATGTTCGTTAAATGCAAACTGTACATACTAAAAATCAAAGCTCATTGGGTTTACAGACCTCTAAATAGATATAATTCAAGATTGGCGACATGGTTAAGATAACTTACAGTCGGCATTCATTTGTTTTTATGGAAAAATTGTTTTAACATATACAAATTTACGAATAATGATCCTGTCCCATTGTTTATAGTATTTTTAGAAAGAAATCTCACCATTGATTGGGTACAGATGTTCCTGAAGACCTCCATTCGCCATAAATTCATAAACCAGTAATTTATGGTTTCTGTCCGAACAGTATCCAATCAAAGCCAGCAAATAAGGAGAACGAATCCGACTCAACAAATCCACCTAAATAATTATTTAAGATCATTACATAAATAATGGCGTACGATGATTTTAGTAACTTTCAAATATTTTAGATTCGGGATAAGAATTGAACCTCTACTTTAAACTCATCTTCTCCCTGCTTTCCTGCTTGATCCATCAATTTGACAGCAACTTTTCGACCATCATTCAGAACGCCACGATAAACTAATCCAAAACCCCCATGACCAATCACATTTGACTTTCCTAAGCCACCTGTAGCAGAATGCAACTGCTTGAATGTGAACACTTGAAGTCCTTTCTCAACAGAGGCTCGCGAGTTGGAAAGGCTGATTTGGTCCTCCTCATAGTCATCTCCTTCAAATAGGAAAAAGAGAGAAAACACCTTAAAAATGATTATCTTTGTATCAGACGCAACACAACTGTAACGAAAACTAGAACACCAAATTCACCAGAGTTATGTATGATACTTGACATTTGACCAAACAACGCCTAATGTGAATGAAAACTACCTGATGGCTGATAACATCACCCAACATACATAATGATTAATACTTAACTACACCAAGTAAAATCCAAAGATCTCGACCAATATAAAACCATGTTATTGAATTTTATGAATTGCTCAACTACCTAAGCTCAGCTCTATCAACAAATAGCACATTAAACTAGCCACCAAATCAAATTAAATTTCACAATTTTTCTAGGGTTTCAACCACTCTTCTAAACATGCGTTAATCAGACTCAGAATCCAAATCAGTAGCAAAAAGGACTGACCTTTACTGCTCTTGAGCCTCTGCTGGGAGACCTTGTTGCTAATGTAGCAATAGTAAATGAAAGCTACTAGTAAAGCAGTGATGGATAGAGATGCAAGAAGAAGAATGATAACAAGAGCAATGCGGTCAGCGTCCATGTGGGCAGGTCAGATCTTGAATCAGGAAACCCTAATGGAGTAAGGAAGCCATTTGGGTGGAGCTGGAAATTGAAAGCCAACTAATTCTCAGTATGAGTCACTCACTGACTCAGACTCACTCACAGGCAGAAACAGACAAATTAGTGTTAATAAAAATAATGTTTTTATTTTGTAATTTTGTTCTTGGAGGAGGACTTTCTTTACTGACCCCGGTAGACCACACCGTGTGCCGTGTGGAATGTCGAGGTGTGTATTTGACAACTATGCCCCTCCTACCTTTCAAAATCCTCAAGATTCTAATTGTTAAAATCAATAAGAAAAAGGAGGATTTAAAGAAGAGGAATTTCGGAATTACCAAAATATCCCTCACTTCATATAAAGTTTAGTAATGTTCAAGGGTATAGTTGTAAACTGATTTTATCGTTTTCAAAGTTTAGTAATGTTCAAGGGTATAGTTGTGCGCCTTCACGCGATGATGTTTCTATTTTTTTGACGTTCGGTATGTACAGAATATTGGTAATTGTAGCATTTATTTTAAAAGAAAAGAGGCGATGCCAACGATTAGAAAAACGTGTATTTAAAAGAATAAGAGTGTTGATTGATGCATCGCAATTCATGTGTAGTGAACAAAAAAATTATGTTCAAAGATATTGTTAAATAGTTGGTATCTTCGGAGATTCATAATTTTTCTAAAGCATGATGATATTATATCAACTGTTGCAATTTGATTGATCCAAGATTATGATTAAATAGTTGAATTAACAAAATACACGCACGATTGATAATGATAATTAAATTCCATTATTAAATTGATAACATTATGTTCAAAGACATTGTTAAATTCATATATTGAAATGCCCTTATGCATGCGCGATAGAATATGTTTGAGGCCGGGATAAATTAGTATGAAATATGTTCTACACGCATCATCAACCTTACTAGATTATTCAATTTTCACCTGCATACATGTTAATCTGAGATTTATATTAGGGTTCCTTGTTTTATTTAAATATAAAATTATGAAAATGATCGACTGTATTTGTTGGAAAATAAGCAGCTTAATATGTAGATGAGAAACTTTTACAAGTCCGAAAAACCTCTGCATTACTAGAATTTATATGTTTTCATCATTACATCTTCATAAATAAAGCTGAATATTTTAATCATATATCATTTTAGAATATTATATTTTAGTAAATTATTGTATTTATATTTTACTGTTGCAGGAAGATAAAAATATTTGTATTTATACTGAGTCAAACTTGTGAAGAAACATTCAAGAAAAATACAAAAGTCAAACTGAGATCAATCTGTTTACATGAATATACATTCTGTGATTAACATGTATCAAAAGAAGAAATATGAATTCTTTTTTGGTGGACTTGAGCCTTAGGAACATATAACACACTAGCCGCCACCACATCCACCGCCACCACATCCACCACCTCCACAACCACCACCACCACAACATCCACCCCCACCACCATCATCTCCTCCTTTTCGTTTTTTCTTCTTACCAGAATGATGTGCACAAGCAGCTACAATCATAGAAACAATCAATACGGACATGATCACCATGCATATAAACACTAATATCCCACCACCAAAAGCTTCTCTACCTTCTGTGAACACAAAACCTCTAGCCATTTCTTGTTGTACGTGTTGAGCATTTAAGTTGAGGTGTATATAAATAGGAAATCAAGAAGGTGACCAAATGTTATATCTGATGAGATCCATTCTTGTATATTTATTCATTTAGCGTGTGCTGAATGTAGTTTATTCTTTGAATTTGGTATTTGTAGAACATTCAATTGAAAGTTACATTAATCTACATACAGGAAGGTAGACTTAGCATATATTTGTAAATTAAGAACATTTACTATATGCTGAGACTTTGATTTTTCAATTGATTGATGATAAACTATTATTGCCAAGAATAGTTATATTACCAGGTAGTCTTATAATAGTATGTTTTTATGAAAGTCACCTTCACAAATGATGTTGACTAAAAACCATCCAAACCTAACATCATTAATTGTCAAATAGATATTGAAACAATCCTTAGTTTGACCTAAAATCAGTTTAAAAGTCATGTTTTCACGATTCAATATGTACTACGAAAATATCATTCAACTAGTCGATATGTAAAAGTTGATAGCTGACTTTAAAGTTAATTAACAAATAAGCAATTATTTTTAATTAGATAATAGTAAAATTGTTTTAATTAAATAATAGTATGAAGAAAAAAACGAAGGCGAAAAGATTATAATTTTTTTGAAAATGAAGAATACCTTTCAATAGAAAAATATTCAAATAAATGATATAAGCATTTATTGAAAATGAATCAATTGAACGCGCCGTTTCATCTAGACATAAATCATATATGAAATCAAAATTCAAACCGATCACTTTTAGGCCAAGTTGAGGGACCTGACAAAGGAATCTCATGGCCAGGGTTCGAACCTTGGTCTCACCACTTTTCCTCAGATTTGGGTTTCATTCCTTTCGTCTGCGCGCGTGAAGACTGTTTATTCTTCCCGCCTGTGCATGGAAGCTGTTGATTTGAAGGGAAGCAAGATTGTCTCGATATTGATGAATGATTAAAAAAGTTCATTGGTGGTAGTGCCTAGATGGCTCGTGCGTTTAAAGTATTAGTTGTACTAGATGAATATGTAATATCTCAATTGTAAACTCACTCATAAAAAAAACTGATCACTTTTAAAATCAGCAAAAAAAAAACTCTCGTATAAATTTCTGTCAATGCATTCTTAACAAAGATGCATTTAATACCTCTGAAAGTTTGGTGTGTAACAATCAGGTCAGGATATGCTGTTTACTATTTCTGAAAAGACATGACTTGCAGTCTGATAATTATCTTCCTCTATCATTTCTTTCTTAAAATTTTCAAAAATGGAAACACTGCCTCCCAGTTTCTCACATGCCTCTGAACATTTTTAGTTAAAGAAGATCAAGTCATTCAGATTTAGATACATTTGCTGATCAAATACCCTTCTAAACTTTCCATTCCAAAACGCAAAATTCTTCTCTTTGATATTTTCATAAACTCTCCGGTATTATTCAAGTTCCATTCGAAGCAGTAAACAGATACAGAAATAAAAGTTCAAAGCATGTAATAATTTTCATTTGAAAATTTCGATCGTTGATTAATAATAATAAATTCATATCAGACAAAGGTCAAATTTCACAGCTTCTGAAGAACAGAGGTATTTTTATCCTCTGATTTTGTAAGACCTATATGATAAAATAAGATAGGAAAAAAACCTATACAGGAAAATGAAGCCTACCATAACCCACAAATTACTCCACTTCTGAGATTCTTTCAAACCTCGGTACCTCAAGAAATCATTCCCATGCATAATGCATTCCCCTTCAATGCTTTTAACGCAAATCTTCCGTCCATTTTCGCCTCCAAACTCGTTTATCATAAAGCATTCGAACGGGTACTTGAACAAACTCATGTAGTGCATGAAACTCCAGTACCAAGGTATATCTCCTTTGGTTATAAAATACCCTGAAAATAAAAAGTATGATCCCATAACACCGGCCATAACCGATGTTCCCATTATGAAATCAGGCACAAGGGCGCTAAAGCACGCGACAAATGAGTTGGATGTTAGTGTAACCATCCAAACTACTAGCAGAAAGTAGAGAAATTCAAAGAAGCCTTTTCTTAATCCTACGAGCCAGTAAACGGGGATAGCGTAGAGCATTGACACGACGAAGAGAAATGGAATGAAGACTAATGCATTTGATATCACATATGAAGAGATTCTGTAAGCTCCTCTTGATGTTTCCCTCATTAGTATTTTTCTTTCCTTAAGAAAAATTGGCAATCCTTCGGTTGTGGCAGATAGTAGGAAAGTAAGACTAAAGGCAAAAAACCCGATTCGGGTTTGGAGCTTAGGCCTCCCAGCATTCATGAAAATTGTCCCAAGCACAATCCCAACAGCAAGAGCTTGTAGAGTTTTTGCAGCAAATAGCTGCTTAGTTCTGAAAATGTTGCTACAAAATCTCTTACCCAAAATCAAGATTTCGCGGAACATCGAATTAGCATAAGAAATGTGATTCTGACCATCAATAAACGAATTCAGATGAACTTTCATCTTATGGTGTTCAAAATCATCAGGTGTAAGTGTTAACACTTTTTCCAATCCATCTTCGATTTCTCGACGCTCTTCGAAATCAATAGCCAAATCATTAGTAACATCCATTGCGAATTCTAACACATTGACATGGTCAGGTATGGAATAACCCACAAATTTAAGCCTCTCTTCCAACAAATGCAATGGCCCATGATGAACAACACTCCCATTTGACAACAAAACAACCTGATCAAGAAGCTCGAGAATCCTAAAACCGGGCTGATGAATACACAAAACAATAGTCTTACCTTGTTTAACAGCCATGGACTTAAGCAGTATCATCACATGCAGAGCAGAGGCAGAGTCCAGCCCTGAAGTCGGTTCATCTATCAAAAGCACAGCAGGATCATGCACCAAATCCACACCAATTGAAACCCTCCGCTTTTCGCCACCAGAAATCCCCCGGCCCGAACCCGAATCCCCAATTCTTGTACCAGCAACATGTTCAAGCTTAAGCTCCTTAAGCAACTCCTGAACTCTGCCTTTCGCTCTGTTCCCATCGCAGCGAAGCCTTAGACGTGCGCTGTAAGTAAGGGTTTCTTCAACCGTAAGAAGCGGAAACAAGGCCTCATCTTGTGTCACATATCCCGCCACTCTTCGAAAACTAGCAGCATTCATTGGACTCTCATTGACTAAAATCTTTCCAGTAACTCTTTTACTAGAAGTCCCAATTCCAGCCATTAGTTCTAGTAGCGTAGTCTTCCCAGCTCCACTCGGACCAGCGATCGCCGTGACTTCTCCAGGCCTTGCTTCACAAGTCACGTCCTTTAACACATACTTGCATGAATCATCATCGTCAACAGGTTGACGGGTAGCAAAAGGAATCCAAGTCCAACATGAGATGTTACACTTAACAGGAAGCTTACATGACAACCTTAGTGTCTTCAAAACATAAGAAGACATGTTTTTTGAACAAAGGACAGTTTCTGACTCAAGTTCCATAAGGATGCAATACAAGAAGATCAATTTGATAAGAGAGTCTTGAACACTTGTTTGATTTATGTAGTGGTTTTGGGTTTGGATGTTATGTATATGAAATGTTAAGAGTGGAATGTGAAAAAATGTGAGGAATTGGGGAATGAGAAAAACACAGGTGAATGTGATAAAATGTGAGAAAGGGTGGGTGGGAGTACAGAAAGGAGCAGGAAGTTAGTAATTTATTTCCAAATGCAGATAAAGGAAAGGGTAAGTATTGAGTACTGTTGGGAATAAGGAAGGGAGTGAGTGAAACACGGCATGGTGTGTAACAAATGTGACTGATTCAGAGATTAAGGTATGCAATTTGTCATACACTTCTCATGTCACAACCTGTGTTTCTTTCCATGTGTCAAATTCCGTGTCTTTTTACTACTAGTAATTATTATTGTTACTTTCCTATTGATTTTTTGTTTTTTGTTTGGAAATGAACGAAGATATTTTTTGATTTTAACCGTTGATTTAGATTAATTTCGTGTTTGAAATTTAATCGATTTTTTATTTGAATTATAACGGATTAGCAATGACATGGCATTTGAAGATCAATATAAATCGAAATTTAATTTACACTTCATAACTTTGAATATTGATCATCAATAAATATTATCTGATTCTTAAGAATAAATTTGGAATATATTGTTTTAAGAAGTGAGATACTCTTTTGATAGTTGATTAAGAATATTTAAAGTAAAATCAAATCCAACCTCTTAAATTTCTCAATTTAATTAAAATCTATTTTTTATTGATATTCTCATGTGTAATCGATTATATTTAGCTATAAAAATGAATATACTTTATTCTCATTCTTTAAAAACTATTTATTAATCATTCAAATTTTGTGATCCTAAAACTAAACTGCTTTACCTCATCTAAACCCTTCTATATCAAAATAACCAAATATATCGAATCACATCAATTATAATTATTTCTCAATGAGCACTGATTGCGTGGGACTCGAAGACGAAGATTGTGTATGTGCGATACAATTATTTTTGAAGTCATTCAAAATTGAATTTCAAAGATATGATCTTACAATTGTGTTAGAGATCCCCCTAAAGTTCCACTGCTTTAATAGGAATTTAGATTATGAGTAGTAAAAATTATTTGCTGCGAATTAAGAAATGGTTCACTAAAAAACTATGTAGGATTATAATATAAAACGTCTAAATAATGTCATTTTGATATTCGTAGTAAATTTACGTAGTACTGAATTCAATCCGCTTAAACATGCATTCTAGTATTTTATAATACAACCTCCACTAGGCTACGAGTAGAGATCTAACTTTTGATAGTCTCCATTGACCGGAGAATCAATGAAATAGTCACTAATTATTTCTAATTTGCCGTTAAGTTGTAATGGGGTTGAATTTGAACACCTCAGTAAATTGAATAGGACATAGGTTAAGAACAAGAATTTGGAGAAATGACAGAAATTGCCGATTCTAAAAAACAATGCAGTCGCAGGTTTCCTCCGACGCCAGGAAAATCTTTAGACCGACAGCTACAAACGCACAGCACAACACATAAAGAAACCCACAAACTGAAACTGACACCTCTATACGTTACATGTTTTATCCGTTGACTTTTGCAATCTTCATTACTGTTTACTTACGTGCGGAGAAGTGCAATTGCAGAGCATGCATCCCCCTGAACTCCCAACTCTCATAAATACATCAGACGTTGTCTTATAAACACTTAATAACATACGAAAACAAAAAACAGTGCGGCCTCTGCCTCCAAGAGTCCAAGTACATACATGGTTCATAATCCCTTCAGCTGACAAACAGGACTCTTCCAATATGAAGATAAATTATTAAGTACATATTGAACCAATCACAGTGTGACCAAAAGCCGACTTACAGATCATATTTCATAATCCAAAATTGCTAATGAAACATTATGTTTCCTTGAAATTTACAGAACTCATTTCACAAAATTGCAATTATTGGAAGCCTTATTGGAAGCTGCTATGTTTATTGTGCTTCACTTGCTGCCAGATCGACCCGTCCAAAACCGACTTGTATCATGCCCTAATCCATGCATTCATCAATTTTTCAATGCCTCAGCCGAGTTGTCAAAAGAACCCTCTTAGGTAGCAATGCAAGAAAAAAACTAGCATAACAAGAATTTACTTTATTTAATGTCTCAACAGTTACAAAACTGACTGTTACCATATGAAAATAAACAAACTTGTACCTGAAATTTCAAAGCTGATATCATAAATTCACAAACCTGGTTTTTTCTGATATATCGATCATTTGCGATCACTAGCCTTTTATTTTCTTACTGCATTCTCAATTTCTTTTATCTACACGATCGTCCGGCCATGGATTTGATCAAATCAGTTGCAGTTGACACATTACGCACCGCACTTTTAGAAGATCAGGAACAGCCGCAGCAGCAAGCAGATGAAACAGAACAGGTCAGCTCAGAGCAAAATCCCGAAAAGCCTAAGAAAACACCAGGGCAAAAAGCTATAAGAAAAACATTCAAAAACGCGGCAAATCTTGCAAAACTTCTCCCAACAGGCACTGTCCTTGTGTTCCAATATCTCTCACCTATTTTAACAAATGAAGGAAAATGCCCTACGCCTCGCAACAAGAGTTTCACATTGGCCTTATTAGCCTTGTGCAGCTTATCTTGCATGATCTTATCGTTTACGGATAGTGTTAGGGATGCGAGAGGGAAGGTGAGATACGGATTGGCGACTTTTAGTGGTTTATGGATTATTGATGGCTCTATGGAACTTGTTCCTGAAGAAGGTGCAAAGTACCGTGTCAAGCTCATTGATTTCTTTCATTCGATTTTAACAGTGCTTGTGTTCGGGGCAGTGGCATTGTTTGATCAAAATGTTGTCAAGTGTTTTTATGATTTGTCGTCTGATGAGATGACTCAGTGGCTTATTGGTTTGCCTACGGTTATTGGACTTGCGTCCAGCGTGTTATTCATTCGGTTTCCGAGCAAACGACATGGAATTGGGTTCCCCTTGTCGCGCCAATGATGACTCGTTCGAGATTGAAGGTCTCTATGAAGAGTCACTTTTGCTCATCCAAAAATCACAATGTTCATTCCAAATGGTCTTTTCTTACAAAAATATCAGTTAATGATATTGTGATTCATTTCTGGTGAATGGTGACTTTCAATTGTTGTTTGTCATTTTTGACTTGCACCATACACATTAACCTATTTTCGGCATTAGTCCCTTAGAAAAAACTAATCAACATTGACAATATTTACAAAGAAATTGAAGAAAAGCATGTGCAAGATCAACAACTCTATAATCTCCGCATTGACTTCCAAGGTTCTTCATCCTCTTTGTTCCCAGACCTCTAGTACAAAAGAATAGTCTATACTACAAAAATCCGCTACATCATATGCCAAAGAAGATCGCTAGAATTAATATATATCAAGGAAATCGGACAATCAATTTATTCAATCTCATTAGTACTTCTTAAAATTTATACAAAGACCCAAACTGAATATGCGAGAAAGTATCTCAGGAAACTACATAAATGGCGAATCAATGAAAAGTATTCAGATTTAAGTATGTAAATAAAGAATGAGTTAATAATAAGAGTTAAGAGCAATAAGATCTGACGCTGTAAGATCACAAAGAAGCATCGATCAGCATGGGATTTGATCAGTAAACCATCGGATGATATTAAACGGAAGCTTCACCAGCGAAACCGCAAGATTCGCTAGTCCGGCACAGCAGATACAACACGGACATATGCAACTCACCACCGTTCTGCACACAAAACCAAAACACATTCAAATTCCAAACCCTAAATCCCTAATTTTAGACATTTATAAAACCGATCTGATTAGATTACCCGATGACCCAGATTACGGCGCCGATGACGGAGAGCACGAGCGCAACCAACGCGAATGGCAAGCCGATCAGAAACCCTAACGGACGGCAGTCACCCATTTCTCGATTTGATTTGGTTTACGGAATGTGTTTGAGTCGTTGAGAGTTGCGCCGCTTTTAAATCGATTTGCGTGATTCAAAAGTCTAAACCAACGCGGAAACGAGATAAGTAAGAAAGTTTCGGATTTTGACTTGGGATTCGGTATGTGACAAAAATGACCTTATGGGATGTGGATGTTGACGGGAATGTCTTGACTGGGTGCGGGGTGTTTTAGGTATTTGGTTATTGGAGGTTTCGGTGCTGTTACGTAGGCACGATCCCACGCGGCTGATGAAGCAGTTTTCTTCTGACTTGACCTCGTTTTATAAAATGGGCCGGCTTTAATCAAATCCAAGAAAAGCCCAATAACTCAAATTCAGGCCAACACAAAGCCCAAACCCGAAAGTACTCTCGCCAGGCTTGCTGACTTGAACAGCAGGAAACCCCTTTCTCCAATCGTTCTTCGCTCTTCAAATCCGAGCTCGACATCGTTGAATCCACACTTCCAATCTCGTTGTGATCTCAATTGAATATCTAAAATATGGCGCCGCCTCATGACAGTACCACGCCCGATGCCTCGATCAAGGCGCCGTTGGCGAAAGACCTCAAGAAGAAAGATGAGAAAAAGGATGACGATCTGGTACTGCGAATTTGCGTCCATTCTCACCGTTTCTAATTTAGTATATGTTTGAAATAATAGTTGAGTTGAATTGGATTGTTGTTTTGGTTTTTCAACAGACCTTAATTTGTATGTGTTGTTGCAGTCTGAGGAAGATTTGGCTCTGAAGCAGCAACTGGAGCTGTATGTGGAAAGGGCTCAGGATCCCAGTCCCGAACTACAGAAGGTTGCTCTGGAGAGCATGAGGTATTAATAGGAATTCATTGTAGTAGCTATTACTAATATTATGCATCTTCAGTACCTGAATCTCATCAAGCAACTGTTTTGATGTATAGACAGGAAATCAGGACCTCAACTAGTTCAATGACTTCAGTTCCTAAGCCTCTAAAGTTTCTCCGTCCACATTATGCAACTCTTAAAGCGTTTTATGAGACTATGGCTGATTCAAATGAAAAGGTATTCCTTTGAGCGTTATTTTTATTTGTGATTCCTCTTTGGGTATACCCTGACATTGCGTTTCTATATTGCAGAAACTCTTAGCGGACATATTATCAGTACTTGCCTTGACTATGTCTGCTGAAGGAGAGCGGGTATGCACATCTTCTATGAACTGTTTAACATTTATTTGAGCTTCCATGTTTTCTTGCTTCTTGCATTTCGGGCGCCATAGAAATTAGAAAGAAAGATATTAACACATATTAGCAGCTCAAGCCTTTTCTGCCTTTACCAAATTTAAGACTTATTGTTTGAGAAAAAGGTGCCAGGATTTGTTTGTATCAATTGCCATTTCTTTAGTTGTTGTATTGTTGTGTATGTATTGGTCAGATCAATTTGATATATTAGCGAGTTAAGTTTCATTTTTGAATCTGAAAATTGACCCAAGTCAACAAATCTTTGCTCCACGGATCTATGTCGTTCCTCTTAGATGTATGACACTGTAGCTCACTACTGGCTGATTCATTACCAATTTGCCACCTTCAGGAAAGCTTGAAGTTTAGACTGCTTGGATCCGATGGTGATATTGGCTCATGGGGACATGAATATGTCAGGTATTTAAATTGTTGTTTTCTGCAACAGCCATGCATAATGTTGCATGTAGAGGTTGACTTCTTAGTTCCTTTGTTTGCTGGATGCTTCTGGTATTTGTGATCCAAAGTTGTCTTAGGAAAATAATTGTGAACTTTGTCAATAAGGTAGTATTTTCATGTGCCTCGATGGTCCTGATCACACCTGTACATTTAATTTCGTAAAGCACAAATCCCATAGATGTTTTTTATTTGATGTGAGTAAATAAAAGTCTCACCTGGTCAAAAATCAGAATATACCCCATTTGAATTTTTTAAAGCATTATCATTTAGGGGTAAACATTTGTGCTAACCAAGTAATGTGACAGAATGAACTTGCTTAGTGGCTGAATCTACACGGCATGCAGTTGTTATTATTCCTTTTAATGTAACCTGGGGCAGTTTTAGTTGAGTTTACATTCTTGTATACATCCCTCATTTGGCAGAGGATATGGTTATGTAGCTGCTATGATTGTGAACATTAGTAGACAATTTTTATTAAAATATTAGTAACTACCTCTCTTTAATAGATTGTATGAGCTTAAAAGCATTCCTTTTCATTATTGCTAATGCATACTTTGTAAATGACTTGTAAAACCGTCAATCGATTTAATGTTTTATCAAAAAATCCACTCATGAAATGAGTTGTTTAACATATCTTTAACTCTATGTAGAGTGAAAATAATAATTTGAATTGAGTAATTGAGTTCCAAATTTTTGTTAAGGAGAAATCACTCCAAAGATACCTTTTCAGTTTGAAATAAAGACATCATCATAAGCCTCTTTTCTTCTTGCCTGTCAGCTTAACCCTAGATAATATTTACACAAAGGCAGTAGTAGTATCTTACACTGTCTACACATGATTAATAAGTTTGATTACGGATTACCTTTCCCATTCCACATTCAGTTATATTTATGCAAAGTTTTCTTCTTTACCTAAAGATTCTTATTCAAGTTCTATTTGTTAAAATAGTATCAAAGATTCTATTAAAAATTTAAAGTCAGTATTTATTTTGTATTTCTCCTGGTTTTGATTTCAAAGTTATTATCTAGCCCAGATATGTTTCATACTCTTTTCATTTTCAGAAACTTAGCTGGTGAGATTGCTCAAGAATATGCTAAGCGACAGGTGACTACACCCTTTTTACCCTACTTAGTTTGTACATTTACTGTCTATAATGTAATCTTTAATCAGTGCTGCCTTGCGTGTATATGAAAGCTCTCTGATTGTTGCATCATCAGTCACTTTTTGGGAAGGCCCTTGATTTTTTATTCCATAAGCTTTTTCTGTACCCCTATGTTGCATCTTGAGCTTTAATGAGATTGTTGACACCCTTTAATTTTTTGATAATTATTTCTACTGAAAAAAAGTTTGGTTTGTTTAACTGCTTACTTATGTGCGATTGGCTATTCAGGGCGAGGAAGCTCCGATTGATGATCTTATGGGGCTTGTGCAGCAGATAGTTGCTTTTCATATGAAGGTTATTTGCTCTGTATTTTTAGAGCTCTTTAATTTCCAAACGCGTGGAACTTTTTGCATTATAATTTTATTTTCCTGAAAATATGTACTTCTACCATTCTTGCTCTTTACTACATTCTCAATTTTATCAATGTAACTTTGTATTGCAGCACAATGCAGAGCCTGAAGCTGTTGATCTTTTAATGGAGGTACCATTTGTTACATATATTTCAAAAAAATGATTGTTTATTGGGTATGTGAAATCTGAGAAATTCTTTATTTTTAGGTTGAAGACCTTGATTTACTGGTTGAGCATGTGGACAAAGCTAACTTTAAAAGGACTTGCTTATATTTAACAAGCTCGGCTAGGTATTACATATTTCTTTTGAGTGCTGAATATTTTTTAAATTAAATTGGTTTATTTGTATCTAATAAAGTAGTATAAGTAATCTTTCGAAGGACATGTTTCTTATTCTCTGTTTACAATGGAAAATTCCTCAAATTGGTACGAAAAACTGACTTGGTTTGCTTATCATGTTTTGCAGATACCTTCCTGGGCCTGATGATGTGCTTGTTCTTGAAATTGCATACACTATCTACCTTAAGTTTGAAGAGTACCCAAATGCGCTCCAGATTGCATTATCCCTTGATAACATGCAGGTTAAGTTTGTCTATGTCTCGATTTACGCTTAGCTGACTGGAAAAGCTAAAGTCTCTTGTTTGGGTGCATGTTAATATCTTCGTGAAAGTAACAGTGTTCTTTATTTCTTGCAGTATGTGAAGCAGATTTTCACAACTTGCAATGATTCGCTGAAGAAGAAACAGTTCTGCTACATCCTAGGCCGACATGTAAGTTGTAATATCTTCTTTTCCTCTACAGGGTACTTATAATGAATGTGAATAATGGAATTAAAATTGCATGTATGACTCATGCTAGTCCGTGTGCTCAGTTTTTATTTTTTTATCATTACTTACTGAACAGATTTGTGAATGGAAAACTTAAAGTTTGGTTATTGATTTATTTCTTGCCTTTTATCAGGGTCTTCCATTTGAACTTGACGATGAGATGGTCGGAGACAGTGATGACAGGGAAACTTTGCAAGACATAATCAACAACAATAAATTGAGTGAAGGTTATCTTAATCTTGCAAGAGATATAGAAGTAATGGAGCCTAAATCTCCTGAAGATATCTACAAGGTTAGGGAAATTGTAATCTGTTGATACACTGGAATATTGCACACGCTCAGAATTTAGTTAATCTGATTAACCAGTATATGTGAAAGCGACATAGAGAATTTCTTTGTGAATCTCATTGCATATAAGGTGCTAGGGTTTGTTGTGCAAGTTGACATAAAATCTTCGCAGTGTTATATTTAAAATAGACGAGTCATATAGTTAAGAATATTGAAACTTTAAATCAGAATGGTCTCAGTTCACCTGTCAAGTACACTGGGGGCTAGCTATAATTTCCTTACAAGAGTTACAACTCTTATCTGGAGTATTTAGTTATTAGTGATTCAGTCTCGAACTATGTGGCTTGTGTAATGTATATAGTTGAGCGGCATGCTCAATACTTTATGAAGTGTAACTTTATTCCTACAATGATTAGTTTGTCTTTTTTTTTCTTAACTGATATTAACAGTGCTCATCATTAGGCACACCTTCTTGATGGTCGGGCAAGTGCTGGGGCTAGTGTTGATTCAGCTAGACAGAATTTGGCCGCCACATTTGTAAATGCATTTGTGAATGCTGGTTTCGGTCAGGTAGACTTGATTGAAAAAATTTAAACACATTGGTAATAGCGTGTTATGATTGTTGTGGATCGTGAACTTTTTGTTATTACAGGATAAGTTAATGACAGTTTCAGCAGAGTCCTCAAGTGGAAGTTCCACTGGGAACTGGCTTTTTAAGAACAAGGAACATGGGAAAATTAGTGCTGCTGCAAGTCTGGTATGAGAACCGTCTGTAATGTGATTTGTCAGCCTGATCATGTTCACATTTTTCTTATTTTATTTTTCATATTTAAGGGAATGATTTCGCTATGGGATGTTGATGCTGGACTGGCTCAACTGGATAAGTACTTCCATAGTACCGATAATCATGCAATCGCTGGAGCATTGTTGGGTGTCGGCATTGTCAACTGTGGAGTCCGAAGTGACTGTGATCCTGTTAGTTATTTTATTAAAAATATTTTTTCAGAGAAGAACTGCAGAACCTTTTGTGAGTGGTTCCAAAACTTGAATTCTGACATTTTAATGTTTAGGCATTAGCACTTCTCTCGGATTATATTGGAAAAGAAGATGCATCTATTCGGATTGGTGCAATTTTAGGCCTTGGCATTGCGTATGCTGGTGCCCAACATGATCTGGTAAATTATTTGCTACATGCGTTTCTCTGTAGAACACTAGACTGGGCATGTTATTTTTTCTTGCTACATCATATAAGGATGTGCTATTTTGTCTTATATTCTAAAATCTAAATAGTATTAATTTATATTGAGACCAATTTAAAATTGAAGTTCTACAATTTCCATCTATTTGCTACAGATACGTCAAACATTGACCCCTATTCTCAACGACCCGAAAGCGACATTGGATATTATTGCATTTACTGCCATCTCGCTGGGCTTGATCTATGTTGGATCATGCAATGAAGAGGTTGCTCAAGCCATCATATTTGCATTGATGGATAGAAGTGAGTCTGAGATGAGTGACCCCCTCACACGTCTCTTGCCTCTCGGCCTTGGCCTTCTATATCTTGGGAAACAGGTACCTGTTGTTTGTGCTGACATACATACATTCTTTTCTTCAGCCTTTGTGATTCTGTTTGTGAATAGCAAGCAGTGGACCTTTAGGCTTATATTCTGTGATTTGAAACTTTATCTTCAGGAAAATGTGGAGGCCACTGCTGAAGTTTCCAAGACATTTCATGAAAAAATCAGAAAATATTGCGACATGACTTTGCTTTCTTGTGCATATGCTGGGACAGGGAATGTCCTCAAGGTATTTTTTAAACAGTTGATGTATGCATTCTATTGTGCTGATGACATGTTTCTACCGCTAACACTGTTCTCATTTTTGTTGAGTAGGTACAAAACCTCTTAGGTCATTGTGCACAACACCTTGAGAAGAGTGAAACCCATCAGGGACCGGCTGTACTTGGAATTGCCATGATATCAATGGCTGAGGAACTGGGACTTGAAATGTCCATTCGTTCCTTGGAGCACCTTTTGCAGTATGGAGAACAAAACATTCGGCGTGCCGTGCCCTTGGCCCTTGCGCTTCTCTGTATATCGAATCCCAAGGTTTGACATTTGATTGCTAATGATTTTGGAGAGTACGAAAAAAACTAATGGGCTAAAGCGACTCTTGCATTACTGGACGCTGCTGACTGAATTTTTTCCCTTCAGGTCAATGTTATGGATACATTAAGCCGACTCAGTCATGATGCAGATTCTGAAGTCGCCATGGTACTGACGATAACTGACTTTGTATTTAAGGTGCTATTTTTATGTGCATGCAATGACTCATCAATTTCTGCAGGCGGCTGTCCTCTCATTAGGCTTCATTGGTGCCGGAACAAACAATGCACGGATTGCTAGCATGTTACGGAATCTTTCTAGTTATTACTATAAAGATCCCAACCTCCTCTTTTGGGTAACGGCTCCCGGCCTTCTTAATTTTTAATCTCAAAGCAATGAAGAATCTTTTCTACTTTTTGCACCTGACTTTTTGACAATCATGGTTTCTATATGAGGGGATTGATATTCAATTGTCTTATGCAGGTGCGTATTGCTCAAGGTCTTGTGCATTTGGGGAAAGGTCTGCTGACTCTTATCCCATACCATTCTGATCGGCTCTTATTATCTCCGTAAGTCCTGTGCCTTGAGATATTTGAAAATATGCTACAGATGTTTCTTAAATACCTCCTATCAATCGTCCTTCCTTTTACCAGTTTAATACACTTAATCTTGCTTTTGATTGTTTTTATTTATGTTTTTGTATTGTGCAAAGTGTTGTCAACTTGGTTGCATGCCTTTATTAATTTAGTTCACCCCATAACATATTTGATCATTCTGATAATAGCTGTATTATATTTGTGGAGGGTGCACTTGTATTTTCCTAAGCACCACTCGTTTTGATTTTCAGGACTGCACTAGCTGGTTTAGTGGCTGTGCTACATGCATGTCTTGACATGAAGGCGATCATCCTGGGGAAATATCATTATGTTCTCTACCTACTTGTTCTAGCAATGCAGGTCCGCTTGCTGATATTAATTTATTCCATTGGTGTTTGTGCTTGGAACCTCCGTGTTCATACCCGTTGCATTTTAAAGTAACATTTGTAATATTGGCAGCCAAGGATGCTGTTGACAGTAGATGAGAACCTTAAACCGTTGCCCGTGCCCGTCAGAGTTGGTCAAGCAGTGGATGTTGTTGGACAAGCAGGTCGACCAAAGACCATTACAGGGTTTCAAACTCATACAACGCCAGTCCTCCTTGCTGCTGGGGACAGAGCAGAGCTTGCTACAGAAAAGTAAGTGTCCTCTTCATGATTGTGTTGCCTTGTAATGTGTTTGCACTCATGTGACTGAGTGCAACTTGTGATATATTCCTTTCAGGTACATTCCTCTATCCCCCATCCTAGAGGGATTTGTTATTTTGAAGGAAAACCCTGACTACAGAGAAGACAACTAATTTAGTTTGGATCAAGTCACCAAGGGAAAGGACTTGGTGAAAACACTTGCTGTTAGCTAGAACACATGTTGATGTTTCTTCCTTTTATTATTTATGAAGAAACCTGTTTTCGACCTGTGACAGGTATTGTCCATGTAAACTTAATGTTTTACCAAACAAATTTGGCATGTAGCTGTTCCTGGAAAGAAAATTTTCTCAGCAGATGTAGCAGCTAATATAAGAAAATGCAGGCATTAACCTACTTGGTTCCATTCAGCTTTCTCATTATTAACTCAAGAAAGAATCAGAGAAGATAGATACTGGGGCAGGTTTCCTAAGATTTATCTCACATTCTCTTTTCTTATACCCCTAAACACATGAGACTCTTCTTAACAAAACATCAACTGAATTGAGAGAAATGAATCAGCCCTGTTCTGCTCTCTGAGTTGTGGAGACAGCTCTTTGGCTTTATTTGTATACTTTTGAACCACCTAAGCCCTATAAGACTATACATTCGCCATTTTTGTGTTACTCTCAGTTTTAAAACTAACAGTCTAAAACCAAAACAGTTGAATTCAGACAGTGCTACTCAATCCCAACTGAAAGCTTGTCAAAAAACCATTCTTCTCCTTATCTTGATCATCACCAGACAGACACTGAATGAACCGAGGAACTGGTGGGATGCCAATCTCCGAAACTCCCTCCAATACCTGCAAAACCTTTCCCATTGTAGGCCGATCCTTTTCCTCATCTTGAATGCACCAACAAGCCACTCTACACGCTCTGACAACCTCGTCTAACTCAGCATTTCCTTCAAGCCTCTCATCCAACAAAGCTAAAATCTCCGAATCCTCTTTAGCAACCACATCAAGTACCCTTTTTGGAAAATAATGATCCAACTCATTTTCCGCAGTTTCTCGATTCCTTCTACCTGATACAAGCTCAAACAGTAACATACCATAGCTAAACACATCAGCTTTTGGAGTAATGGCCTCACCTGATATCCATTCCGGAGCAAGGTAGCCTTTCGTGCCACGGATAGTTGTCCATGCACGACTGTAATCGCGGTCTATCAGCTTAGCCAGTCCAAAGTCCGCAACTTTAGCATTATAATCATTGTCTAGTAATATGTTCTCTGGCTTTATGTCACAATGCACAATCCTTTTACTGCAATCTTCGTGAAGGTACGTTAGGCCTTTAGCGATACCTATCGCAATGTGATATCTTGCGTTCCAATCGAGCAAATCGGTATTACAAGTATTTCTGAATAAGATCGTGTTTAGAGAACCCTTTGCAACATATTCATACACTAAATACCTTTTTGTTCCCTCTGCGCAAAATCCACGCAGACGAACAAGATTAACATGTTGGATGGCACCTATTGTGCTCACTTCAGCACAAAACTGCTTTTCACCGCATTTTGACACACACTTGAGCTCCTTAACGGCTATAAGCGTCGAGTTATTCGCCAATGCACCTCTGAAAACTGAACCAAATGCTCCTTCACCGAGTTTCTCAGAGAAGTTTTTAGTAGCTCTTTTTAGCTCACTGAACTTAAAAACCACTAGCAACAAACCAGCACCGGTCATAATCTCATTCGTATATTTTCTTCTCTTCAAAAAAATCGCTAAACTCGCAACTCCTCCGAGAAATAGAATACCAAGAACTGAGCCAATGATTATAATTCTCTGGAGTGTTTTCTTGCCTCTAGTAATTTTTGGCGCAGCATTTTCCATTAAAGCCGCATCGGATGCGGATAAGCGAATATGCAAGCTTTTAGAACTTGTGTCATCTTTACTCAACTGCTGCAAATTTAGCAAGGCACCATTCCAAAAAGAGCATACACTGTTCTCAATAGCATAAGCTGTGCAAGAACATTTTTTTCCGCAGGCCTGTTCGCACTCCTTGGCCGAATCAACTGACAAAATCTCTTGATTATCAGGGAGGCTTATATCACTCATTGTATAAAATCCATCTCGAGTTCCATTTTTTTCACATTGCAGTGAATATCTCCTAATGCATCCATCCGAGTGATCTCCTAGTTCCCAATCATATCTGTTCGCCGGCTCAAATCCTTGTAAACATTTACATGGATCTATTTCACTCTGAGTGCAAACAGCATAAGCTCCGCAAAATGCATAAACTTGACATTGTTCTTCGGGTTTCGACCAGAACAAAATCCATTTATCTAACCCTGCAGGCAATACAAACTGCCTAAGCTGTCCGGTTGCATCTATGATAAACCTCGTTAAAGTAGAGTTAACTGCAGCTTCATATGTGAAATAATTCTCGTCGTCCGAGATAATGTAAGTCATGTTTTTAACATAATAGTCTAGAAGAATTTCCGGAACTTGCGTAAAAAATTTCCCATTCCACGGTCCGCTAGACCATACCACTTTAGACTCATTCCAGTACAGTAAATGTCTAGAACTGTTTCTTTCGACTTGAATGGAGTAACGACCAGGGGAAGGATTTTCCGAATTTTTCCAAGCAACTAGCCTTTGAATTTCTTGCTTATGTTTCTTGTAACCAATCTTGCCTCCAGGAAGCCATGTACTTGTTGGGTGATCAAAACTCTGCCATAAAACATTTAATGACGAATTCGCATTCGTCAACACTAAATTTCCACTGTCTAATAGTCTAACTAAAGTGTCACTGAAATTTTTTGTTGATAAATTGGTAGACCATATTTCATAACTGGATTCATTTCTCATACTAAATCCCCATACCTGGAAATCTTCAGGGATGCAAAAAATGGATTTTTTACGGGACTTTTTCGGTTAGCCTCCCAAACAGTGGTCAAAACAGATTGATTTTTGTACCAAATACCAACATAGTAGCTATTGGACTTACCAGGCTTGAAGAACCCAAGTTCAAAAATCCCGTTTTTGGAACTAATAGTTTGGTTACCTGACAGAGACTGACCCGGTAAGATTGTATCCGAGCACCAAGAGCAAATAACAAGATTCATGAAGATAACCGCAGCGAAAAGTGGTTGATACTGCAATGGACTATTTGTGTTTTCAGTCATGTTTATGTCAAATTTCATGTAGTGTACGATCTGCTATGTAAGCTTGTATAAACATACTAACATTTTGAGTTATGGATGCGGAATTTAATGCTATCAGAAAGGCGAAAATGATTGAAATCCAACTTGATACACCATTTACCTGGATTATCTGGCAGCTTATGTTTAATACCTGACCCCATGAACTCTACAACTTGATGAACCTAAGCATTAACTTTCTGATCTTTTCGTCAACAGACAGATTTCTCTGTTGTCTTTCTTAATGTAAATGATTCGAGATAGCCTAGAAAAATCTAAATTCAATATTTTGTAGGTATAAAGAAAAAAGGGTCTTGCAGTTGCGGTGGATTTTTTCTTTTGTCACCATTAATGAGTGAACAACTACCAGCACAGATTGATCTGGTGCCAAGTTTAGACAGTATCAAGTGGCAGACTTTTATGGCCATTGAAAGATGCTTCCTTTTGTAGAAATAAACAAGTGATTTATCAGTCAATGTGTCAACAATGCACATAAATTCAAGACAACATGTTAGTTTATGTTTCTCAAAGAGTCATGCCATTTAGAAGAAATTGAAGGAGTCAAATTCATTCTCATCCATTAAAAAAGCAAACCCAATTCAGCTAAATTTAGCATTCTAAAATTAAAGTACAGAAAAAATATGCTAAGAAATTTCTCATCTCCATATATTCTGATTCGCGGAGAAAAATTACAAGCAGAATCTCTATTGCAGTTTCGCTAACATCTTCTTCGCCTCCTCTCCTCCTCTCCTCCTCTCGAAGATTCAGGTTTGGGAGAGAAATGGCTAAATTTCAGGATCAGTTGAAGGAAAAGGCGAAGGAGCTGCATTTGAAAGAAAAGGCGAAAGAGCTGAAGATTGTGCTGAAGAAAGGAGCCAAAATTGTTGGCATGACATGTAAGATGGGATGGAAAAAGGTCAAGAAAATGGCTAGCTAAGTGCAATTTCATCTCATGTTCCTTTCATTCAAGTATTTTATCGTCTGCTTGTTCACTATTTTGTAATAGCCATGATCCACGTTTTTGGATCTCATTAATAAAATAATTGTTAAAAAAAAGTATTTTATTGCTCACTGATAATATATTGATTGATCTGTTGTCACATTACACGGAATATTTACATATATCAATGAGAATTATGTATACTCGTTTCGACTTTCAGTTTCAAATGGTACAATCTTTTCAAATTAATAACAATTGAAAATAAGTTTCAGACCAACAATTAACGAAGGGAGCGAAAAATCTCAACCATTGAAGAAAGCATATATTAGCAACTAGATAAAAGTGCAATAAGCCTCCAAAAATTGAATAAGTCTTCAGAGACGTGAGGAAAATATGATAAAAACTATGACAGTAACATTCGGCCGCAACACCAGTACTTGTCTTGCATGTACACCATCTCTTGAGTGGATCAAAGTAGAACTAATTTCTTTGGAAATATAGTGTATTATCCAAGCATGAACTGCACTATTGCAGCGTTCTCATTTCATCAATTATATGGATCAACATGTCTGGGGAAGTCATCTCAAAAGAATCCGAGTTTGGATTTAAACCTAAGAGCTATTTCAATAGACATCTTCCAAGAAACAAAATTATTGATCCCAATCAGTGGTTCGCTAACCAAAGATATAGTAACATTCTCAATGCAATTGATGAACAGAGAGGATCACTTTGCTGATGAACAGATTCAATTCGATTTTCGGTTGACGCTCATAGCGATTAGAGCAGATGATGACATTTTCAATACAATGTATGACACAAATGATGTAAGAATGATGTAGATTGCGGAAAGAAATCATACCTACATTGCTACCATGAAATATGGAAATATAAATCATGTCGGACTGATTGTAGATTCGACGAGAGCAAGTTGAAAGAAAACGTTTTTCTTATTGAAATGAAAGTGACGAACAAAGTCTGTTATAACTGTTGCAGACTTTTGGTAATTACATAATCGATCCTCTCATTTTCTCAATATATTTTACCTCAATAATCATAATACAAAACAACCTTATAACAAATATTGTCAAGGCATAAAAATGAGTACTAAACGAATTAATGGCTAATCCAAATTTACATTCTTTTAAATCAATTAACATGTTTTTTGCAGAGAATAGTGGATACATAATTTTGAAAAGGGTGATACATGGTCGTTTAAACATGTTTCTGCAAATCAATGAGCGTATTTTAGCAGAAAACCATCATTTGCAGAATCAAAGCATGATAAATTTTTGGAGAGAATAGTGGATACATGATAAGATTGAAAAGATATTTTGGTTAGAGTTTTTCCAAGGGTGAATTGTAGTTGTAAGATCAAGTTAATTATATTTCTTTGATTATGAATATGTTTCATTAAATAGGAACTATCGGGAGTGCTCTAAATGAAGATAAGATTAAAACTTTTGTTGGTTAATAATTTTTTTTTTTTTCAAAGTAATTTTATCAACTATTAGTTCTACAAGATTGTGGCGATGCTCAAGTATAGAGTAATGACAAAACACACTAGAATATAACGAACCCTATATCGATATATACTTCATATATTTTGACTCATGCGTAAACAAATATGTTTGTGATAACAATATAAAAATAATAAAATAATAATATTAAGTAATATAACATTATTTAAAATTATAAACAATAAGTAGTAGATAATAAATAACAATCGACTATCAAAATTGAATCTTTGGCTGTATCATATATTGAAAAAGAAGATATGATCAACATCCATCACGACACCAACAAGTGAGAGACTTGATTAATTTTGCTATATTTGTCACAAAGGATTCATTGTCTAAGTTCAATAAAGCAACATTGTGAAGAAAGTAGTGATCACCATTAAAAAATATTAATTAAGCAATGATCACCTTTATTTATGCTAATGTTTAGTCTAAAAATTATTGGACAAATAGCACTAAAAAATATTACAAATACTTTTCTGTCGAGCGGTTGAAATTGTCAAGGACTCTGAGGGCAACGAGAATGGACGCAATGCGCCTTACTCGTAGACCAAAAGATATAGAGTATTTTCTTTTTCTAACATCTACAAGTTACAACCAAAAAAGGAGGTAGCTGCTCTTTTTAATTTCACTACTGGGAAAATGGCTTGTGCTAGCACAAATGCATATGGGGTAAACACTGTATAACCTTTAGTTATATTATGATGTTATTATTAATTTACACAGAGATTTCATGTGTTCCACATATCACGTCTTGTTCATTGGATAATGTTTTGCGGAATATTTTTTATCACAACTTTTAGGGAAGATGAACCAATGAATGGGCAAGATATGCAGTTTGAGGCGAAAACAGTCATGTCCTGCTTGTCGTGGTCGAGCAGCTGATATTTGCCTCAAATATCACGAACTGCATATCTTTTTGTTCTACGTGACTCAAAAGAGTCCATTGAAGACTCAAAATTCAATGGACTCTTTTGAGTATGTCAAAATGGGCTAGGGCAACTTTTAACTTTCAGCGACGACGCTTGGGATTGTGGAGCGGAGCCTCCACGGTTCGGTGTAACATTTATTTGTTATGTCGATTTTAGAGTTGTATAAATAGTAGCATACGGTTTTGAGTTTCATTGTAACACAAATACACATTGAATAAGAAAACCCTAAGAAGTGCTTTACTCTAATCTTCTTGTTCTTCCGCACAACACTTTTTCCACAGCTTCTCGCCAGCTCCACATTTGCCTCAAATATCTTTCTCTACAGCTTCATAATAGACAGATGTCTAAAATCCATCATCCACTGTTCAGTCTCTCACCATTGACTCCAATTCTTGGAGCTTGTGAGAAGCAGTTTTTGCAATACAAAATGCAAGGATGAGTAGGCTGCTGTCACTAACTCAGACAGGTTTGCAAACATTGAGGCTAATGGTTGGATCCTATATATAAGAAAGTTACGTGGAGTAATGAGCAGTTAGGCTACGTTAAACACGGTTCGACAATCGACATACCCCTTTTGAATTTTGTGTTATAAACATTTAAATTTGCGGAAATGGACCTCAATACTAAATATAAAACGGACTTAAAGTGTAATCGATGTTTGGACTTCAAATAAGCGTGTGGCGTGGACACATAAATAAAGGCATTGTAGGTGCATTAAATTGTATAGTACTTTGCATGACATGAATGCTAACTCGTAATAATGATGTTTTTCCTTTTCCATGCCCAATTGATGCCGTATTGTGTGTTTTGTTATGGTGAACATATTATATTTCTTTGCTCAGTATATTATCAACGATTCTAAATTTTAATGATGTATCATTTAACTATCACTACTGCATCTTGTATGCGTATCGAACAAAATGAATAGGTGCAAACCCAAAAACAACATTATGAAAAATTGATTCTAGAGCATGAAGATCTAATTACTAATAGACAAGGGTTTTGGATTAAGATTTACTACATTCTATCCAAAAACATATGCCATAAACCACTCAACGGCTATATTTTACATCCCCAAACGTCTTCGTTTTATTTCTTTTTAAAAATGTTGAAAAGCAATCGCTCCACTACATCAATAATTACACTGTTTAATGAAACTTAGATCCGTATGATCACTTTAAACTAATCAAATAATCCGCATTAAATGGATGCCTTTATAAACGGGTTACGCTACAAAACAAAGTCCAAAAAATTGATCAGTTCAATTACACAACCTTTTTGTCAAACACAACCCGACAACAAAATCAGCCGCCACTCATTTTTCATAACAAACAATCCTACAAATCAGCTAATTTACCTTAAATATATTTAGGGTTAATTTCGAGAGATGTTAAGTTTTTGTGAGATAGTAGAATTTAATCTTAATTGTTGATTTTGATGATTCGACGATTGATATTAAAGTTGGTTTTTAATAAATTGGGCGGTTGAATTTGCAAAAAATCATAGCGATTGAGATTGACGGTTTATTTAGAAATTAAATCTCATCAGTTGGATTATTTGAATCAACGATCAAGATCGTGTCTCACGGTCCTATGTATATACGTCCTTTTTGAATTCTATTCAGTACATTTATTAGCTATTTTTATTTGTGAATTTAAATCATCAAATTCAAAACAAATAAATAGACAAAGATTAGATTTTTTACGACCAAACTATCATTTTTCCCACAATCCATTCTCAAATGATATATTTGTAATTGAATAATAAAATATTTGAATAATCAACTTTTGGTGTATCTCTTAATTTTTGATAACGATTTATGACTTTTACTATAAAAAATTGGACATGACATTTGATTCATGTGTAATAAAATATGATTTTACAATAACAATATAAAATAATATTGAAATAATAAGTACTATATAATATAGAATTGATAATAGTTAACAATGAACCATCAAAATTGATTATTTGGGTTTGTCGCTTACTGAAAATTTATAGGCAAAAGGTCGACTAATAAAAGCTTTTTTTAGAACACTAGTGTGTTACAAGAGCAAACACTAAGCAACAACTCAGGAAAGAGGCAAATTTATAGTAAGGTAGAAATAAGAATAGGAACAGCATTGGTATATTTCCAGTTCCACCTTTCATGTTTTGCCTTTTTTGCTATGGAATCAGCACAAGCTTCACGCACAGTCAACTCAGCTTCCAATGTTCATTTTGAGCTAAACATTGACGACAGAAAATTAGCTAGTGTTGACATTGGAGATAAGGAACTTGATCCTGTAGAATGGTCTTAATGACTGCTACAAAATCTGATTCAATGATCAGATTTTTTAACCTCATGCCCCTTGCTATATAAAAACCTCTATAAACAGCCCACAGTTCTGCTACCCAACTGGATCGAACATTATTAGAAAAACATGCATCCACAAAAAGGACATAACCATCTTCATTTCTGCAGCAAAGTCCTATGCCCGAATTACGAGTGATTTTGTCCCATGCAGCATTGACATTAATTTTCACATAACCCTTTTCAGGAGCGCACCACTTGAGGTTGTAAATAATATCAGTTGTCATGTACGTTATAGTTGGTCTGATACTTCGCCAGGCCATATTATTAACAAGTTGAGATGTAGTAAAAGAATTTAAAAAACCACTCTTTGTGTTTTAATAATAGTAAGAATAAAATTGGAAAGTGAAAAGTCACTTCAAAAAATAACTTTTAATAGCACCTTTGTGTTTTATTAATAGTATAAATAAGAATATGATTTAGAGTAATAATACTCAATATTACGAATGATATCCACGACAATATGATAAAATGGTAGGTGTGTTCATAAAATTTTATTTTTCAATTATTAAATTATTATTTTTACACACTAGCACATACGCGTAACGACCTATGTTGATGTAATATTTTTCTTCTATATGTAAGAAAATACAATTTAAAATAACAATATAAACTAATAAAAGAATAATATTAAGTAATATAAAATAATAGATTGCAAAATTGAGAAAGGAATAGAATGAAAAGACACATGAAATGCAATACATAATAGATCAAGCGATATCTTGTGGGAAGAAAGTCTTTGAGATATAGTGATCAATCCACTAGTTTTAGCTGTCTTAGTATTCTCTTTAAGGGAAGAAGGATAGGTTTTTCATAAACTGAGGAATGTTAGACTATTTGGCTTGTAAATAATAAGAATGCAATGAAAAAGGAACACCCTCAAACTTCAAAACTTATTTACGCAGTGATCATTTTTGTCCATACCGATCATTTGTCCAGAGAGTATTGAAAAAATCTAAAAAAACCCTGCAAATATTGGTCACATCCGGAAGATTCAAGCAATTACAAATTTCATTCCACAAAAGTAGCTAACATAAACTTACAAATTTCATTACGTAAATATTTGTACATACTGATGACAACGAGAATCAGAGCAATGCACCTTACTCGTAGAACAAAGGATATAGAGTGTTTGCTTTTTCTACATCTCTTACAAGATACAACTTGGAAAGGAGTCAGCTGCTCTTTTTAATTTCACTATTGGGAAAACGGCTTGTGCGAGCACAAATGCATATGAGGTAAATACTGTATTACTTTAGTTATATTATGATGTTATTATTATTTTATTTTTTATCATCTGCCATCTATAAGAATGATTTGTATCTTTTTGTACAGGAAGTTACATTAGTTTTTATTTAACAATTTACTAATCTTAAGGTATGGGATCAGTGGTTAAGGTACCTGCGACGACTTTTCCACGACCGTCTTGGATGGATGAAGCAACCCAATGTAACGGATTATTCTTCCATTGGCTTGAGTGTTCTCCCAGAAATAAAGGACGACGTGAAGGTGTGTAATATTTTTATAAACATGATGGCGTGTAGTTTTTATATAACTTGACAATTGTAACAATTTTTACTTAATGTTTACCGGCATCGTTAATGGATAAGTGTTATGTATTCCGTTTGGAGAATAAATGTAATATAATATTATGATTGAATGGTGTAATTAAGTCCTTTGTAATGTGTAAGGACTAGACAATGAATGAATAACAATTTTATCAACATCAACTTCAACTTTATCTTCTCTATTCTCTAATCTATTCTTCTCATCTTCTAAACCCTAATCTCTTCTATCATGATACGAGTTCGTATGAAATGATGCTTTTTCATCGAAATTCGAATGTCGAGTCAAGTTCAGTATTAGTGATGCAGAGTACGTGCGTGGAAGAACACTGATAGGAAAAACCCTAGAAACGTTTATTAATAATCAAAATCAATCGTCTAACAATTGTAGCTAACTTTCCTATATATAGGAAAACTCGAAACCCTAAAAATAAAAATCAATAAATATTCGAAAAACATTGAAGAAAGGAAATAAAATAGTAAACGGCTCAAAAGCCCAAAAAACACCATACATTAAGAGCAAAGCTCGGGTATCCCGACGGTCTCGTTGTTCTCTTTGAAACGAGGTATTTTGAGCCCAATTCTAACATGGGAAGCCTGAAAACTGTGAAAACGCACCGCTAACGTGCACCTTTTTTGGGGATCCAATTTTCCTAAAAACTCAGCGCTTTCTGTTCTGAATCAATAAGTCAAGGATGATTTAAGGCCGCAAGATATTGAGGCTCTAATGGATATCAATCAGAACTTATCAAGATCAAAGAACTTTTACAATAATGTAAGAATCGTTTCACCATCAAGCTGCCACTACTTTAAGACAGATAGAACAATTAGAAAGAATGACTAACACCCATGGAATAAGTTAGGTACAGTGAAAGTCAACAATTGTCAGAAAATCAGAATGCTCATCATGTATATTCATCATTAGAGATGAGTGAAACTGTCATTTCAGTCAAACAGAATTCACATGCTGAACTTGTAGAGTCTGTGGAGACTTTAGATGATTCAAATAAATAGATTGTACACGTCAACCCTAAACATGTTGACATGGAATGGACGCCTATGGTTGTTCAAATGATTCCAATTGATTCTTATTTTCAGTACAATTCGAGGATATTATGGTTGTTCAGAATGTCGATAGATGTGATATACCATGGCAACAAGAATTTTATTGTCTTGTCGAAACAATAGTTGATGATAGTGCCCTAATGATTTGGAGAGACTATTCCACATATGATTTTCAATATTTCTCCATTTGGATCTATAGCTTCATATTTCTAGTCTACTTGCAAAGAAATATGACCATATGAACGTTATGGTTGTGAGTGGTTTGTTACCATTGTTGGTAACTCGAGCAGTGTAACAGTTCTCAAACTTTTGTGGTTTTCATTGTCAAGACCACCAGAAATGCTACTGTATTTTAAACCTTGAGGACAATATTTTCTGAAGAAGTAAGGAATGTTACATATTCAACTAGGAGATAACATATAATTTACATCTATTGTAACAAATTTTACTTAATATTTACAGACATTCCAATGGATAAGCTCTACTTTTATACAATTGAAACTTAAAGATGTGAAGACAGGATTTTTCAATATACACTGTCAACGAATATTAGTCTCGTTTAATTCAGAATTGCATATCTTTCTCTACAACTTCATAAACATGTCCAAACTCCACCATTCACTGTTCAGTCTGTAACTCAGACTGGTTTGCAAACATTGAGGCTTACCATCAAATCGAAATTTGTTTTTAAAAAATCCATCAATAGTGGCATTCCTGATTTATATATGCTAATATGGATTGAGTTGTAGAAGGACATTAAATTTTTGTGAGATATAAAGACTTAATCTCAACCGTTAGTTTAGATTAATCTAGCGTTTGAGATTAAATTGGTTTTAATTAAATATATAATGAATTAGCAAAAAACACGGGGCGGTTGGTGAGTGACGGTTATTAATAGTAAACGTTAGATTGATGGAAATCAACAATTGAAATGATGTTCTTTATCTCACATTAAAATATTGGTCCTCCTTGAACTTTTTTTATGTTTTATAAACTTTTGGATTTGCCGAAATGGACCTCAATACTAATTATAAAAACGACTTTCTAATCGATGTTTGGACTTCAAATAAGCGTTTGGCGTGGACACGTAAATTAAGGCAATGTGATACGTGCACTAAAGTTGTAAATGTGTGTAGGAATTTACATGACATGAAAGCTAATACGTAATAATCAGTGGCGGAACCAGGACGAAATATTCGTCGGGGCTCAAAAGCTTAGGACGGAGGACGGAATATTCGCCGGGGCTCAAATAATTTTTTTAGGGGGGGCTCAAATAATTTTTTTAGCTGGGGCTCTAATAATTTTTTCAGCCGGGGCTCAAATAATTAGTTTACCCGGGGCTCCAAATCGAATTATGATAAATTATACCTGATAAAAAAAAAAAATTTCCTCGCCGGGGCTCCAGCCCCCCTCCGCCCCCTGGTTACGCCACTGGTAATAATGATGTTTTTCCAAGGCCCATAATGTTGTGCGTATGAACAAGATGAATACTATACAAATAAATAATCACATCCACAGGTGCAGAACAGGAGAACCTAACAATATCATTCTGAAGAATCGATTATAGGGCATGAAGATCTATTTACTAATAGACAAGAAGCAGCCAGGGAGTGCAACTCTTTTTTGGATTAAATTTTACTCTCGGCTTCTATCCAACCACAACCACTCAACGGCTATATTTTACAGCCAAAAACGTCTTCGTTTTACATCCGTTTAACACTGTTTAAAGAAAGTTTGATTGAGTATCGTATGATCACTTTACACTCATCACTTAATCCGCATTAAATCGATGCCTTTATAAACGTGCTACGGTACAAAACAAAGTCCAAAAAATTGATCGGTTCAATTACACAACACTTTTTGTCAAACACAACCCGACAACAAAATCAGCCACCACTCATTTTTCATAATATAAAACGACCCTACAACTACAAATCAACCTTCAGTTAAATTAAGCTAAAGACATTGATAACATCAAACGACATCGTTCTCGTCTTAAACGCATTAAAGTAAGAAGGAACTGAATCGTTTTACTCTAGAGGAAGATGAAGCACTCGAGAGAAACCAGAGGGTTGTCGAGCGACTCGTCAGCTGGACGACGACACGCTTCTTCTTCCTCTTCAACCGTCCCTTCTGTTCTACGGACTTCTTCGTGCTGACGTTGACCTGTGTTGACTTTAGAGTTGACCTCGGTCAACGTTCCTGCTCTGTTACGAGGAATGTTACTAGCAGGTGACCTCGACCTACGACCTGACCTCTCCCCGGAATCACGCCTGATTCTAGCCGGGCCGGCGTTTATCCCATTTCGAGGATTCGAAGTTGCTGGACTCTGAGACCTTCCTCGGGATGCTCTGGGTGCGACATTCGTCTTCTTCTCCGGCGACGGCAAAGCCCTCTTGGCCGGAGATCTGAGGCGTTTGTCTCTCGGCCCGGTCATCGTCTGCTCGCCTGAATAAGGCCTTCTTTTCAACACCTTGGCTGGAGATCGATCCGTCGATCTCTGGCGTCTGCTGACGTCAGCTCTGTCTCTGCTTTTGCTCATCACTTCCTCTCCTCCTCTCTTCTCCAAACCACCAACAGTCGCTGCTGAAACACTTTCACTGACACTCACACTCACCGTCGCGACGCTTCTGTTCTCGGTCGCTACTGTAATTTCCGACACCTCGATTTCCGCGCTCTGTTTCAATTCAACAGATTCTTCAATCTGTAAACTCTTCTTCTCCTCCTCCTCCTTTTCAACGGTAGCTTTGACATTGGGTGTTTCGGTTAGTACTTCCTTGACGGTCTCCTCCTCTAGCGGCGGCGGAGGTGGGTTTCTAAGGTTGGTGTTGCGACGGGAGGAATTGGGGTTGGGGTGGTGAAGAGGGTTTTTGGAAGGTTGTTGGGTTGGATTAGCAGAACGGCTGAGACAGCAACCCATTGAAGCAGAGGAGTGGAGAGTGAGAAATGAGTAAAGTTAGGGTTGGAGTGTTTATGGAGGTCGGTGAAAGCAGGGGAAAGCGTGTGAAACGGAGTGAAAGTGGTTTTTGAATTAGATGTTGTTGTTGTTGATGTAGCCGTTCCGTAATTGTCATTCTAAATCGTAATCATGTTTTTGCTTTTCTTTTTTAGAATATTTAATATTATTTTTTAAAAGAAGATACAAATTGTTTGTTTTATTCCAATTTGAAGGATTCAGAAATCGTACTTTACAAAAAGTTAATTTGCTTTATTCTAAAATATTATTAGAGATTTGAAACCTTTGTAAAATGTAAACGATGTGATTTATTCTTTTATTAAATTTTAGTATCATTTTACTGTTGCTAGCAACTTACAGGATATTTTACTTCATTTGTAAATGTGCATTTTAATATATTACGAATACTTGATGATGAACAAGAGACGAAATTTTCTTCAATTATGGAAATAAACAATTTTTCAATAATTTATACTAAAAAAATTATATCTGTAATTCAAAAATCGAAACAACGATAAAAAAATACTTTACAACAATCAAAAAGTTTTTGATTTTCAATCAAAAAAATAAACTAAAAAAATGATTTGGATTTGGGACAAGACAACTTGGTCTGAAACAATCACTTGGACTATCAAATGGGCCTCGCCTTGTCGCATTAATTTCGAATCATAGGAACAAACAAAGGTCACACAGGCCGCTTGGGCCTGACAATTTTATTCGATGATTCTTTTCTTGACATTCAAGTTTGGTCTTTTGTATCACAATTCACAAGTTAAGGACTTAAATCTCTCTTATTTTTAAGGGAAAATTACAAAAACATGTCCTGGACTACCACACAATTTCAAATTGAGGACCGGACTATCTGAATTTTCAAATTGAGGACTGGACTATCTCAATTTTCAAATTGAGGACCGGACTATCTCAATTTTCAAATTGAGGATCGGACTATCTCAATTTTCAAATTGAGGACCAGACTATCTCAATTTATTTAGATACAAAATACAGTCTAGACTATCTATAATGAATGCATTCTATTTTTAATTAGTCAAATATGTAGAACTAAAATTATTAGTTTCTGGTGAATGGAATTTATATGATGAGGGGTTAAGATCAAGAGATCATATATTTTCATAAACCAAATGACAATTTTAGTCGTTGGTTTTTAATTAAATTGACGGCTGAATTTGCAATACATATGAGTTGATGGATTTGACAGTTATTTGTTTATTAACATCCGTTAGATTATTAATAATCAACGGTGGAGATTTATCTCACAGTCTAATCAAAAGTAAAATGTCGTTCTTGAACTTTAATTATATAATGAGTATATAAATTAAGGAAAAAGTTCGAGGAGGACAACTATATTTTTGTAAGACAGTAAGACACTATACGGACCGATGAGATTAAAAGTAAAATAACTGTCAAATTCAACCGCCCCGTATTTTTTGCAAATTCAACCACCCATTTTTATTCATAACCAACTTTAATCTCAACCGTTGACTAATAAATTTCAATGGTTTATTCATTATATTGATAATTATACCTAAATAAATTGAGATAGTCTGGTCCTCAATTTGAAAATTGAGACAGTCCGGTCCTCAATTTGAAAATTGAGATAGTCCGGTCCTCAATTTGAAATTGTGTGGTAGTCCAGGACATGTTTTTGTAATTTTCCCTATTTTTAAAGTATTCGTCTATTTGAGCAGTTAATTTAAGAAAATATATTATTTCTTACTCAAAATTTAACTATTATATCAAATAATAACGGCTTTGAGAGTTCTTTAACTCACCCCTTAATTTCTCGTTGTTTTAACCCCACTTAAAATTTAGCTCATGACATGCGACTTATAATATAAACTGAATGGACGAAGTACAAGTAAAATTTCATATTTACGATTAAGTTACGTAAATCATAATTTTAATTCCTAATTATTTTTTATTATAAGAAACGTATACTCCCTTCCTCCCACCGAATACTTCTCTTTTTGCCATTTTAGGTGCCCCACCGAATGCTTCCTATTTTCTTTTTTGGCAAAAAATAAATATTAAAATATAACACTCTAATTACATTTACTAGTTAAACATAATTAATTATACTAACTAATTAATTATTATAATTGAATTAAACCAACTACCAAAATTGAAAAATCACCCCCAATAACCCTAGATATTGATCTCAAAATTTTGGTGGGAAAGTTTACTTTTGCTAAATTAATTTTGGTCTCAAAATTTTGGTGGGAAAATTTAGTCTTAATCAGATTTTCATTAGAATTTTTTATTCCTTAAATATTGGTTTCTTATTTTATATTGAAAATGCCAAGTAGGAAGCATTCGGTGGGACGGAGGGAGTACATGTTAAGATATGTACTAAACGAAGTGAATGGATGATGTCTAGATAGACAAAACTTTATTAAACAATAGTGACTTCTTGGATTCCCATAAAAATGTGTCTTTTTCTTCTTCTTGGAATACAACAAAGACTTATTCTTGTCAAAGTCATAAAAAATTAGAAAAACCAAGTACAAGAGAGTGGGAGAAAACTAGTAAAGGGAAGGATTTTTCCTTTATACTGTTAAAAAGTAGCTTTCGCTGACTTCTAATTTTCTTTTTCAAACTTTCACACTTCCCTTTCTTTAAACGTAATTTTCTACAACGTTGGAATTTTTTTCTTTTTTTATAAGAAATTTAAAATAAAAGCCTGAAATTGATTTGCAAGAATTTATAATACGATGAGATGAGAATAATTGTCTGCAAATTCCAGCAATGATTATGTCCTTCTTGTCCAAATATTAATAAAAATAACACCGAAGTTGATAAGATATATACTTGTTCAACAAGTGTCCATCAAATAAATTATACATTGGTTTTAATTGTTATATAAACACCATGCATGCGAGTCTTAGTAAGCTGGCCGTCTCCATTTTGATAAGGAAACTTCCATAATCGATGCTAATTACGGTTGGTGAAAGGTGGTTCATTCTTATAATTTAATGAAACCAATTACATATGAGTACATGAAATAAATAAAAAGTGATAGACAAACGAATATATAGTTGTACTCATTTTATAGTAGAAATCCGCCCGTCAAAGCCTTCTGTGAGACAAAAGATAACTTCTGCCTCAAAATAGAGAAAGCTGCAGGAAATTCCATACATTTGGCATTTGCCCATGTCGCCGCTACCGTCTTGATCAGCTGATCCGCTCGCGCTCCAAAACTTCTTAAAGACTCCATAATGAATGGTAAAAAATAAATTCATTCGCCGAACAACTAGCTTCATACATGTAACATATTACATGATGTTATCTTGCAAAATGTGCCGTAACATGTATTAAATAAACATGTCACAATATCAGAAACATTATCCATCTTACCTTCTTTATGTTATGCTTTTTACTAACCCCCCCTTTCAGTCAATTAGCGTACATACTTCGTATATTAAGTATTAAAATATAATCAAAATTTAGAGCAGTCGAAGTCAAATTAGTATTTTCTATTTAACCATTTTTCATTTCTTATCCTTCCATCAGAATCAGATAAAAACAGCAATAAAACGACAAACACCACATCCTTAAAACGCGCGCGTTCTTACCACGCGCGAACAAGTAACAACCGAACATTCAAAGTCTTCATGACTTAATCCACACGCAACAAGACAAAAACACACGTACGCAAGTAAACTTCACATCACATTTTCATTCTTCAAATATTTAAATCCACTCTATTCAAACATCGAGCATTTTCTCATTTTTATTCTTTTCTCTTCTTCTCAGAATTTCAGTATTCAATTTCTCTGAAGCTTCCTCCTGCAGCTATGCTCTGCTCTTATTTGTTCCCAGAATTGGTTTTGGGAATCTCTGACATTTGTTCTGCGTTTTCATCTTTCCACTTTTTCAAGGTTTTGTAACAGATCTGCTGTTTTAAGAATCGACTGCTGAATTGGGAGTGATGAGTTTCCAGAAGAACATTTCATTATGTATTTGGCTGCTGTTGATTTCTGCTGCAAGAGTCACCATTGGGTTTACTAATTCTGATGATGGTGAGTTTGCGTATATTCATGTTTGACTTATAAGAGGATGTTTATGATTGGGAATTTTGATTCATTGTTGCAGTTCTTGCGATTAATAAATTACATGCTGCTCTTAATTCACCTCAACTCCCTGGATGGACTTCGTCCGCTGGAGATCCTTGCGGTGATGCGTGGCAGGGTGTAAAGTGTAACACTTCCTACATACTTGCAATGTAAGGATTTCTTCTTTCAGCTATGTTTATACTCATGAATAAAGTTCTATAGGCTGCGCTGCTGTGTTTCATTGTGCTTATAATGCGCATGATTTTGCAGAATTCTCCCTGGTGCTAGTTTGGATGGAACTCTCGGGATGGTTTAGGCGGCTTCACCTCCATTCAGCAAATGTAAGCTAAATTCTTTATTTATTTTTCACTTTGATTTTCTTCACTATAAATGTATTCTCGTTTAAAAGGGTATTTTGATTCTTAGTGGAATACGTGATTGATATGCTGTCCTGATCGCCATTCTTGTGACTGCAGAGATTTGAGCAATAACCATATAGGAGGGGATATTCCTTCTAACTTGCCTCCTACGCTGCAGGCACTGTAATTCCAAATCCTCCACTTTTACTTATTCTGTCAATGCTAGGATTCAATTGACAATTAATAGATCCTTGCTCGCGTTTGTCTTTATTCTCATATGAAGGTTTCTTTCATCTAACGCATTCACTGGATCCATCCCGGATACCATATCCGGTCTTAGTCAGCTAACAGCAATGTGAGTTTCCGCATTTTTTTATGCTTGGAGCAGTGTTTTGATGAAGGTTTAAAGGTTTGAATTTTAAATCTTTCTCCTTGAATATCAGGTCCCTCGACGGCAACCTTCTCAATGGTTCTATACCTGACTCATTTCAGACACTGACCAGTTTAACTAACCTGTATGAACTCTTCTACTTCTTGTAACCTTCTCAAGTATTTAACTTCCCTTCCAACAGCTGTTAAATTGAGTTTATGAACTTGTGCAGTGATTTGTCTAACAATAGCTTGAGTGGCGAACTCCCCTCCTCGCTTGAAATTTACTGTCTCTGAAAACATTGTGAGTCACTAGTTTTCTTGATTAAATGCTTATACGTGAAATCTCTAAATAACATAAACCTTACATCATTTACAGGCAATTGCAGAACAATGAGATTTCCGGGACCCTGGATGTTTTGCAAGATCTTCCTCTAACTGAGCTGTGGGTTCCTAAACCAAACCACATTACATGATAGATCATGCAAATGCGCCTTCTGCCTTTTGTCTAACGTGGTTTCTATATATTTTCTGAACAGGAACATCGAAAACAACAGATTCACTGGAATTATACCTGATAAGATGTTGAGCATTCGGAACTTCAAGTAAGTGCCTAATTCAGGATGTTCTTTAAAATGTATTACATAGTGAAAATGGATGGGATATAAGCTAGAGTATAAATATCTCCTGATTTATGCATCGGTTCAAATGCTGGAATTTACTGAAAGTTAAATGATTTGACAGAAAAGATGGGAACCTGTTTGATCCAGCCGCACCTCCGTTAGCTCCACCACTCACACCAGCTACACCCCCATCGCCAAGGCCACCACCAGCACCACCTTTTTTTAAGCCTCCATCATCATATCAACCACCAGGAAACCAGACTAAAGCGCCACAAGGACCTCAACAATCAAATTCTGATCAAAGCGCAAAAAAACCAGCAACTACAAAAAAATTAGTAATAATTTTTGTCATGGCAGCTTTCGTGCTTCTAATATTGGCAGTAGGATGTGTACTATTTATACCGAGGCTTTGCAAAAAAGAGCAGCGAACCCCCAGAAATTCCATGGCTCGGGTCCAGTCAAGCAATGAAATGAGCAAAGGTAAACTAAAAATTTCACCTTTAGGATAAAATGTTGTTATTATTCTTCTCTAATTATGTATTTTCTTTTTAAATGTTTTGAACAGTTAACAATGGAAGGGTTGTGATACCAAATGATGTTGAAAATAAACGCCGGAACGAGTATATTCAAAATGTCCAAATGGCTGAAAGGCGAGCACAAAGAGATCAGGATATCAATAGGAACCACAGCGGCACAATATTCCTGCCTCCTCCTCTACCGAATCTTGTTCCACCTCCGTCATATCCTCCTCCATCCCCACCCCTGCTTCCTATTGGTAAAGTTCTCGTAGATCCTATTTTACCCGCTAAAGTGTCTGCAGCCGAACCTTCCACCAAAGGAAGAAATGTACTCCCGTCTGTGACTTCCTTCACGATTGCATCATTACAGCAGTATACAAATAGTTTTTCTGAAGATAACTTAATCGAGGTGGGTATGCTTGGAAGGGTTTATAGAGCAAAATTTCCTGACGGCAAGGTATGACTCTTCAGACCATAGTTGATGTCAGAGTATCAAGACTTGGGCATATTTCTTATCCATCAAATTTATAGCATCAAACACGTTTAAATCATATCTATTTTTATACAGATTTTAGCAGTGAAGAAATTTGATAAGAAGGGTTCAAAGCTAAAGGATGATGAGTTCATGCGAATGTTGCTCAGAATCGAAAAAATTCATCATGCTAATATAGTAAAACTTATGGGCTACTGTGTGGAGCACGGACAAAGGCTTCTTATCTACGAGTATTGTAGCAATAGATCAGTTAAGGAAGCAATACACTCTGAAGATGGTTTGAAACTTTCGTGGAACATACGTGTCCGTATGGCACTTGAAGCTGCAAAAGCTTTAAAGTAAGTTCAAAAGATATTATGCTCCAAATTAATCTCTAGCCTTCTCCATTTGTTATAAATTGTTATACTTATATTTGCATATACAATAAAGGTATCTCCATGAGGATTGTCACCCGCCAATCATGCATCGAAACTTCAAGTCTGCCAATATTCTGCTTGATGATAGACTGGCTGTGCGAGTCTCTGACTGTGGTCTAGCTCCGCTGATAATATCAGGATCTGTTAGTCAGGTAAGTCAAGGATTCATACTAAACCTTATCGCCATTTATAATGCAAGCACTTGATGGTTGGTAGGATTACATAGATTATCGCCATTTATAAGAAGAGCTGTTTGGTCAAGTACATTGCAGCCGTAGGGTGTGGAAATGACTTGTTTGCACTTTCTGTTAGCTGTCAGGACAATTAGAAGCAACATATGGATATGGGGCTCCAGAGTTTGAGTCAGGAATCTACACACTGAAAAGCGATGTTTACAGCTTTGGAGTAGTTTTACTAGAGTTATTAACTGGCCGGAAGGCCTACGACAGGTATGAACATTTCCATCAGGATATTCAAACTATTATAATCTTTCAGTAGGAAACCGTTTAGCATGTTATGTTTTTCAGGCACCGAAGTTTGTTAAGTAGTTTGTTTCTCTATGTACCAGGTCAAAGGGTCGAGCAGAACAAATACTAGTTAGATGGGCAGTACCTCAGCTCCACGACATTAATGCTCTTTCAAGAATGGTAGACCCTTCTCTCAAAGGAGAGTACCCTGCAAAATCTTTATCAAACTTTGCTGATATTGTGTCCCGATGTGTACAGGTAATTTTTAAGACTGGTTTCTTTGTAAATAGTATAGTGCACGCTCATTTTTAAGAAAGGAACTCTCACGAATAACTGATATTATGTTGCAGTTCCATTTTGAACTAATTTTGATACTGTGTTTCCAGGACATACCAGAATATAGGCCACAAATGTCTGAAGTCGTTCAAGATCTGCTAAAAATGATACAGCGGGAAAAGGCGCTATGAGAGTTGTTCAAGATGCATTAATAAGAATTAAGAAGAGTAACCAAGTTTGTTCACTCAGCTGCTAATGATGAGAAAATTGTTCAACTCAACCACAAAAATCAAGGGTCTTGCATACCTGTGCAGCCAGCAGGATATAGTGTTCCGATTATACAGAAGAAAGCTTCTACGGCTGCCAGCAAAAGGAGCGTTAAAATCGCCCAGGATTCAGGTGCTCATTGCATTGGTTACCCGATTCATTATATGATTCGTAGCTTAATCTACAAAAAAGGTGGCGTTTAGGGGTCGTCCAAGTCCAAGAGTATGTTTTTAGCACTTACTGTGTTTCTCTATATGTATGGAACTGTGAGCATTAGCTATTTAGCTTCCAGGAAATATATTATAAACATTAAAAGCAATTAGCACAAGATATATTGTGCATTAAGGACTAGAGTATGCAAATTGCAATCCTTAGCTTCCTAGAAATAAAGTATAAATGTTTTATAAAGCCATTATTTAACAGGAATAGTTCATGGATGTGATCATCCCATGACTGCAAATTATTTTCCTTCATCAGGCAGTGCCAATAGCTCTCTGCAGATGGAAACTTCAACTGGGGTAATGCTTTTGCTCTGGCAATTTAATTGCTTAGCTTTCTGGTTTTGCTCGTTTTCTTGACATTCTACTCTCACTGACATTCAAATATGCCATCCACTGACTCCTAACATCTTTGACAGTCCTTGGCTTCAATGTGTCACTAATTTCCATGATCCAGGCTCAATCAATGCCTTGGCCATGAACCATGTCTATTTACTTGGCACATTTGTAGACAAGTCTAAAACAACAGATATTCATCTGCATTTGGTGAAGATTTAATTTCTCTTGTTTGAGATGAGCAACAGTTGTGCCTGTGGGAGCTTACGCTCTTTTCATGTGAGCCACCGTAGATTGCAAATACAGATTGATTTTTGGCACGCCACAGAGTGACTGCTTCACACACACGGTAGATTTCTACCCGTTCATGAGCAGTCCACTTCCAGATCAATGCACAACAAAGTCTCCTAGTTTCTAGTATGACCTGGTGATTTGTTCATGCTCCCACACTTACTAAATCGCCAGTTGAGCCAACATTGAAACTACTTTGGTCCGTGTCGACCCAGCTCAGCCCACGGGTTTTATTTACTTTTCTCTGTTTCATCAAATTGATTATGTTTGATGCTTTATTCCACTGGCCTGTAGCTTTGTAGATATTAGCTAAGTAAACATAACTGAGGTGATATGATGGGTCCAATTCCATCATTCTCTCTGCTATCCGTAATGCAGTGACGGAATTCGTATACATTGTGCAGGCGCCGAGGAGAACTGCCCAAAGAGATGAATCATCTTTATATTCAGAATCCATCAATAACCTTTCCGCCTCTTCAACTAATCCAGCACGACCCAGAAGATCAATCATGCAATTGTAATGCTCAGCCTCAGGTCGAACACCATACTTCTCTGTCATTGTCCTAAAATATTCCTGACCTTGTTCAAACAAACCAGTATGACTACAGGCGAAAAGAACTCCAATAAAGCTAATAGTGTTAGGCTTCATGCCTTGTGCTATCATCTCGTTAAACATTTGCGCTGCTTCTTCTGCCTTCCCATTTTGTGCATATCCGCATATCATTGAGTTCCAAGTTATAGTGTTTTTAGCTGTCATATTCACAAATATTATCTGCGCTTGTTCAATACGACCACATTTGGCATACAAATCAACCAATGCCGATTCTACCACTACATCAGTCCAATTGCCTTTTCTTACATGCTGACAGTGAACTTCCTTCCCTTGACGCAGAGCTGTAAGGCCTGCACACGCTCGGAGAATAGTTCCAAACGAGTGAGGATCCACCACATCCATAACCCGAGATAGATCAATCACAGACTTAAAATCACCATTTTGACAATAGCCACCTAACAATGCACTCCATGAAACAGAATTCTTTACTTTCATGTTATCAAATACACGGCGAGCCTTACCAACTAAACCACATTTCCCATACATATCAACAAGACTACTCTCAACAACAACATTATCACATATCCCAGTCGTAATCGCTTTACCATGCACTTCCTTACCGTGCTTCAATCTCCCCAAATTCCCACAAGCAGTCAACACCGGTCCAAACATAAATGTCTCACAACACAAGCCATAATCCCTCTGCATCGCATAAAACAACCACAACCCTTTCTCAAACATATCACTCTTTACACATGCAGAAACTACACAAGTCCAACAAACTGCATCCGGTTCAGTAATTTCATCAAACATCTTAAGTGCATCTTTCAACATACCATTCCTCCCATAAATATCAATCAAGGAACTCTTCACCACACAATTCCATCCAAACCCATTCTTCACAACCACACCATGAAAACATTCCCCAATCTTCAACCCCTCAATCTCACCACACGCCTTAATCACACAGCTCAAACTAAACGCATTCGGCTCAATCCCAACCTCCAACATCTCCTTAAAAACCTCAATCGCCTTCATTCCCTGTCCCAATCGAACATACCCAGTCATCATCGACGTCCAAGAAATCACATCTCGGCAAACCAACCCATCAAAAAACCTCCTAGTTTCATCAAAATCGCTCCCTAGCTTAAAATAAACCGCTAGCAAACTGTTACCCACAAACCGATCGTTATCCAATCCAGTTTTGAGAGAATGCGCGTGGAATTGGATTCCGTGTGTAAAGGAGTGGACTTTAGTGGATGTTTGGATAAGGGAAGCGTAGACGAGGGGTTTGATGGAGATTTGAGATGGGGGTGTGGCGTTTAAGAGGGTGATGGCTTGTGAGAGTGATCCGGCTCTGCAGAGAGTGAGGATTTGAGCGTCGTTAGATAAGTTGAGGATGGGTTGATGCAGTGCGGCGGAAGTGTAGCAGCGGACGTTGAAGAAGATGGAGGCGCGCTTCATGGAAAGCGGACAACTTTCAAACTTCCTCATAAATTTGGATTATTCCATCTCAAATAAATCAGTGAAAATCAGCTTCTTGGTCTCCGGAAAATTCTCTGCGTTTTGTATACTGTTTTACTTGAGCCGAGCTTTTTCCTACTTCAAACGCACATTTCCTTTGAAACATAGATGCCAGAACTACATTGTTGCATGCTCGTGGCCCTTGCCACTGAATTTTGCTATCCTTCCTAAATCAAGGGTTTTTTTGTAGGCATGGCCTCAGGGATACAAGGCACATCCTTGTTGGTTCCTTGAGTCAATCCTTTGATTTACCAAAAACCATATACATGTACCCGACGAGTTTGGCACTGTCTGATCCTCACTTATTTCCTTTGTATGACTTAGGAATTAGGATCAAAGCACCATCCCCCAAACAACCATCAATATTATTAGAGAAATTTTGGCACATTGACTGCATATGGAAACTGAATCAAAATCTCAACATGGCCGCAAAACCCTAAAAGGAAATGTATGCAAACAATATATTCCACCAATAATCTAAAATTGAGTTCATAATTGATAAACCATCCTTCAATAGATTCATAAATGCAACTTCCGCACAAAACAGAAATACCACTTTCAAACACTGCAACTATATAAAGTTAATTATTTTTCAAGTACAATACACCAGTATAGTGCGCAATATACCATAAACACCACAGCCAGCCAAACTGATACTAACATATGATCAAATTCAGATCACAACAAAGCTCATGCCTTTCTAAAATCATCTTCAAAAGCCAACATCATTAACCTGGTCGGCCGAATTGGGATACCCTTTATACCCCATTTTCAAACCCAAGTTCGCACAAATCCTCTTAAATTGCAGCCTTAATGACTCCATCACATCCTGCGAACTCTCGATCTCCGGATCCATAATTGGATACTTCCCGATCAGATTCTCCATGGTTTGAACGCTCTTTTTAATTCGAGAAGAAAACGCATCCGGTTCAATCTGAATAGCTGAGTTCCATACATCAACACACCCTTTGTAAAACCCTAGCTCTTCACCGACTTTGAATCCGTGCTGGTGGCCCAGTTGTCTAGCGTCCTCCTTGCCGGAAAGGAGTCCGTCGGTGTAGCCGAGTTCGTAGCCTTCTTTGATATGGATTTGCTCCAAGTTGAGCGACGAATCGAAGATGTCGTCGTCCATCAGCGGTTAGGGTTTTTTCGGATTGCTAGAAAATCAACAATCGCTGATTCCCTTCTCCAGTTTTCTGGTTGTAGACGTTGTAACGTCGTCGTTTTACCTAAACATTGACTAGCGACGACGCCGTTTAAAGGTTTCTTGTGGATTTGAATCATTTTTCAAGCCATGAAGTACTTACTACAAATCTTGTTGATAAATAGTATACTTTTAAAAAGGATTAATTTGATAAAAATTCATGAAGATGTTTTTGTGTGTAATTATAAAATTCTGATCATATACGTACAACTACAAGTATAACAGCTGAGTCTGGCTGTGGCTCCTGCTCGAAACGCCTTACTGAGAGGCTCAATCTTATCAATGAAGGACTGTAGTGAGGAAAATCTGAGAAAGTAGAGGGAAGAGGAGCACAATGATGATCACAATCACAAGCAAAACCGCGTAACAATACCATTTCCTAGAGCTTCTTTGATACTCAACTGCATCTTGTAAATGATCCGTTCCGCGTCTTACGAACGAGCTAGCATGAGCTACATGACTCTCTATGTCATTCAATTGCTGACCTTGTGCTTCAACCAATGCTGCCATGTCTAAGAACACTTGGTGTAACTCAATTAGATTTTTTTCAATTTCCTTAACCGCATCGTGTCTTTCTTGGATTTCTGATATTGTGTCGAGGATTTGTCCGCGTCCTTGCTCTTGAATCGCCTTTTGTAGGAAATTCTCGCTTTCTCCGCTTGCGATTAAATTTTCTATCATTTCTTCATCAGCTTTTTGTCCTGTGACGGTGAAGTATCGTCTCTCGACTGTCTCCTTGTATTCTAATGATATTTTGGCTCGAAGGGTTTGGAAATCGTCCATCATATCTTTTAATTTCTTACCTAGTCCGCTAACTACTGATGTTCTTGTTCGATCAGCTGATGATCCTGGACCGCACCCTGGGAGCTTGCGATGAGCTACATTGGATTTATCTAGTGCTTCGAGTTTTCCCTTTATTACCTTAACTTTTTTCAAGACTAAGGCGACATCCGCGTCCATTCGTGATCTGAGTTCCTTGATTTTCTTTGCATTGTGGATGGTTTTGCTTTCCTCATTTGATTCTTGAAGCTTTTTGTGAAGCTTTTCTACTTCTTTCATATCCTCTTTCACATTTTCTACGTCTTCGAAGAATTTGTCAAGATTGATAGTTTCGCTCCCTGACTCAACATCATTTATGTTTATATCCTGGAACTTTTTAAAAGACCCTGAAAAAAGATCATTCATCTTGAAAACTCTTCCGCCGCACTGCCTTCCTTAATTCCGATTTCAACCGACTAGTTCTCACCTTCTAAATATTTTCTTTTGATAAAGAAAACAAGACCTTTTAGGATCAGGTTCTTTCAAATGCAATGGTGCTATCAGAACCTTAACCCTTTTCTTCCTATAGAAAATCTGTTGTGAAGATTGTTTGACCTATTGGCAATGAACCATTGACATTTTGAGAAATAAGAAAAAGGTGGCAATGAAGTTTGTTTTTGGTAAAAAGAATTTCAAAGGCTTGTAGTGAATATGTGATCTTAGCCAGCCAAATTGATATGAGGACGTTCTTAAAATAAGGACCTTAGCTCGGCTCACTTGAGTTATATTTTGGAGGTTTTGCTACCAAAAATAATCCCAAACAAGTTAACGATGTGTAAAGTTGCAGGTTTATGCTGTTTTATTGCATACATGAGTGAAGAAACACATTTACGTTTACTTGTTACACCAAAGCCCCACCTTTGGCAAACTCAGTGACAGCTAGAGCAACCAGACCAAGCATGGCAAGTCGTCCGTTTAGAAGTTCAGCCTCTGAGTTCATCAATCCCTCTGATTTGGACTCCAAGTTCACTCCTTTGTAAAGTGGGACAAAAGACGCGATGGAAAACAAAATGGTTGCTCCTAAGAAGAGCTGGAATCCTCCATGTGATATCTGTGAAAACACGTCTTGACCGCTTAATAACTCCGCACCAATTGCAGACACAAACCCTAGCATAGCGAGACGCCCGTTGATCCTCTCTGGTGCAGGGCTGCTGAATTCTAACAAGTCTATGATTTTAGGTTTGGATGGACTAGTCACTACTTCCTTGATACCTTCCTCTGCCTGACATGTTGAAACCAATCAGTTTTTAATATGATCAAAAGTCAAAACAAGCTTCAAACATAGTAGAGACTGAACATCGTGAACGTATACCTGAGCAGAACACTTCACTACTTGCATGTTTGCAGTTCTCCTCGAACAGCGTTCGAAACCTGAAACTTTAGGCAGTGGGAGTGGCAGAGCAGCTCTGCCTAAAAACCTTGTAGCAGTGCTTGTTGGGATGCTTTGCGTGGTTGCTGAGGCGGCCATTGAAGTTGCTTGAGACTTGAGTCACTTGAGTAGAGTAGAAATTGAGGTGTGTTTGTTGCTTTGAGGTGATTAAGAAGCTGAGAAAATGGTGCAATTTATAGGACATGTACGTGAGTGTAGTTGTGGATTCTTTAACGTCCACGGTACACTGTTTGAGACTTTGAGCTCTGATTGTCTTCATGCAATGATATGAGCTGCTGAGAGTAGCCATGTGGCTCAGAATGGTAAACAGTGTGGTTTTGAGGTCAGAAATTTGACTAGTTTCTTCAGATCCTCCCACCTTCCTGGAACCACGTTCACACGTGGCGTAATCTACTCATAGAAAGTGAGGTCAATGTCTCTACGTATGTCTGTGGTAGTAATGTTTTGGGCCTGCGGGTGGGCCTGTTTCCAGGTCCAACTGGACCTAATCTAGCCTCACGTTACGATGTCGTTTTAGATCTTCTCTTCGATGGGAATTAGCCATCGTCGTGACGCTCTGAAAAAGGACCCGTAAGCTTCTGGAAATCTCTGGATGGAGTTGAAGATGGAACGCCTAACGGTGCCGTCCGCTGCTTCGATTGCGATAGTCAAATGTATTGGATGCTGGTCAACGCGGCAGAGGAAGATACGGCAGCGTTTAGGTACACCTCGCCTCATTGAAACGTTTTGCAATTCCGTTACAGTTCGTTGAGCCTAGTTGTTAGTAGTTGCATACGAACCGTACGATTGTAACTAACTCAACTAACATAACGGTGATATTGATTCAACTGTGAGTAGTCAAAGTCTGAATTTAGTCTTTATCTTGTTCAACATCACCAGTTTCAATCACCATCTGCCTCCTTTTCTTAGGGTCAAATTCTGAGAGAGGATCATTCGAAAATGCTAGCGATCTTTGACGGAAGTGTGGCGAAGCGCCCTGAAAGTATGAGGATGCCCGATCCAAACTCTGTGCTTTCACTGAAAGATGGATTCTTGGTCAAACATTTCACCTCAATTTACCCTGATTCTGTTGTCATTAGCTCTACAAATGCTTTTACATTCGCTTACTCGCTTGATGGTTCTGCTGGTTCCCGGAGGTTGGCTCTTTTCTCCTTCTCATTTTTGTATTCTGATGCTGGAATTTGATCTTAGATATTCTTGATTATCACGCTTGTTGCAAATGTTTCAAGATCTAGACCACATTGGTGTTAGCGCATTTTAGTTACTTAGAAGTATTTGTTGTCAGTAACTATTTAAATTGATTCTTGGGAAACCATTGCTCTTGCTTGTTGATCTTATATATTCTTGATTATCTTGCTCGTTGCCTGTTGAATTTGATCTTAAATTCTTGATTATCTTGCTTGTCACAATTAAGACAATGGTCAGTTCTGAAAAAAGATGAAATCAGCAGTGTAATAGTATAGTCGTATTCTGTTGTTGTTATAGGCAACATTGTCGTTAGCGTATTTTAGTTAATCGGAAAGCTTTGGTGTTCGTAGTTATATAAATTGATTCTTGAGAAACCATTGTTCTGTAGGATTCACTGTGCTTCCAAGGACGGCATTTTCTGCATGTATCAAGGCTTTATCGAGGATATTGCTGCTGTCAAGAGGGATTTCAAAATGTCTGGGATTGAGGAAGATGAACCCATTGTTATGATTCAAGCCTTCCAAATCCTGAGACAACTAGGCCAGAGAATTCCTAAAAAAGTTGTTGAAGACATGTCTGGAAACTGTGTATCCGCCTTCTATGACAGTCAATCAAAACTCGTAGTCCTGGCTGGTGTAAGTTAAAACTCAAATTCAATCCTCATTAGCTTGTTTCTTCATGTTAGCGTCATTTCAGTCTAAGTAATATTATATCTTGAATATTTCCATTGTACAGGGATCGTATTATGACCTTCCAATATATTGGGGCATTGATCTTAGATTCAATCTTGTTATCTCAAATGATAAAACAGTTGTCGAGAAAGCGTGTGGGTGTGCTCAGCCATTTCTTAGTGGTATGCTAAATACTTATCACTATCTTGCGCTGAACATTTATTTATTCAGTTTCATTATATGTGCTTGCAATATTCGCAGGACAAGTTTACGCTTGCTGTGAGGGTCGGACAGGACATGAAGCCCTCTTCTTGAACAAGCACCTCAAGTATAAGGTATTACAAAATCTTGTTCGCTTTGGATAATCTTGAGTGTTGATACTACAATGGGTCAGTAAATGTCTTTTGATATTTTATTTTTGGTATTTTCATAGGTGGACTTGACTGATAAGAACTTCCCACTTCCGCGACCAATAGAATACATAAAGAGAATGATTCTAGAGGCAGATAAGGACAGAAGTAAACCATGTGTGGAGAAATGGGAACCTCCTCAGCTGCCAGATTTCTTTAAGGTAAACACAGATGCTGTAATTTTCAAAGACGGAACGATTGGCATTGGAATGGTAGTTCGTAACTGGAAGGGGGAGGTAGAATTAGCAGGTACCAAGAAAAGGGCTAATCTATTGCCTGAATTGGATGTAGAGTTGCAAGCATTTTTTGATGGTGTAAATGTGGCAGCGGGTCTATTTCAACGCTGCATACTTGAAACAGTTCATCTGAACCTTGATAAGCACGAGGACGAAATTAGATTGGGAATGATTGATAGGATGATCAGCAAAATAGCCAAGTTGTGGTAGAAAAATTTAGTGAGTTTAGCGTGTCTTTTGTAAGTAGCGGTGCAAATAAAGCTGCACGTCGTCTAGCTTTACTTTCAAGTACGCAAGGGACCACTTGCTGGGAGAAGGAAACACCTGAGTTCATTGCAAGGATTGTAGAATCTGAGCGTCCGGACACTGATGCTAGCACTTCAAAGGAGATCCAGAAATAAGAAATCTACTTGTAGGCTTGTAGCTTCAGCTGAGAAATGTGAATATCTTCGTTGCATATAATTAGACTACCAGCACAGGAGGTCCATCTTATTTCTGTGAAAAACATTGTGATACAATGGATTTTTTTGTTTCAAATTTCCTAAACTTTTGCTGATTTCAAGTTCACTTTTTGTTACTTTTCTTCAAAACTAAGTATGCAAAATTCAGTATGCAAGATTGTAACCGACTTAACTGCCTCTCCCGCTCTCTCTTTTCATATTCAGTATGCAAAATTTATAAAAGTAAATTTCGTCTTTTACTGAAACACTGTCGTTTCGGTAATTTCGTCGTTCTACCTTCAAGCTTGTCTTGGGTCATCGACAAGGCCCGGCCCAATTACTCTCAGCCCACAATCGTCGAATACTAGAATTTCTAGAAGAGACGGACGGCGACGGCGGAGCTTACCTTCCGACTCCGTTCGAGCTCAATCTGCTTAACCACACACTAGCTGCACACATGATGGAAGATGAAGACGATGATCTGGGGAACCTTCCATGGTTCGCACTCGGATTTACTATTTATTCATTTTCTGCATTTTAGATTTAATTTATTGCAATGAATACATTTTGTTTCAGTTAGTTATTTTGTTAGTTGGTTAGTTAGTTACAAATTGATTGCATTCAGACTTCAGTAACAGACTATAAAACTGCTATTAAATCTTTACTTCAAACCAATCAACTTCTCTCAATTTGATCACAAAAGTTACTTTCTGCAAATTTTTCGTTCTTTTCAATCATCAGGATTACCAGAAAGCTTCAGTTTGGTATGTGATGTGGATGACATATCTCTTCTACTTTTGTATTTCTGATCAGTCAACTGCTAAATAAAAGGCTAGATGGTAATTAGGGATTGATTTTTCATTAACTCTTGGAAGTTGAATAGGGTATGATTTGGTTGTTCATTGACATTCTTTGATTCTATTGCATTTGTAGATGCATAAGTTTGTTTTCTTTGAATATGGATGTTTTGCAATTGCATCTCAGCCCATTTGATCACCATTCTGTTTTGAAGATCTCTGTTGATGATTATTAGTTTCTATTGACTGCCAGAATCACTATGGGGTTGTCCGTATGGCTGAATTTTTACTCACTGTTGCCCCAATAGGCAATTTCACATTGGGGTTCTATTTCTATATGACAGAGGGTGATGAATTGCACTCTTCACTTTTTATAACGATGCTTTTCTCTCAATTGACATTCTTTTTCCTTTACAAATGCATCTTTTCTATAAATTAATTTGAATGTTGATGCTGCTCTCTTGACCAGTACTTTGTTTTGATGTAATCTAGTGATGATTGGAAATTTTCTTCTTCTAGTTCAATTCTGACTCAGTTTAGTAACATTTCTCAGATTTTTCAAAATGCTTGGAGTCTTTCGAAGGGATGTTATGCCTGACCCACTTGCTCCTGAGAATCCTGGTCCTGACTACATTCCTGCTTTGAAAGATGGATACTTGGAGAAATACTTTGCCTCAATCAATAGGCATTCTGTCATTGTGCGTTTAGGAACCTATGGTTTGTTGGCTTACTCTACTGATAAGAATCCCAGCCCAAAGTATGCTCCTTATCTTCTTGCACAATATCTCAATGCTAGACCTACTTCTTTGTATTCCTGTGATGTGTATGCATCTGGGATTATATAACTCAGAGCTGACATTAATGACACTCTTTTCCTTCAGAGATATTGAACTTGAAGTTTGTATCACGTTATCTTGTTTCGGAAATGCTGTTTACAGTTCGATCTTTAACTTCTGTCTCAAACCTTGTCATCTGTTTTTTGTATACAGACCAATATTCTGCATGAGAGGTGGTATCTATTGCATATATCGAGGTCATATGAAAATGATGGATAAACGGAAAAAGACAGGCGAAAAAGGAAACGAAGCAGATATGTTAATAGCATGTTATGCAGAGCTTAAAGCGAAAGGAAAGAAGACTCCGTATGAGGTAATGCAAGTCTTGGGTGGAGATTACAATTACATTATTTTCGATTGCTTTGGGAATATGGAAGGCCCTGTGAGAGGCGCAATTGCAGTTAATGTAAGAAGTATATAAGCTCATTCTTATGTTCATGAAAGGAAGTATTTTGTTGTTTTAATCTTGTATTATTTCTTATACTGTTGATGATGTACAGTGCTGGGAGGATATGTCTGTCTACTATGGTCATGATTCAGAAGACTGTTGCATAATTGCTGATGATAAGAACATCATGGAGAAGGTCTGTGGGGACAGCTACAAACTCATCCCTAAAGGTTGGTATTCTACAAGTTTATATTTGCACATTTCTGAAGTTTAAAAAAGCATTGGTTATAAATGTTTACCATTCATCACATCAATTTTGAGCTGCTGTCTTAATTAGTCATGTCCTTGCGAAATTCTTACCATTTCTTCAGTCTTTTAGTCATCAAAATAATATATGTTTATGTTGCCATTGTTGGTGTCTTATTTCATCCCTAACACATTTTCTACGGCCTTAAAGCTGAAATTTCAATGTTCATTTAGTCATGATGTTCACGTTTGCTTTATTTGTTTAGGCTTTTCACTTCTGATACCTGTTTTAACGGGACCAAAATTAGTACCAGCTGATACCAGCTCCTCAGCTGACAGTGGCTCAGAGAAAGAAAAGGCTGGAAGACCAACTGAAGCCAATCCCTCAGGTGGCAGCAGCAGCAGCTCTGTTGCTGTAGCGTCTAAAGATGAACCAGCTGAAGCCAAGTCATCAGATGGCTGTAGCTCAAAGAAAACAAGCGAGATAGGAGCAACTGAAGCCATCCCTCAGGTGGCAGTGGGTCTGTTGTTGCACCAAAAGCCGACAGTATGGCAGATAATCCCACTGGTGGTAGCCAAGCTAGCAATCGCTCAAAGAAGGCAATTAGGAGGAAAGCTTCTAAAAAGAAGTAGCAGCATTGCTTGGCACTAGAACTAGGTACTGAAGAGAGCTACAAGATGATTTCCATTGCTCACTTGTTGATATAGTTTCGTGTTCATTGATAACAGTTGATTGTTGTGAATTAAGGCCTGTGAATTGATAGTTTTAAGGTTGATGGTGGGCTTTCAGTCTTCATCGTAATCCAAAGCTTCTTCTATTGATCTTTAATTGAATGTTGGAAAGAATAAGTGCGCAAACAATGTCTCAGGAAAAGGTTCTAAGAGGACATATACATTTTAGTAGGACGGAAGGATTTGATCTCAACTGTTGATTTCTATTAATTCAACGGTTGATATTGATAACCGTCAATCACCAACCGTCCGTGTATTTTGTAAAATAACCGTCCAGTTTAATTATAAATTAATTTTATTCTCAACCGTTGATTTATCTGATTAAGATTACCTCAAGTCAACGACTAAGATTACGTCCTTCGGTCTTGCATAAAACTATTGTCTCTATAAAACTTAAACCCAAGTATAGTAGTTAGTGTTAGTATTAGTCTACACCTCTAAGAAATTATTATTTTCAAATGGTGCATTGATTTTTTTTTGATAACGGTTACAATAGGTAAAATTCGTCTAAGATCTCATACATGAGAATTCTATTCTAATCACTAGTAGCACAGGTCACAACGTACTCCTTCACCCAATCATTGAAAAGCATGTTTAGTCAATCAAGCGCGCATGTCTCTCCGCTCTGCTTACACGACCACTTCATGAACACCGACGCGAACAAGCCCCACGTCCAAAAGCAAGCAAGGAAAAAAGCCTCATGCACAACACACACAACCTCCTCGCTCGCGCGGGAGGAAAGAAAAACCTCCTCGCCAGGGTTCGAACCCTGGCCCTGAGATTCCTTTGTTAGGTCTCTCAACCAACTGAGCACCACTCTGTATGTCTAGAAGAAGTTTAATTAGTTGATTTACTTTTTCAATTATAAGGGGTAGGGTATGGACGAGTTCGGTTGACTCTGTATTAAAATTCTTCGGGTCGATATTTCGAAACCGATTCGATATATAAATAATAAAACCAAACTCGTTCGTACCCGACCCGGTCAAAATATATTTGACAAAAAAATCATAAACATTTGTTTTCTCGGGTGATTCATTCAATTTGAAAATTGATAGATTGAGAAAAATTATCGATTAATATAAATCCATCGATTTTGACTCTACTATGTTATGTTCTGTGCTCATACATTTTTATTTTATAAAAAAATTAATAATCTCTATTTTTATATTAATAAAATCAAACTTGTTATTAAGTCATACTTAGGGACAAATATTGAATTTTCAAAAGTTTGACTAGTCAATAGAGTGCACTTAACTAGAGACATGTTCCGCCGTCACTTTCTTCCGCCGATTCTCTCCGCTTCATGCGAAGAACGGATGTTATGAGTTTGGTGGTTGCTGCGCGGACGTCTTTGTGAGGTGGCTAGGATGTCTATGTGAGGTGGCTAGGTTTTATTCTCTCTCGGTTGTCGACGGTGGCTGGTTCGCCAACTTTATCTTTCACCGCCGTCGTCGTCTACCGATGTCCTTCCGTTGATGAGTTCTCAGTTGTCAGCCTTTTGTTTTGTGTTGTTTTTGGAACTCCCAGTTGGCTGACATGTGGTAGGGGACGCTGCTGCTGTCTGATCTGGGTGGCAGGTTCAGCCTCTTCTGTCTTCGAGGATTGCTTCTGTGGGTTTCGTCGTCTGTCTGGGTTTGGCCTCGGATGGATGCTGTTTGATGGCGCCGTCGTTTTTGGCTGTTGTGCGTTTGTGATCTGCTCTTCCCTTGCCACGTGTTACAACTAACGTCGAGCTGTCCTAGCTACTGCCACGTGTGCAAGTTGCTGATGCAGAACAAGTTGCTTCAAAGTTGAAGTCTATTTTTTAGTATATTTTGAGATCTTCGAGGTTGACAACATCGTTCGAACAATTGTGCGTGCTAGCCGCCATAAATGGACTAAGTTGACCTCCAGAACGATGTTGTGCTTGATGACGGGTTTCTCGACACTTGATGACGTTGACCAACTTGTACGAAAGCATAAATACGGCCCCTTCCAACCAAATCGTTCACAAAATATGTTATGTCGGCTTGTTGAAAAAAGCACAAAAGCTCTGCTGACCCTGTTATCTCTCTACACTCTCCCGCGGGCCTTCTCTTCCGCTGACCTTTTCCGTTACTTTCACAGCTCGGATGTTTTGGGATTTGGTGGTCGTGAGGTGGCTCCCGTTGACAGTGAAGGGATATCGGTGTTGCAACAGCGGCTGTGTGTTGAGGTCGTGGCTTGTGCGCAAAGGTCGCGAGATGGTGGCTGGTTCACCAACAGCTTTCTTTTACCGCCACCATCTCACATTTTGCGCTGTCTTTTGTGGAGCTTCCGGTTTGTCAGATGATCGTTTCTGGTTTTGTTTGTCTGCTGCCGTGGCGTTGGTCTGGTTCTGTCCTGGTGGGGTGGCTGGACGTTGCGTTCCGCCCCTGTGGGTGTATGTTCTACGACAGCAGCGGTGATGGTCATTCGCTGCTGTTTACTGTTTAGTTTGAAGCTCCCTGTTGAGGTGGTGGCGGTTTTCTGTGGTGGTACTCTTTTTGGTGGACGTCAGCGGCTATCCTTTTCTGCTCCGCTTTCGTAGCGCCTTTTTTTGAGGTTTGGTGGCCTGCTGGTCGTTAAGTTGGATGGCGGAGAGATGGTGGGTGGCTTCTCTTTTTTCCTTTGTTGTTCGTCGCCCAGCTGCCGGTGCTGCAGCTGCTGGCGGCATTGCTTGGTGGGTTTGGCCTGCCGGTTCTGGTCGGGTGTGGCGGCGATCCTCCTGCCGGCTGCTGGTTCGCCTGCTCCGTGTGGTTACAACAGCTTGACGCGTGTCAAGCTGCTTGCTGGCCGTTGTGTTTCCACGTATCCCTCTTGACGCGTGTATGCTTACGGGAGTTTGGTCTGCAGCTGTCTGGTTGATAGCCCACGTGGCTGCAATTTTCAGGTTCAGTCTTCCATGTCTATCTCAGCAATGGGCCACGTAAATGGTCAGCAATTGCAACAAATGGCCAATTGAACAACACATGCAGTTTACCTATTTTTCGGGTACTGAGGCTAAGTACCTCGTCCACACTACGTTTAGTTTACTTTTATTCTGTGTTTCGAGGTCTCTATTCGCTTTGTCGCTTGGGATTAAGTCCTCTTTATGTATCTTTTGAGTCTTGTACTCTTTCGATCGAAAAAAACCGTGCCACATCATTGGTTCAGTAAATTGAACCAGTCGTTTCATATACCTTTCGCTTGAACCAATTAACATTAGTCCATGCCTGGTTCTCGTCCGAGGCTATCAATTCAAAAGTCCAAATTCGTCATCATTTTATTATCACTGCGTTCTCGGACGATAGTCATCATGGTCGTACTTTAATTTCAGTCCATTTTTTTACACATTTATTTGTACGTACCGAGGCAAAGTACTCGGTTTAGTCGTTCGATTTTCTTTTCAATATGTTTAGACTAGACTGAGTCATACTAACTTCAGTTAGCCTTTAAGTCCTCGAGTTGTACTTCTGGCCTTTCGGCCTTCTTATAAAAAAACTAAAGACATGTTCGAGAAATATACATAAATATTTATAAAATGGTTATTTTCGATTGTTGATTATTAATAATTCATAAAATAAAATTTAAACTAAAACTAATAGTTAAATCCAACCTATTTTGTAAATACAACCTTACAATTTAATTAAAACTCAATTTAATTTCAATCGTCAAATTAATAAATTAACGTTTGATATTAAGTTTTTCAGTTATGAAAATTTATTCTTTAGCTCAATCATAATCCCACTTGACTATATAACACTATGTAATTTTTTTTAAAATCCCACCCGCTAAGCCCCACTGCTTTAGCACCCATCAAAAATCGAATCCTTGACGTGTGGCTTATAATACAACTTCCACTATCACTATTCTAAAATGAAAAAACTAATTATTCATTAAATTACCAGATCTCAAATCAAATTTAATATACCAGATCTCAAATCAAATTTTAATATATAAATAATAAAGTTACTCCGTATTAAACAGAACATGCCGCCCACGTTAATCACTCGAACAAATATTAATATAAAATACGAAATCGATTATTATTCGTCGAGTATAAAATACGTATATGAGTGTGATGTTTGATTCGATGTTGAGGATAAAAAATATGTACATTTAGTTTAAATCGTTTTTTTTTGGACCGATAGTCGCCACACTAGACATTATTCTAATTACAATTAACAACATTTTGATATTGCATCCAAATGGAATGGTCATTTTTTATTTTCAAATTATATTTGTTAGGATATATTTTTATTTTTGATTTCATTATCTAGTTAATTAATTGAATGATATATGTCTACTTTTGAATTGCAAATGGTTCAGTAGTTGTTAGTCACAAAATTGATAAAGTAATGGATGAGCTAAACATTTGATATGTGGTTTTATAAATGTAAATAAAAAGTGTGGATGTAATTGAGTGTTTATCGGAACTCTATAAATTTATCATCGACAAGATTTAGGGACTCGAACCGGGTATTACGCTGCTATTCATCGCGTGTATCAAAACGGCGTCATTTTGAATTTATTTACTATTGTATAATTCTATGTAGTGTTGAGTGAATCATTAACCAAAATTACATAGTTTTGACAGCATATAACTTTTTCCGAATCTAATTCCGAGATTCATGTTTAAGGATAAAATAATTAGAATTTAATTTGATAGTACATAATTTAATAAAACACTTGTTAGTTCGTAGGAAGTTCTTTCTCTTGCCAATGTGCAATCGTTCATTTCGGTTCTACCTATAAAACACTTCCAGACACCAAACATCTCCATAGCTGCTGACAAATCCAACCTAAGGAGTTAAGAATCAAACCATGTCTCCAACCATGAAACTCAGAGCAGTAGAAACACACAACATAAGCCTCCCTCCAAACTCTGCCACCCCCAAAACTCTGCCACTCACTTACTCAGATACGTTTTGGATCCCATTTTCCAACACCCAAAGAATTTTCTTTTACAAAATCCCTTCAATCTCCACTCACCATTTTCTCAACTCATACCTCCCTAACCTCAAAACCTCACTCTCCAAATCACTCCATATCTTCTTCCCTTTAGCTGGCAGTTTCACTCCACCTACACACCCTACTTCAAGGCCTTATATTATTTGCGAAGATGGCTGTTCTGTGAAGCTTAAGATTGTCGAAGCGGAAACCGGGTCTTTTGATTTTGATCATATTGTTGGGACTGACAAGAAAAGGAAGATAAATGTCACCGAGTTTCATCCATTAGTCCCTGATTTGGTTGTAGATGAGTTGACTAAGAGGACTTCAGTTTTGGCTCTTCAAGTAACGATTTTTCCGGATTGTGGAATTTGCTTGGGGATCACGTATGAACATGTGGTGGCTGATGGGAAAAGTATATGACGTAGCGGAAGCTTGATAAAGGATAAAATAAAATATAAAATACCCGAAGGTACAAATAATTTTACTTCCACCGTAGTAGGAAGGCTTGCACAAGGCAATGATAAAATAATTCTGAAAATTCAGAATTAAACAAAAGAAATATACTTTGATTGATAATGAGATAAATGACAAATACAAATCATGTGTTCCCTTTTTATAATAGGGATTTAACTAAAAATAAACAACATAAATGTGCCTAAGAAGACTAAAATATTACATGGAAATATGAAATGTTTGTTTTGGTTTTCTAGACAATTATTATGCATATAATAATGTCTAGAAATATGAATTTGTTTTATCTAAAATATGTATACCGGGATCAAATATCATTCGGATATTTATGTTTCTCCAAATATGCATTATTCCTACATCATTCTCCCCCACTTTGTTTAAACTCGACCTCGAGTTTTTTTGTCCTTGGATAGTAAACAGATGATGCTCTTGAAAATCCATATAGGGAGAAGTTTGTGCACCAATCTGCAAAAAGAAAGTTATTGAGGAATTATATTTGATTAGTGGTGGAATGACAAAATCTATTCTCTCAAATGTTTCTTCATTTTTTGATAAAGTGGTGATGAGTGGTGAAGCAAGGGATGATGTGGAGATTTTTGGTGGAATAGCTGATGATTTTCTGGCAGGGGGTAATATGAAGGTGGTGGTGACATGGAGTGGTGATGGTGTGCTTGTGAGTGGAAGGGGTGATAGGATAAGTGGTGGTGGAATAGGTGAAAGTGCAATTAGTGGCGATGGAGATGCAAGGAGTGGTTGTGGAGGTAAGGTTGTTGGCGGTGGAGGAGGATTTTGGATAGTTTGGAGGCGTTCCAAGAAACGACTACGGATTTGTAGTGTTTTTTCTTGATCTTCTATAAGACGATCCATCCGTTGACAAATATTTTTAAGCATAACCAAGATCTCTTGAAGACATTCATTTGACGCCATGGTCCAGGAGGAATGACTACTGATACCAATTGACGTAGCGGAAGCTTGATAAAGGATAAAATAAAATATAAAATACCCGAAGGTACAAATAATTTTACTTCCACCGTAGTAGGAAGGCTTGCACAAGGCAATGATAAAATAATTCTGAAAATTCAGAATTAAACAAAAGAAATATACTTTGATTGATAATGAGATAAATGACAAATACAAATCATGTGTTCCCTTTTTATAATAGGGATTTAACTAAAAATAAACAACGTAAATGTGCCTAAGAAGACTAAAATATTACATGGAAATATGAAATGTTTGTTTTGGTTTTCTAGACAATTATTATGCATATAATAATGTCTAGAAATATGAATTTGTTTTATCTAAAATATGTATACCGGGATCAAATATCATTCGGATATTTATGTTTCTCCAAATATGCATTATTCCTACATCAGTATAGCTGCATTTTTGAACACATGGGCATCGATTTGTAGGAATGAATGCGTTGTTCCGGAGAACACGATCATGCCTGTTTTTGACAGGAGTCTGATGGACCCGAATGGTACTATTTTAGATTCCATCTTGAAAGAAATATTTGCACTAAAACAAGTAAGTAAGAAACAAGATGCGGAAAAAGAGGTTAGAGTCAGAGGTACATTTGTGATCACTAAGCGTGATATTCAGAACATGAGGTTATGGATATTGAAGAAAATTGGAGATGAGGAGATGCATTTATCAACACATGTGTTGGTATGTTCTTTCATTTGGGTCAACTCGATCAAGTCCAAAAGAGTTGTTAAGAATTCGAATTTTAGTGCAACTGATTTATGCCATTTTGGTCAAGTAGTCGATTGTAGGGATCGTTACGAGTTTAAGTCACTTGTGCCTTTGGAATACTTTGGAAATTGTTTAGCATACGGATGTCATGTAGCGGCGAAGAGGGCTGATTTGGAAAGTGAGGATGGGCTCGTTGTGGCTGTGAGAGTGTTAGGGAACAAAATTAAAAGTCTTGAACTGGATGGAGCTCTGAATGGTGCTGAGAATTGGTTATCTAATTTTTTTAGTATTGTTGAAAGTGTTATGTCTGTTGCAGGGTCTCCGCGGCTTGGTGTTTATAGTGTTGATTTTGGATGGGGAAGGCCGGTTAAGGTGGAGGTTGTGTCCATCGATGTATCGAATGCCATATCAGTGGCGGAAAATGTTGGGGAAGAAGGTGGAGTTGAGATTGGTTTAGTATTTGAAATGACTCAAATGGAAGCTTTTGTTTCAAGTTATGATGAGTCTAAATGCATATATTGTGGAACCGAAGCCAATCCCTCAGATGACAGTGGGTCTATTGTTGCACCAAAACTCGACAGTATGGCAGATTATCCTCTTGGTGGTAGCCAAGATAGCAATCGCTTAAAGAAGGCAATTGGGAGTTAAGCTTCTAAATACTATTTGATGTAGGAGTGCAATTCCTTTGAGACCCATTTGTACGTGTGCATTTTGAAATTTAAGCTATCTGCATTTTTAAATTAATTGTATGGACTTTTTGACTGACATTTGTGTACTTTGACTTTTTCGGAAAAATACAAAATTGAAAAAGCAAGATTTGTGGACAGTTGGATCAAATAATCTAACGGTGCTTCACCTGGGTCTCAGGTTCATAAAGTCACCCTGGGTCGCAAATGAGCGCTCCTCTTTGATATAGATGGTGTTCAAATTCGTTTCTTCAACGCAAATTTGTATTATTAATATCTGGGTTAAGTTATGAGAGGACATTAAATATTTGTAAGACGTAGGACAAAATCTAACCGTTGATGTGATTAATCTGTCAGTTAAGATTAATGTTGGCTTTTATTAAAGTTGGCGGTTGGATTTGCGAAAAACACCGGGCGATTGGATTTAGAGGTCTGGTCTTTTTATTTTAAATATGTTCCGTTGATTTAGAAATAATTGATTATCCTCCTTGATCTTTATCCATTAATATCTATATCCCATTATTTTTTGTAAATATTCAAGGAGAAGGAATACAAATTAGTAGCACAGAGGAAAATAAAATATATTTGACGCCACAAAAAAATAAATTATTCTCACTAATTGAATCAAATGTACTGTTGTAACAATAATTTACAATCACTAAAAACTAAATAATTTTGATAAAAAATTCATTCAAAACTATCTAAAATTATACTCCCTCCGTCCCACTATGAGTGTCCCATTCCTTTTTGGATGTCCCAAAATAATCTTCTCATTTCCTAAAATAAAAACTTTTTTACCTCTACATTTACACCCTCTTTCATACTTTTTATCACATTCATTCTCTTTCTTACTTTTTATCTCACATTTTTCAATTTTCTTAAAAACCGTGAAAGTTTTCAAATGAGACACTCAAAATGGGACAGAGAGAGTGTAAAAATATCTTCGATTTGCACCAATATCAATATTAACATCAATGCATTCGTATAGAACAAGGACATCTACGCTTAGTCTTTGTGACGTCTTTTCCTGCTTAACCTCGGGTGATTCATTCTATATGAAAATGGATAGATTAAGAAAAATTATCGATTAATATTAAATTCAGCGATTTTGACTCGACCATGTTATGTTCTGTACTCACACATTTTTATTTTATTAAAAAACATTTTTTATATTAATAAAAATCATACTTACTATTAAGTCATACTTAGGGACAAATATTTAATTTTCAAAAGTTTGACTGGTCAAATTGAGTGCACTTATCTAGAGACATGTTGGAGAATGACACAAAAATATTTATAAAATGATTAGATATAATTTCGATCGTTGACCATCAAATCCAACCGCCTGTTTATTTTGCAAATTCAACTGTCCAATTCAATCGTCGGATTAATCAAATCTAAGATTGACATGAAGTTCTTCAATCTTACAAAAATTTATCGTCCATCTCAATTCTAACCCCACTTAACTATATAACACTATGTACATTTTAATCTATTTTAGAATGGAACAAATTCATATCTATTGTTGCAATTACAATTCGCAACTATCCAAAAGTACGTAATTTTGGTAAAAAATTTATTCAAAACTACATAAGATTGTAACAAATAATCTCAAAATAACGTGTTTTGATGCTCGTAGCAGATAGGATGGGCTACACTAAATCTGAATCTGAATGAAACAACTAATTATTCATTAAATTACCAAATCTCGAATCAAATTTAATATATACAATATTTAAAAAAGTTACTCCGTACTAAACAGAACATGCTGCCCACGTTAATCACTCGAACAAATATTAATATAATACGTCTTCCTCGAGCTTATTTTCAACAGTAAAACAATTAACAAATTGATATCTAAGACCATCCTTAATGCTTGGTGCATTTAAAGATCGTTGATGCAATCTTTAAATTATCGTTCTTAATGCACTACATAAAAGAGATAGGCAGACAGTAGTTTCTCAAATGGGTTGCTTCTTCAATTTTATGCGTGATCAACTTTTATGCGTACCATATACCACAAATTTAATTGGCACGTTGGTGTGTGGCTGCTGCTCTCTCAAGCAGCTGTTTGCTTGTTAGTAGCCGCCCCTTGCTTCCAATCGCCTTCTTCAATACTTCTATGTAGCTGCCTGCTGCAAACGTAGTTACGTAGCTGTTTGTTTCACTAGTTTGCTCTTTTACGTTTATATGATGTAGTTTTCACGTTTAATGTTTCAATGTTTAGCTCATTATAGGTTTTTTAAATTATAGCATAGTACTGAGAGAGACAAATGACTTGGTTTAACTCTTTTAATTATTATTTTATATTTCTGTTATTCCCTAGAAAATTCGTGCTCAGCTCTTACCAAGGAGCAATCGTTCATTTCGGTTCTTCCTATAAAACACTTCCAGACTCTAACCATCTCCATAGCTGCTGACAAATCCAACCTAAGGAGCTAAGAATTACACCATGTCTGCAACCATGAAACTTAGAGCAGTTGAAACACACAACATAAAATTAAGATCAGAGTACGTCTCTTTGAAACAAATCAACTAGTAAAAAAGGTTTGGCGCCACAATAAGGACTAATTGCCCCCACTAATTGCATTTGCACTTCTCTACGTAAGTCGTAACCTTTATTCATTACTGTATGCGTATAGGAAAAGTACATCTAAGACCAGAGTCTTTGTTTTTGGGACGTCTCCTACTTTACCTATGGTGTGTCATTCAATGTAAAAATGTATAGATTAAGAAAATTAAAATTATTAAGATATATAGAGTGATATTATGTTTTGTGAAAATGAAGGGTTAAAACTTAACGTTGATTTAATTAATTTAACGATTGATATAAAAATATTTTTTAATTAAATTAAGAGGTTGTATTTGCAAAAAACATGCGATGGTAAATTTGACGATTATTTTAAATTAGATCTAATCTATTTGATTATTAATAATAAGACGAGCGCTCTCATCCACTAGTTCATCAATTGGGTAACACTGTTTGCTTTTTGGGTTATAAAAAACACTAAATGCAAGTGAGTTAGTCGTTATCACTTGACATCAAATTAATAAAGTAGTGAATGAGATAAATGATTGAGGATGATATTACAAATATAATACAGTTGATCGCTCCTCTTATTAATAAAGAATTAAGATTACCTCAAATTCTGACGAAAATATAAACAAAGCATATTAATATTATGAGGTTGTATCCTGTGGATCCATCCAATTTGATGGACTCGTGGATCCCCTCTTGCATCCGTTGATTGCATTTTTTGGATGCACCAGATTGCGCCACGTATGTGCATTTATCATGTGCACATCACGTGTGCATCACGTGCAAAACACGTGCAAGTCATGTGCTTCATTAATGCGTTGGCACAATCTGGTGCGTCTAAAAAATGCAATCAACGGATGCAAGAGGGGATCCACGAATCCACCAAATTGAGAGGATCCACATGATACATTTCCTTAATATTATAGATAGTGTGCCTTCCACAACCTTGCAGCGACGGCGACATCTTAAACAATGTAACAGAACGGTCTAATTGTGTTTTCAATTTGTAAACCGAACAAATCAAATTGTTATGTAAGCAGTAGTGCAACAAGGAAAGAGGATATGAGTAATTGATTTTCTTTCAAACCTGTGTTTCTCTCTCCTGTCCGTTAGCAATCCAGCGACCTCGAGGAAGAACCTTCTGTACGTAATTCTTCTTCTGGTTTGGATTACCTTTCCCTCGATTTCTTGGTGATTTCTGGGTAAGGAATTTGTTACTGTTCTCATCCTGTTACATTGGTATCAGAGCCCCCTTCAATCCCTACCAAAAAGCCATACGACAACCGTATCAAGTAACAAATTCACCACCACTACTTCCTACCCCTGGCCATCCTAAAATCTCTTCAAACCACCAGCCATTCCCTAGCCCCTCTGTTCCCAATCTCAGTGGTGATAAACCGCCTCGAAAATTCTCTTATGATGAAATGCAAAATCGTCGATCCAAAGGTTTATGTATGTTTTGTGATGAGCCATATTCTCCGGGACATCATTTGAAACATAAGAAATCTCAAATTTACATTATGGACTGTGAGGATGATGAATCTTCTTATGATGAAATTGATATTGTGGAGCAGACAACTCAACCACTTGAGGATACCCCAACAATTTCGGTCAATGCTCTTGATGGCTCAACAACTTTCAACTGTATGCGAGTTGTGGGTCAACACGGAAAAAGGAAGCTGTTCATCTTAATTGACCCGGGTAGTACTCATAATTTCATTGATTTGAAAATTGCTAAAGATCTTGGTTGCCTCTTGGAAGCTGTTAAACCTCTCCCCGTCGCTGCAGCGAATGGAAATAATATGATATCAGCTTTTAAGTGTAGTGATTTTTCATGGAAATTACAAGGATACCAATTTACAACTGATGTCCGCACTTTACCTTTAGATTGTTGTGATTTGGTTTTGGGCATTCAGTGGCTCACTACTCTGGGTCCTATTTGGTGGGACTTCTCTAATTTACGAATGGAGTTTACTTTACATGGACAGAAACATGTGTTGAGAGGGGTAACTAAATCACATTGCAAGTTGATTAAAGGCAGCAGTCTTAATAAATTAATGATGCAGGGCCCTCAGATTGCTTTATTACATATCATGGAATTTCCTAATGAAGACACAAACAAAGTAAACCCTCCTCTGATTTATTTTTTTCTCACATATCGGCTACAGAAGTGATATGGGAGGTGACGCTACTCTTAAGGATCTTCTTTCTTATTTTTCCGACTTATTTGAGGAACCTTCAGAACTTCCTCCGTTTCGTGAGGGTTTTAATCATCATATACCTTTGGTAGAGGGAGCTAGACCTGTTAACCAGAGGCCATATCGATACTCCACTCTACAGAAAAATATTATTGATAAGATGGTCCAAGAGATGCTCACTCAGGGGGTTATTCAATATAGTACCAGCCCTTATGCTTCTCCTGTGGTTTTAGTGAAGAAAAAGGATGGCTCTTGGAGACTTTGTGTTGATTATAGAGGATTAAATCAACAGACCGTGAAAGATAAATACCCAATCCCTTTGTTGGAAGATTTGCTGGATGAATTGGGTGGCTCAAAATTTTTCTCGAAACTCGACCTTCGATCTGGTTTTCATCAGTTAAGGATGCACCCTCCTGATATTTATAAAACTGCTTTCAAAACACACTCTGGGCATTATGAGTATTTGGTTATGCCTTTCGGCTTAACCAATGCCCCATGTACCTTTCAGGGACTTATGAATCATATATTTCGCCCCATTGCTCGTAAATTTCTCCTGGTATTTTTCGATGATATATTGGTGTATAGCTCAACTTGGGAGGCACATTTGGATCATCTGCATACAGTATTCTCCATTCTTCGGAAGCACCATCTGTTTTTGAAACTCTCTAAATGTACTTTTGGTGCAACTACAATTGAATACCTTGGTCATTTTATTTCCTCTCAGGGAGTTAGTACTGATCCGCAAAAGATAAAGGCAATTCAACAGTGGCCTACTCCAACTACACAGAAACAATTACGTAGTTTTTTGGGTTTGGCTAATTACTACAGGCGATTTATTCAGTTTTATAGCATCATTGCACGTCCTCTTTCGAACCTCTTAAAAAAGGATGGGTTTCATTGGTCTTCTGAAGCTAATTCTGCATTTGAGGTTTTAAAGTCTGCCCTATCTAGTGCTCCTGTCTTAGCTTTGCCAAATTTTGATAAGGTTTTTGTTATTGAAACTGATGCTTCTAATACCGGCATTGGAGCTGTTTTGATGCAGGATCATCACCCGATTTGCTACATTAGTAGAGCTCTTGGCCCTCGCCACCAGTCCTTATCCGTGTACGAGAAAGAGCTTATGGCAGTTGTGCACGCGGTACAAACCTGGAATTCGTATTTGATTCATCGCCCTTTTATAATCAAAACCGATCAGCGTAGTCTGAAATACCTCCTTGAGCAGAAAGTTACTACACCTTTTCAGCATATGTGGTTATCTAAACTTATGGGCTATTCTTTTGAAATTCAGTACAAACAAGGAAAAGAGAATTTTGCTGCTGATGCACTGTCACGTGTTTCTGGATCTGAATTACTGCGTATTACCCTCTCACAATCTCACCAAGGATTTTATGAATCTTTGAAGGACTCATGGCAAACTGATCCTAATCTTTGTAAGTTAATCTCTGAGTTGAAAGTTTCCCCCGCTTCTCATCCAAGTTTTACATTTACAAATGATGAGCTGCGACACAAAGGCAAGTTGGTAGTGGGAAACGACGCTGATATCAAGCTGCACATTTTTAAATGGCTTCATGATTCCGCTGTTGGAGGACATTCGGGTCGAGATGCTACTTTGCAGCGTATTAAATCTCTGTTTTACTGGCCAAAGATGATTAAAGATGTTCAAAATTACGTGAGAAATTGCCATGTGTGCCAAAGAAACAAATATGACATGTCTGCCAAGCCTGGCCTTCTACAGCCTCTATCGGTACCCGAGGGTGTCTGGCAGTCCATAAGTATGGACTTTATTGAGGGCCTGCCTCCTTCATTTCATAAACATTGCATTTTGGTTGTGATTGATCGACTAAGTAAAAATGCACACTTTTTGGCTCTGCACATCCTTACACAGCTTTAGATGTCGCACAGTTATATATGGATAATGTTTTTAAGTTACATGGTATGCGCAGTCTATTACAAGTGACCGTGATCCAACCTTTCTTAGTCAGGTTTGGACTGAATTGTTTCGCGTACATGGAGTTGAATTGAATTTTTCTACAGCTTATCACCCTCAGACGGATGGTCAGACCGAGATTACAAATAAACTTTGGAAACTTATTTACGATGCATGACTAGTGACGCTCCGCACACCTGGAGTAAATGGCTGCCATTAGCGGAGTGGTGGTATAACACCACCTTTCATTCAGCTATCCAGTGTACTCCTTATGAGATTATCTATGGACAACCTCCTCCAGTGCATCTGCCATATTTGCCCGGTGAAAGTTCCTGTACAATAATTGATCGCAGCCTTCAAAAGAGAGAGGATCTGATTAATATGCTGAAGTTTCATCTCATGCGCGCCCAAAACAGAATGAAGCAATATGCTGATTCTCGTCGTTCCCCTCGAGAATTTCAGATCGGAGATTATGTCTATTTGAAGCTTCAACCTTACAAGCAACACTCACTCAAAGCTAGATCTCCGCACAAGTTATCTCCTCGCTTTTATGGTCCATTTCGTGTCATTGATCGTGTTGGTGCAGTGGCATACAAACTGGAACTTCCGTCCAAAGCTGCTATTCACAATGTTTTTCATGTAAGTCAACTGAAACTTTGCCCCAATCCTCCTGACATTCCTCCTGTTCTGCCACAATATTTAAGGGATGTGGGTGAACGCAAAGAGCCTGAAGTAATCCTTGCTCGCAAGATGGCTAAGAGGCAAAACTGTGCAGTGACAAAGGTCTTAGTGAAATGGAAAGGACACCCTGTTGAGCAAGCCACCTGGGAGTTTTACACAGACTTCATCAGCAAGTACCCAGCATTTCATCCTTGAGGACAAGGATGATTTCAACAGGGGAGTATTGTAACAGAATGGTCTAATTGTGTTTTCAATTTGTAAACCGAACAAATCAAATTGTTATGTAAGCAGTAGTGCAACAAGGAAAGAGGATATGAGTAATTGATTTTCTTTCAAACCTGTGTTTCTCTCTCCTGTCCGTTAGCAATCCAGCGACCTCGAGGAAGAACCTTCTGTACGTAATTCTTCTTCTGGTTTGGATTACCTTTCCCTCGATTTCTTGGTGATTTCTGGGTAAGGAATTTGTTACTGTTCTCATCCTGTTACAAACAATCACCAAATTGACTACACTTTCTTTTAAAAAGACACGTTCTAATTAATGTTCTCAACTTTTCTTGAAACTCACTTGCTCGATCATTCATATCTGCACTTCTTATAACTCCATATCTGCTTGACTGCTTTTAAATCTCAACTAAGGAAAGAATCACTCCATCTTCATGTCCGCAACCATGAAACTCAAAGCAGTTGAAACACACAACATAATTCTACCTCAAAACACAGCCTCCAAATCTCTGCCACTCACTTTCTCAGATGCTTTTTGGATCCCATTTTCAAACACCCAAAGAATTTTCCTATACAAAATCCCTTCAATCTCCACTCACCATTTTCTCAACTCATACCTTCCTAACCTCAAAACCTCACTCTCCAAATCACTCCAAATCTTCTTCCCTTTAGCTGGTAGTTTCACTCCACCTACACACCCCACTTCCAGGCCTTACATTATTTGCGAAGATGGCTGTTCTGTGAAGCTTAAGATCGTCGAAGCCGAAACCGGGTCTTTCGATTTTGATCATATTGTTGGGACTGACAAGAGAAGGACGATAAATGTCACTGAGTTTCATCCATTAGTGCCTGATTTGGTTGTAGATGAGTTGACTAAAAAGACTTCGGTTTTGGCTCTTCAAGTAACTATTTTTCCGGATTGTGGAATTTGCTTGGGGATCACGTATAAACATGTGTTGGCTGATGGGAAAAGTATATCTGCATTTTTGAACACATGGGCATCGATTTTTAGGAATGAATGCGTTGTTCCGGAGAACACGATCATGCCTGTTTTCGACCGGAGTCTGATGGACCCAATGGTACTATTTTAGATTCCTGCTTGAAAGAAATATTTGCACTAAAACAAGTAAATGAGAAACAAGATGCGGAAAAAGTCGAAAAAGAGGTTAGAGTCAGAGGTACATTTGTGATCACTAAGCGCGAGATTCAGAACATGAGGTTATGGATATCGAAGCAAATTGGAAATGAGGAGATGCATTTATCAACACATGTGTTGATATGTTCTTTTATTTGGGTCAACTGGATCAAGTCCGAAAGAGCTGTTAAGAAATCGAATGTGAGTGCAACAGATTTATGCCATTTTGGCCAAGTAGTCGACTGTAGGGATCGTACGAGTTTAAGTCAATTGTGCCTTTGGAATACTTTGGAAATTGTTTAGCATACGGATGTCTTGTAGAAGCGAAGAGGGCTGATTTGGAAAGTGAGGATGGGCTCGTTGTGGCTGTGAGAGTGTTAGGGAACAAAATTAAAAGTCTTGAACTGATGGAGCTCAGAATGGTGCTGAGAATTGGTTATCTAATTTTTTTAGTATTGTTGAAAGTGTTATAACTGTAGCAGGGTCTCCGCGGCTTGGTGTTTATAGTCTTGATTTTGGATGGGGAAGGCCGGTTAAGTTGGAGGTTGTGTCCATCGATTCAACCAATGCTGTTTCGATTGCGGAAAATGTTGGGGAAGAAGTGGAGTTGAGATTGGTTTAGCATTTGAAATGACTCAAATGGAAGCTTTTGTTTCTATTTATGAAGAGTCCAAATGCAAGTATTTTAGATCTTGTTGATCATTGAATTGAATCTATTGTCATTGTTAAATGCCTTAACATGTCTGTTTTCAGACATTTGGAATATTTAAATGATCAGTTTCATTACCAAAGTATAGTTCTCTATTACAAGAACAAGTAACTTGCATACCAAGTCAAGAAGAAAGGCTTTTTTATCTTTATATTGCTTCTCTCCATTTATCAGTAAAATTCAAGTTAACTTGAGATGCAAGGTAAGTCCTTATGTCTATAAGTGACCAGTGGAAATTGAGTTATATGTTTTATAACTGATCACTCTTTCTCTCAAAACTCAAGATCTAAAAATGCCGTACCGACTTACTCCGCAAGACATAGTTTGACATGCTAGAGAAAAGCCTTAAAAATGTGGGTGAACAAGGGCCGGTTGAAGATATCAAAAGAAAGCTTGATATTTTCAAAAGTTATTACCCAAATCTGAAGAACCTAGAGATGAGGATCATCGATGAGCTTAAAAAGATCGGAGCTAAGGTCAGCGAAGATGATATTCTCAAGAAACATGATGATGCCACTGCTGTGAAACAGCAGCTTGAATCCATAGATGCATTACTTACTGAAATCAATACAATGACTGAAGCAAATAAAATCTCATACGAGGGAAAGAAGGAGCTGAGTGGAAAAGATTCATTTTCAAGGCATCAAGCGATGGAGTTAGCATCAAGTCACCGATCAGAATCTGATTTTGAAGAGAGAATACTCAAGTCACATGCAATCTCAAGCCTCAAGGTTAGTTTTGACAATCTTGACTATCAAGCAAGGCTATGTTCACTTTGTTTATCAGTTTTTCCAGAGAAAGTTCTGATAAAAAAAAGGCCACTTATTTACTGGTGGATGAGCGAAGGGTTCCTCCGAAGGAAAAATGATGAAAAAGATGATGAAAAAGAAGCTGAAGATGTAGGAGAGGATATATTCAAAAAACTGTGTCGTAAAGGGCTTGTCGAGGCAGTGTACAAAGGGAGAAACCCTGACGTCGATATCTTCAAGATCGACCCTTGGATGAGAAAAATGTTGATAGTAGTTTCAAGGGAAGCAAAGTTTTTGGACTTTGACAAGAATGGTTGGCTCAAGGATACATTTGATGAGTCGCGTCGAGCGTGCTTGGTAGAGGGTGATAAAAGGGTAAATCTAAAGAACTTAAAAGAATTGGACATGTTGAGAATGGTGTTTAATGTTGATAAGAAGTATATGCAAGTAGAGTCTGAGGTATGGTCTAACCTGAAGCGCGTAAAGGCTTTGCAACTCGGTAGGTGGCAGAGGTCACCTGAACATCACATTGAGTTGGAAGCCATAGGTGACTCTAAAAAACCTAGAGACGACAGTCAGGAAGCATTGATCAATTTAGCAGCTATGAAGCAATTAAGGTACCTTAGCTTGCAAGGTATCTCGAGAGTTAACGATTTGCCAGATTCAATCAGTAAGCTTTTAAAGCTTGAAATACTAGACTTAAGAGCATGTCATAATCTTGGAAAGTTACCTTCAACCATTGGATCATTGCGGAATTTAACTCACTTGGATGTTACTGAATGCTACTTTATAGAAAGCATGCCTAAAGGGATGGAAAAGCTATCTTCGCTACAAGTTCTCAAGGGTTTCATGATTGGGGCATATCATACAAACTCATGTAAGCTTAAGGATCTTTCAAGATTAACCAAACTCAGAAAGCTTAGTATTTACATCAGGAATAAGACATATAATATAGAGGAACAAGCAGACTTTAGTGGTAATCAATGTCTTCGGTCGTTGACCGTAACATGGGGTGGTGGCACTGGTACTTCTGGAACTCAGCAAGCAGCACCAGCTGAAACCATTGAATTTCCAAAGACACTAATGAAGTTGGATCTCCGGTGTTACCCATACATCAAGGCACCGAAATGGCTTAGTCCATCGAACTTGAAGGAACTTAAGAAGCTATACATTAGAGGAGGATTGCTTGAGAGCTTAGAGGAACCCGAATCAAATGATAAATATGAAGGTTTAGAAATCTTGAGATTGAAGTATTTGAAGAATATGAAGGTCAGTTTTCAAGTAAATGACAATAATGTCCCAAGCATAAGTATCAATGGAAAAGTTAAAGAGTTTCCAAGGCTTGAATATTATGAGATGGCTCGGCCTAAAGGTGAAGATGGTGAAGAGTTTGAGCTTGAAGATTGGACAAAAGTACATGAACATCGTAGCTTCACGATGAAAAAGACTGAGCTAGTTTGAGTCATCAGTTGTCTATATAACTCATGTTTTTATTATAAGATCTTCATATGATTGGAAGCTCAATAATCAGCAGAGACTTATTCTACTACTAGACAACATAATATTACATACTTGACGAAGGATTTCAAAGAATGGAAATTTACAATGATGATGAAGGGTTTAACAGTTACAATTATGCGCACCACAGTGGCAGCAAGAAGTCATCTTCTTCAGTAAGTGGTTCGGCTGATAGCGAAGGAAAGGAAAACAAGCCTCCATATCCGTAATCAGCAGCTGCAGCCAAAGATTCTGCATAGTGATAGTAGTCATCATCTGGATCAACATAGTTATACGCATTGTCACTGTCTACAACAAATGGGTCGTTTGACAAAATTCCGTTAAAATCTGGATAAGTTTCTTCAGTTGAGGATGATGAACTGGAGTGATCAGATTGTTTTTTATGTTCCTGTAAACTGAAGTTGATGCTCCAATCATCTGTAAGTATAGCGTTAGGATCCTGCTGATCCATGAGTACTTTGTTAGCATTGATGTCGTTGTAAGTTGATGCTTGATTAGCCAAGCTGCTGCTGACTGCTTCTGTGCTATTTTTGAATGAAGGTGTTCTTTTAAGCATTTTCTTCAGCTTGCAGTGCCAGTGGTTTTTTATCTCATTATCTGTTCTACCAGGTAATTGAGCGGCAATCAAAGACCATCTGCATATATATATTTCTTCAGTTTCTGTAATCAACTTATGACTATTTGCATTGCTATGAAAAAATAATGTCACACTTACTTGTTTCCAATAGATTCATGCATTCTGATGATTGTATCTTCCTCTTCTTTAGAGTAGTTTCCTCTTTTGATTTCAGGGTTCAAATAATTCAGCCATCTCAACCTGCAACTTTTTCCACACCTTGCTAAACCTGATACAATGAGTTCTCCCAGTTAGAAACATGCATATGCAAAAAAAGTCTAGTATAAAGGAAATTCATTCAAGGGAATTTTTATCTGCATCTCATTTACCTGCAAACTTGGGAAGCTGCCTCCAATTCCAGCACCCAAATTTTGTAACATAGGCCATTAGTCTGATATCTTCTTCAACAGTCCACACACCTTTCCTTAAACCAATGTCAGTCGCTTGAGCAGAAGCTGAGCTTGCAGGCCTCCTACCCATGACAGATTGTTTCCAAGAATATTGCAACTTCTACTTTATCAAACTCATGTGTTAGAAACTTTTTCGTACTTATTTATAAGGCCAGGAATATTAAGTCAACTAATAAATGCATTCTTCACATATTGTGGAAAAATATAACACATTTTGAATAGAAAAGAGCCAGTCTTTCCAAAGAAAACTCCAAGAAAAAGGATGACATGTGTTATGTACTAAGTACAATATCTAAGCGAGTCAGAAGCATTCTAACTTACAGGATTGACTACTAAATATAAATATTCTTTCAGTGAAACTTCTTTGGTGTTTCTTTCATCTGTTTGAGTGCCATTTCATAGATTTAAGGATATGAATATATGATAGTAACATAGCAACTGGTAGAGCTGTATGGTGTGGACAGAATATCAAAGGTACGTTCCACGACCAGAGTAAACCAATAATAGGCCTACTCGAATTGTTTACTGAGAATACAAAATATTAACTACTCATCAGACACCAGTGAACAACCGACCAGAATACTACCATTTTACAGTTCAAAAAGTAATTAAGAGAAAGTCAATGAATGGTGAGGAACAAAATACAAGCAGGACTTTCCTGGCATATGAACACTAGAGTTATTTAATGTTGTGTTTACACGAGTATTTTCTCATCTCAAAAGCGTGTTTTAAGTCAATTGTGAAGTACACAATAAGCGTGTTTAATTAAGTCAATTGTGAAGTACACAATAAGTTATAGAAAGATAAGAAAGCTGAATTGATTATGCCAGAGAGTCCATAACATGTTCTTCAATGGTCATTTATTAATAAAGTCTAGTAAGGGGACTTCTGATACGATAAGGAAATCAAACAAGTGTTTCATTAACAATCATGAAGGTCTTACTGTACTCTTGACTAAACCTAGCCAGTTTTGGCAACGCATTAGTGGTGTATGTCATACGCGTTTAAGAAATAAAATAGCACATAGTTACCAAGAATAAACTAACCTTAAAACATGGTCTTCCCTCCAGTGCAGCAACAGAAGCACGTCCTTGCAGAGAACTAATTCATTCCAAGGAACAGTATTCCAGGGACCAGGATACTGTGATCTGTTTTACCATTTTTCAATACTAAAAAAAGTTGGTCAGATGACTAGTTGATGGACTCATAATGTATCCAAGCTATTACCCTTCAATTCAAAAGTATGCTAAGAAACAAGAATGTTTGTTCCTCCTCAGGAATTTGCAGCAAAAGTATGATCTTAACACTTTACTCAGCTAAATGATAAAATGTACTATAGAGAACATCTTGAAATCCTGGAGTGGACACATTAATCATTTTATATACTTGGTTACTTACAGCTTCAGAAGTTTATCTGGAAACAAGCTTATGATTAAGTAACAAAGGCCTCAGCTTTGCCGCCATTCAGTATACACTGGGCACTATGACAGTATGGAAGAGTGAACCCATACCTGGGTGCAACATGCTGTAGTGTGCTTCCTTATCTATCAAGACCCTCATCGTTGAAGATCTTCACTCCACATTTCATTCGTCTCATTAAACTAACCCTTTTTACCCTACTGTTAGAAAATTTAATTCTCGAATGTCGTCTTGCATTGTGTTCCCGGGCTATCTTGCAACTTCCATAATGAAGTTCAGCTTCCATTCCATCAAATCCTTCTTCCCGTTCAAAATACTTTGCTTGGTGGCCAAAATAATAACGAGGATCAATGTAGCAAGATGTTGATGATACTATGCCTCTCATATTGGCTGGCTGAACAAGATTCACAAAATCTTGTATTTCAGAGAAGCATGAGTGATCAGAATATGGTACTGAATAGATGCATTGATTTAAATCTTTTGAAGAATCTTCTGCTTCAGCTCCAACTATATCAGTATGTCTCTCCACATTTATTTTCTGCACGAAGTTCTTCTGAGATGACTTTATAGATGGTGAAGAAAACGTGGCTCTTCGGGCAACAGATCCCACTACCCAAGGGAGACCAGAAGTCATGATGCCTATGGTTGGCCGCATTTCATTCAGTGCCTCTATAGTATCTATGCTGAAACTATAACGAGGAACAGCACGCACCCTTGTCAAAGATGTCCTAGTGGTGAAAATGTGATGGAATCCAAGCAGATGCATGATTTGCAAACGCTCTGGCCACACCCAAATCTTGAAGAAAGAAAGTAATGCGATCATAAAGGGATTGTTTAAAACGACTTAAAAACAGTAGAATATGGATGACAGTAGTTAGTATAATGAAAATTGAATATCATGATTCATATAAGAAGACATAAAATTGTTGCAATTGTACAATAAAATTACGAAACAAAATTTGCCTACCTTTATATCTAGCACGCGTGCAATATATACTAGAAGATCTTCTTTTCCTAAGCTGTTAATCCCAATGATTATGTCGTGGTGAGGGTGAGCTTTAATAATGTCTATAACCTACATCCGTTATGGAAATGAGATAGCAATTAGATTTTCTGACATATTTGCCAAGAGTATAGCTGTCTGCAAATGTAATTGTAGAGAAACAAATCCAAATAAAGCACTTAGTTTATCAGACATTGCATCACTGTCCTTAGTGCTTACATTATGTATCAATATTACTTCAATGTCATATTAGGTTGAACATAAACACCATTTCTTCAAAGAAGAAAAACTGGGCATAAAATACGTGGACGCAAAATACGATTCAAAGCTTCTATCACTAACCTGTTTTGCAGCAACTTCGCGAGGTGGAAAAGTATATGATGGATTACAGTATGTATTATCCATATAAAGAGTGTCTACTTTCAATCCATTGAGAGCGCTGAGTAGCATCCTTCTTCCTGCATCCGCCTTCTCCGAACCAGCTTCCCAACGGAAATCACCGGTGTACAGCATAAATCCAAACTCTCCACTAAACAAGTACATCACTGCACCTATTAACAAACAATTCTTAACAAACCTTCCATGTATATATAACACACATATAGCTGCCACGTCAGAGATGAATCTAAACATTGAAACTGAATCAAGAAAATCAATCATCATAATCACTCTAAAGTGCACTGTAAACGAATATTATTAATTGTGATTCTCACATGAATAAAATCAAGCACATAACGTGCATAAAAACAGTCAATACCAGGACAATGCTGAGCATCAATAGCCATCACGGTCACAATAGTCTCCAGTCCAGTCAACGGCGAAACCAGCGGAACATGATACCAAATCCCTAACTCCAACACACGAAGCAACGATAGCCTAAAACCAGGGAATTTACACGGAAAGAGCTTGGCGGTGACACGAGAGCAGTATAGCGGACCTCTGCTCCATCTGGATGACAAACCGGTAGTGTGGTCGGAGTGGAGGTGAGTTAGGAAGTAGCTTTGGCTTCCTTCCGCCCACCGATCAACTGAAATCAAGCCGGATTCCATGATTTGGATGGGGATTTGAGGATGTATTGTAGTGATTTGAAGATTGGAGACGCGTCGCTCGTGACGGCGAATTTGGTCGGAGATGGATTTCTAGGGCTGACGTTTCATTGAAACTGAAATTGATTTGAATTTTGGGGGGACTTTCAATATTTTCATTTTCATTTCCCGGGAAGTTTTTGATAGAAGGAAATGGATTGAAGGGACAAACATATTTTTGTTAGGATAGTAATTCAGCATCTCAAACCTTAATTCTTATTCATCCAATGGTTGATATAAATAATAATTTACCAACTATAAAACGAGGGTTAGGATTTTGGAGGACATATAAATGTGTAAAATATGAGGACGTCATCTTAATCATTGATTTTGACTGATCTAACGATTAAATTTAAATAATTTTAAATACACGTACGTTTGAAATTGATGTTAATCAATATCAACCGTTAAATGAATAAACATCAACTATTACAATGATATTCTACAATCCTACATATAAATGCACTCTGTAACCATTTTCTATAAAATAAATGTATATTACATAAAAAGATTCTTCAAAGGCTACTTTACTAAAGATGTAACTTTTTCAAAATTTTGAACTGGGTGTAAAATGTTATTGGTAATATTGACTTACATTAAGGAAAATATGGTTTTGCTAGTGTGTTTTAGATGTTGAAACTTAAAAGTTTTACTCCCTCCGTCCCATAATATTTGTCCACTTTCCATTTTGGGTGTCCCCTTAAGTTTGTCCACTTTCCTTCATTTTCCACCATACATTCTATTTTTTTACTCATTTATTTATTAATCATCTATTTTCAACCACACATTTTATACTCTCTTTCTACCTTAATTACCGTGCATTTTGTGTTTTTGGACAAACAAAATGGGACGGAGGGAGTAGTTTATAAGTTCAAACATGGCAAGTGCAAAGAAGCAAAGATAGCTTTAAAAACCGAAATCACCTAAAGGTTACTTATTTTTGGTCTTGCTAAGAAGTGTCACATGTAAATGCATAGCTATGTATGACTTTCATGCAAAGGAACCAAACAAACAAACTACTTCAAAACTTGACGCATTGTAAACCAGCTAAAATCATAAGCAGATTATCTGCAAAAAAGCATAACGCTTTTCCCTTTCGAACCGGCCTTAGGTATATAAATCATCACCTTGATTATACAGCAAACACTTCTGTGAAACATTGCTGATAAAATGGTTACTCAAAAGTTCCAAACTGCTTGTGTTTTTCTACTCATTATCATGTTGAGGATTGGCTCCATCACGAACGGTGCACGGCCACAAGTTACTGCGATCTTCGCCTTCGGGATTCACTAATTGACAATGGAAATAATAATTTCCTGAGCTCCATTGCAAAATCAAACTTCTTCCCTTATGGCATTGATTACCCTGGAGGTCTACCAACAGGAAGGTTCTCAAATGGATACACAATAATCGACATGTTCGGTTAGTCACCTCTGATTCATTTTGCTTCCCTAATATTTGAATCCCTTGACATAATCCTCGTACATGTCTTTATATTTATCATTTTAACTTCTTGTTGTGGTTTGCAGCTCAACTGCTGGGTATACCTACTCCTTTGCCATATGCCGATCCTAGAACCGTAGGCGCAGGAGTACTTGGCGGTGTTAATTATGCTTCAGCTGCTGCGGGCATCCTAGACGAGTCTGGCCGTCACTATGTAAGTTCACCTCAAAAAATTTATCACACGTCGAATTCTTTAAGAAAAACTCATATATCCTGCCTCAGTTTGATCTTGAATGGAATTTCTTGCTGCAGGGTGAAAGATTCACTCTAAACCAGCAAGTCTTGAATTTCCAAGACACAATAACAAATGATCTTCAAAAGTTGATGTCCGGAGGAAACTTGACAACATATTTGGCAAAATCGATAGCTGTTTTGGCATTTGGAAGTAATGACTACATCAATAACTATCTGATGGCTCCTGCGTACAACTCAAGTTTCAATTACAGACCACCTGATTTCGCTAACCTTCTTCTAAACCGCTATGCCCGACACATTCTGGTACCACATACCCTGCTCTGATCTAACCAAAATTTATAAATATGATCTGAAAATTTCATCTGCAGGCATTGAGGAGACTAGGCCTGAGGAAATTTCTACTAGCGGGAATCGGACCATTAGGCTGCATACCGAACCAGCTAGCCAGAGGTGTAGCACCGCCAGGGCGATGCGTTGATCCCATAAATCAAATCCTCGGAACGTTCAATGAAGGCTTGAAACTAATGGTTAACCAGTATAATCGTAACCACCCAGGGTCAATCTTTTTATATGGAAATACTTATGGGATCGTTGGTGACATGCTTAACAATCCCTCAACTTATGGTAACACATTTTTACCATCTTTTCTGAAAAATCAGTACTTTTTCGACACATTTGATGAGTAGAATTTTACTGTGACGCATTAATTGGCAGGATTCAGTGTGGTTAACAGAGCTTGCTGTGGACTTGGGAGGAATCAAGGAGAGATCACTTGTGTTCCGGGTTTGTTTCCATGTCTGAACCGAAACCAGTATCTGTTTTGGGATGCTTTTCATCCTACTCAAGCCGCAAATGCAGTGATAGCTCGACGAGCTTTTTATGGACCTCCAAATGATTGTTATCCCATCAATCTCCAGCAAATGGCTCTTCTTTAGCTTCCATGAACAATGCAACATCTTTGCATGCCAATTTCCATATGATTGAAAAACAAATAAAACTTGGTATCAGTTCTCAGCTGAATACACATACGTAAAGGTTAGACACGCGACAGTCTGCAACAAAAAAAGCAGCAGCCAGCGCTTAACCGACAAACAACCTTTTGCACACACACATACACACCTGCAGCTGTTTCGTTTTTTCATTCTGCGGCTCTGCCCCTCAGCCACCTGACCTTCACGCGCCTCCCTCCTTACACGTCATCTTCACAGTGCATTCCGTACTCCTCTGCCCAGCTGCCCTGCCTGCCCCACTCCAGAATCTTCTCTCTCTCAATGTCTGTATAAATATAAATGCACGACAATCGATGCACAACAAAAAAACCCTAAAAATGAACCGCCAGCAGAGTCACCACCCACGTCTCGCCATCCTCCCTAAACTCGAACCCACTGAGGACTTCTCATTCTCACTTCCACCATTCCCAACGACGAAGTTTCAACACATCACAACTGCCACCGCTCCACCCCTAAAACGCCCTCGCACTCGTACATTCCCCACTAGCGTTCTCGCACGTCAACGCCGCGCTCGCCTCAGCGACAAAACCCGATGTCTACAAAAACTCATCCCACTCGACCGTCAGATGGACATCGCGACACTCTACGAAGAGACCTTCAAGTACGTCAAGTTTCTAGAAGCTCAAGTCACCCTTCTCAAATCCATGCCTATCAAAACTCTTCCTTCACCACCGCTTAATGATGTGTGTGGTGGACTAGGGAGGTTGAATAGGCAGCAGATGTTGCAAGTTTTGATGAGCTCGCAGGTTGCCCAGACAGTTATGTATACGAATGGTTGGTGTGTTTTCTCGGCTGAGCAGCTACCGGTGGATCGCGGACACATGGCGATCGAGCAGCGATTCATATGAGTCATCATAAAGTTTCGAGCTTTCATGGCGATGGTCAGTTTGTGGTAAGTTAGGGTTTTGATTCAGTCGGGTCAAGCTGGAACGGGTCAGAATGTCAATCGGGTTGTGATGCTTTGTGCTAATTATGTTGTTTTAGTTTAATGAAAGAAGTGCATAAAAAATCTAAAACCCTGAACAAAACTTCGACAAATATAACCCTTAATTTTGTCTGCCAAGTTATATGGGATGAAGGGTATTATTGTCAATTTACAAAAAAGACCAAAGTAACCTCAAACATTATTAAACCCAACACACTGCTATTTAGGCGTAATGGTCACTAAAGAGTCATTACCCTTATGGTGCGTCCACTTTGAGGGAATGGAATGCATTTCGTGGAAATGAAATGGTGAATTTGGACATAGTTTCATTTTAGATTCATTCTTTCATTCCATTCCAAGTGATTCCATTCCGGCGAAGTGAACACACCATTAATGAAAAGTGTCATCCAAAATCATACTTAAATAGATACATGAAAAGAAAAAGTATGACAATAACTAACAGTGTTTATAACACGCATCACATTGTAGAACTAATGATAACAAGCTTAGGATGATGGCACATAAAAACCTACTGCTTGGTGATCAGAAAACGCTGACCTTGCCGATGTATCGCGCATTCCTGCGTACGTTTGCAAGGGAAAAAAATCCGGTTAACTTTCCGATGGAGTACGTAAGTTTTAAACCCTGCCGTGACGAGAAAATTAAGAGAAGCTGTAAACAAGAACATATTGCAGTTAAATTGAACATAACCTTGGCAACAGTTTCTTTTGATATTTGTAAAACTTCTGTTAGGCTTTGGAAATTTCTGTTGGGATGTTGTTGTGTATGATTTACCTTTTGTTGAAGGATAGCGAATGCGATCAATCAGAGTCTTCTGAGTCTGAACTAGAATCAGAAATGCGGTTGTTTTTGATTGCTGGGAATAGCCGTTCACGGACATCTGCCAATTGTTTTTTATGCGTATCTGGAGAACATGGAACACTTGGGATTTCTTTTCTTTTAGCCTTTGCTGCGATTGCCAGTGACTTTTTAACTTCTTTACACACCTTTTCCAACATTATTAAAAGATCTCGGACAATAGCAAACAGCCGCAAGCCCTCATCCTTTACAGCATTTCCATGAAAGTACTCTGCCGTGCTTTGCACTAGAGCCATGATTCTCTTTTCTTCAGAGATAAGAAGTGGAATATCAGCTTCTGCTTGTTCCACAAAACTGACTAGTGTCTTGTGGAACTCGCTATCTTCGTCCAAACTCTTCATTTCAGTGTTGAGAAATTCTTTAGCCCTTTTCATTGACTGTTCAAGATTAATGACTGTAGTTGCTAGCCCGTTAGCGTCTATAATAGCTGCCTTTTTGACATCCTTAAGCTCATCATCTAGCCCTGAAACCACTTGAAGCCCAAGGCTGCGATAGTATTCTTCTGAGTCTTCAGAAAATTCTTCGACATATTCCTCAGATTTGAAGCTAGAAGAACTGTGGCTTTCTCTTGCAAAACGTGCAGCTCGTATCCCTTCAGAGCGGATGATTTCTTGGACAACAAAGTGCAGTAGAGTTGTCTTTCCATCTGTTCCCTTGACATCTGATAACTTTAGCAATGTGTCCAGTTTAAATGCTTGTGCCCCGCCGCGATATGTACCATCATTCATGCGGTTTCCAGTTTTTAAAACAGCTTCTAATAGTTTCAAAAAGAGCCGGCTACTTTTGAGTTGCTCGCAAGCCACCTGCCATAAAACAAACATATAAATTTTGAGCTTATATTATTTCGAAATGAGAAAAACCATTTTACAGTAAAATAAAATACATTGTGTCCTTCAATTCATTTGAGTCGCTTACCTCAAGAGTTTGATGAGACTCCCTAATGTTCGACACTTCCTCTTGAAGACTACTCATGAACAATATCGATTCAAGTCGTTTGAAAGCAAAGGGTATCTCAACCAAAACTTTAAGGAATCGCTCTGCAGGACCTAACTGATTAAGATCACCATCGTATAATCTCAGCTTCAGCTCTTCATCAGTTGTTGGTGCCATCTTCAACAAAGTCTGAATAAGCTCAGCTGGAAGTTCATTACCTGATGGATATGTCACACTTGTTAATGTTTTCACTCATCAGGGCAGAAGCTATTTCGTATAAACTATAAACGATAGAAGTGAAGTACATGGTAATAATGAAAGTTAGCAAGAGTCCGAGTAACATCAGAATTTCTAAGTTTAAGAAACAGACGTGATACGAACTCGTACCTTCTTGAAGGGCACCACAAACCTCTTCTGTGGTCAGATTCAGTGCTCGGAGAAGAATTGATAAATTTTGGGCTTTCTTAGAGTCGATGATCTGAATGTATTGGGGCGAGTTGTCGAAGGCAGATGATTCCTTCCTCTGATCTTTTTTGTTCTTATCAGCAGAAGCATATCCAAAAAGGGATTCCATCATCTCTTCGTTGAACCTGCATTTGTAGTAAAATTTACACAACCATTCTTAATAAAATTATCAAAACAAGAAGGAAAGCAAGTAATTGATATCAACTTACTGAAAAGATCCAGCTTTTATCTCATGCCAAACCATAGCATGATCCGGACTTGCAAGAACCTTATCCCAAAAGAAAGGTTTCAACTTGGTCTTAGTGCCATCCGAATCGTCAGCACTTTTTCCTCGGTGATGTGGTGGCAATGGAGGTGGTTTCAAGTTAGCAGGAGGTTGGGGACAGACAGGTTTAGGAGGTGGTGGTGCAGGCGCTTTGGGAGCTGGAGCTGGAGGAGGGGGTGTTGGTACAGGTTTAGGCGGTGGCGGTGCAGGTGGAGGAAATATTGCTTCTTTTCCAGGCGGAGGTTTCAGTTTTTGCAATGTATTTGGGCTGTCAGAGTCAGCATTTTCGAGCAGGACATGTGAATGCTTTGCCTCATCTTTGAAATCAGCAACCACCGTTATATTCTTCTTGCCACCGAAGGATGATTTCTTTTCACTATTTATGCGCAGTTTTTTCTTACTAGACAGATCTCTGAAAATATGCGACTTCTTGATGGGATCTGTGAATCATATGTCACAAATATTTAACATACCGTAACTAATAAAATTTGCAGTACGAAGAGTTGAGAAGAGATCTTACCAGATTGGACATTGTTTATGTATATGTTGAGAAGAGGCTTCTCATCTTTAATTCCATCGCTTTCATCCAAATTTCTCTTCCTTAGTGTAAGACAGCACAATAATAGTAATGAAATAATGACTATAGTTGCCAATGCGGCGCTGAACATCAATCCAATGGTCAAGTTTAGTTCGCTTTGACTGATGTCTTGATTGCCTGACTGACCAGATTGTGTCGAACCACCTTGCTTTCTTGGCACAGGAGAAGGAGCCTGAGAAGATTCAAATTTTGGAGGAGGTTCTCGAGGAGCTGAACCAGGCGATTTACTTTTAGATGAAGGGGCTGGAGCAGGAGAAGTGTTCTTCGATGTTATAGGTCCTTGAAGAGGATCATATAGAGCATCCCTTCTGCTTAAACGGAGGTTGTGCCGTATATTTTTCTTTCTCAAACAAGTTAACAATTTATCTTTTTCCTGAGCAGTGAGTCTTCTTAGCTTCATGCACATACGTTGCTCTCAAGGTAAATGCATGTGGTTTCTTTCCTTTGAAACCACCGGCATATTTTTTATAATCAAGAGGGTTATATAAGTTTTCGGGTTTAAACAACTTCAGCTCTTCCCCACATCTTATCAAAAAGTTTGCTGCCTGTGGAAACAAGTCAAATAAGACAGTTTCAATCATTAATCATCACTCTTTGCCTCGTGCAGAAATGAAGTTCTTTTTATTATGTGATAAGCCTTAAAATTATGCAACAGTGCATTAACAGACTAGTTTTAAAAACTTGCACATCCAACACAAACACAAAATGCTTTTAAAACTTATGGATTTAAAAATCACTGTGTAACTTAATTCACACAATCAAAGCACAAAATCCAAACTTTAAAGCTCAAAGCAATCCATACCTCATCCAAGCCATTCCATGCGACACCCAATGGCCTTCATCGCCTCTAAATGACTGCAACGTTCCTCTTTCCAGCTCCATCACTCCCATTTACTACCATCACATTCACAAAAATCAAGTAAACAAACACCAAAATCCCAAGCCTCGCTTTCATATTCATCAACTCTTTTTGCATCAAAAACATATGTTTCTTCAATCCATCCACAAAAAACACTATTCATTTCATCTATGACCCAAATTCCTCAACAAACCCCACAACTCAAAAAATCACAAAAAGGTCTAACCAAACTCCAAAAATCCTCAAGATCACAAACCACAATGCAATCAAACAAACAATGCCTTTGGGTATTGAAATGGGTATGTAAATATATCACCAAGATGAGGGTTTGAATGATTTGGTTAAACCCAGATGCTGAAGAGATTTGGGGTTGAGGAAGAATGTGGGAATAGGGTAAAGATTGAATCTTTTTCCGATTTGGGATTGGATGGTGATGGAATATTTGATATGGTGGTTTGGATCTCCGGAATGAGATGATCTTAATTTCCGGAGGGAGGAGCAGAATGAGAATGAACGCGTGAATATGGAAAGACACCCAAACAACGTGCGAACGACAACCATTCTTTCGTTTTTTTCTGTTTGTTGTTTTGAGTTTTGAGTTTTCGGTTCAGGTCCCTGAGGTTCCGAAATCTTTCATTTTCACCCCTCTGGCTTGTTGGATATGGTATATAAATGCTTTTATATAATGTACTTTAATTATAGATTAAATAAATCATGCAGTCATAATTAATGTATTAAGTTTAATACTTTATCAAATTTGTTAAACATTTAAGCTCGGAAGTTGTACCCTTTAGCCCAAAACAATAAATGTTTTTTCAATAATTCTTTTGTTTTTCAAAAAATACTCTCTAATAGTATGGAAAATCTATATCGACTCTGCAATCAAAAATCGGATGGATAACTGGCAAGTCACAACTTCTCATCTCTGTGTAAGAATAAATATACTTTTCTGATTGTTGTCGATCTAATTCATAATTGGGTATCATTTTGAAATTTGGATCATATTTTTGCTGAGATAGATAATTATAAAATGTCAAGATGAATTAAATCACAGTCCTGGGAATATACAGTAATATTGGTGCAACAATTACATCCTGTTGAAGTAAAAAAAAGTCATTAGAATAAATTTATTATGATGATTATGACTATGAGCTGTATATCAAAAATTGTAATGAGTGAATTGCAATGAAATCAACGTGAACACTAAATGCAGTCTTGTGATTTACAAACTCTGTAGTATTGGTTATGTATTTAATCACATGAAATTTTTACGGACTCCGAAAAATTTAAAAATATAAATAATATATCGGGCTATAAGTTTTTGATTGGCAAACCATTAACTTTTGATAAATCCACTCGTTATCATTCAGTTCAATAAAGCGATTGATTTCGTTCACAAATGAAAAAATTCATCATATCTGAGACTTCATCCTCTTAACACTAATATCAAATTTAAACAATATCGACACACATTTCAGTCACCAATTCACATCCATTTTATAGAGAGCATATCTGGTGGAACTGTCAGATATGGTGGTTCCATGAATCCCCCATCATTACCGTCCATCTCCTAATACATTCAATGAGAGATAGACACGTAGTTAGGTGAGAGAAAAATTAGTTTGGTTTGATTTGGATGATTAGTTAAGTTAGTTTGTGTGTATAAGGGTATATGAGTCATTTTAGAAACCCATCAATTCTGTCTGCAAACTGACAACCCATACCTTCTCTCCCATTTTTCAAAACCCATTTTTCAAACTTTCTCTCCCCTCTCGCCGAGATCCCTTTCCTCCTCCTCAGTCCTCCCCCTCTCGAATTAGGGGTTCGAACTCTCCCGATGTCGGGCGGCGCGGATGCTCACTCTACGTCTCTACATCAACCGTGCTTCGTTGACTGAATCAGAGCGCGTTGACTAGTGATTGTTTGAGTTTTGATGAGAGATCTGCGGTTGACCTCTTCATTCCAGATCTGACGACCGTCAACGATTTCACCCTTCTTCTGCCTTTCAATCCTCCGTCCAAGGTCAGATTTTTATCATCTTTCTAGATCTGACCGTGTCTTTAAATCTGTGTATGTTTTCCGATCTGGGTTTTGATTTTGTGACTTTTTTATGATCTGGGTATGTCTCCGTTTTTGAAATTGATGACCTTATTTGTGGATCTCAGGTTGTGGATCTAGGGTTTCGAGCTTTGAAGAGGAGCTGTACGTGTAAAAAGATGTCTACTTTACAAAAAGGTAAATCGATTATGATCCGTGAGGTGTGGGATGAGAATCTGGAGAGCGAGTTTTTGTTGATTCGAGAAATTGTTGATCAATATAGCTACTGTGCTATGGATGTTGTAGTCGGTGAATTTCGGTGCAGGGGATTGATGGGGTTTTGTTTCCAGTCGAGGAGTTGAAGGCTAAATCTAAAAGCGAACACAAATTCGAATGCTAAGACTAGCAGTGGGTTGAACAAGACAACAACAAAGTCACAAAGACAAGGTACATACTAATTCATTGCTTTGGATTTCATTGACTGCTTGCATTTTAACTTTGTCTCATTTGCGAGTTTGATTTTGACATTCTCTTGGTGAATAATTTTTAGGTCAGTTTGTTTTTATTTTGTGTGATTTAGTGTTTCCGCATATCATAGTCTGAAATGGGTTAGCGTCGAATTGAATCTATAATTGAGTTCTTGATGTATCTAGCAAATACTGTCGATGTTATTCATTTAGAAATGATTAGCGTTTGATTTTGGTACTGGTTGGTACATCTCTTTCATGAATTAAAAAACTTGCATGTGTGGATCACCCATCATTGCCATAGCTTGACTTGCAACCTAATTATTCTTATTCTCCATCTCAGGTAAATTACTCGAAGTCTCCTGTAGAGTACATCCCTGGAACAAAGATGGTTTTCCTTGGATTGAAGAAGCCTCAAGTTGAAGTCTAATGTTCGATGCAGTTTTTATTTAAAATGAATGTTGGTTGTAGTTACTTAATTTGTCCAACACTTTTTTGTTGGACTTTTGGTGGACTTTTGCACTACAGACAGTACGATCTGGGGATGCTGTAATATGTTATTTTCAGTATTGGTAGTATTTTGTCTGAATGTTGGCTTTCCAAATGCCAAGACCTGTTTTTTGGAAATTCTCTTTGCATTGTATGTGCATTTTGTATGTGCATTTTGTGTTTGCATTTTGTGGTTGCATTTTGTGTTTGCATTTTGTGTTTGCATTTCATGTTTGAAGGACGTGTGTTTCCATTCTGATTCATATTGCAACACATGTCGTACTGAGTGAACTGGTAATTGTTTGTTGCTTATTATTTTGGATCGCGTTACATTTTATTTTTATAGCGTTCTTACGTGTTTTGTACAACCATGAAGGTTGCTTAAACTTCGTTATGTTGTGCTTATCATCGCCAATTATCTTTGTTGGGTTATCTTCGTCGAGTATCTATTATATTGCGCTTATTATCGCCAAATTAACCTGTTGGGATTAAAAACTCTACACAATATGCATTTTCTATTTTGCACATTTCATGTTTGCATTTCATATTTGCATTTTGTGTTAGCATTATATAAAACGTAAAATCAACAGTAAGGTGCAACAACAAGGTGTAACAACAAGGTGCAAGAACAAGGTGCAAGAACAAGGTGCAAACAAGGTGCAAGAACAAGGTGCATGTTTCAAATGTTAATCAAAATGCTCAATTCGCCAAATACATCCCCACTAATAACACGAATCCGGGTTCTAAGTTATATGTTCACAATTCTAGCACTGACTCTTAATATTACAACATGTTCCAAACCGCCAGTACAAACCAAAATACAACATATTTTACAGACCTCTACACCAACAGCAGCGTACACAACAACCTCAATCTCCTTCACAACCACAACAACAACAGCAACTCATCTTTTTCTTCAGCAACTAACGGAACTCAGCACTTCAGCTATGACTTCACAGACAACGGAGTCCAATATGTTGCCCATTCGGCGAAGTAGTCACTAAACAATGAGAATCATCCGTTACCATACAACTGCGATTCCAACTGTGAACATAACACAATTTAGGTAAAATGATACTGAAGCATATCATTTTTGTTCAAAATAATGCAATGCAACACAACACAGGACGACTCATTGCTGAAGTGCAAGTGGGGAAAAAATGCAACTATGAGTTGCAACTACAAAGTGCAATAGTAAGGTGCACATGTGAGGTGCAACAGTTAAAATGCACATACAAAATGCACATAGCTTCAAGCAACCTTCATGATTGTACAAAATATGTTTGCATTTTATGTTTGCATTTTATATTTGCATTTTATGTTTGCATTTTGTGTTTGTATTTTATGTTTGCATTTTGTGTTTGCATTTTGTATTTGCATTTCATGTTTGAAGAACGTGTGTTTCCATTTCTTTGCATTTTATGTTTTATGTTACGTGATTGCATTTTATTTTTTAATTTTAAATAATTAAATATTTATTATTTATATTTAGTTCGTATAATTTTCAATAAACAGTAATGGTGAAGGGAATAAAAATATTATTTCATAACTTGTAAGAAATTGTTTATAAATAATTTTCATAGCTTGTAAGAAATTGTTTGCAAATTGTAGTGATTGTGAAAATGGTGGGTGTGAAAATGGTGGGTGTGAAAATGGTGGGTGTGAAAAAACGGAGGAGAAATGGTGGAGAAATGGTGGGTGTGAAAATGGTGGGTGTGAAAAAAGATGGGTGGAAAAAATGGTGGTGAAACGTTGAGTTTGAGCTTCAAGAGAGTGACTAAAATTGGGGGGAACTACTAAAATCTACAAACTCACATCACATTTAATGAATTCCAAAACTTACACATCACACATTTAATGTCATACTAAAACTAACACATCACCACATTAAAGCTAAACCACACTTACAATCAACAATTAATGCTAACATTTCCCTACAAACTAATTCCTAACTATGACAATATTGCCCTTGGTTACGAAATTAAAATTGAATTAACCAATCCACGTGTCGCTCCCACAATCCATCTCAACCAATGATCCAACGGTGATTAGATGGGTTCCACGGATCCACCAAAAGTGGGTGGTTCCACCGGATACTTTTCCCCATTTTATATTCTCAATGATTCAAACATGTTGTTTTGAGAAATTTATATGTTTTATTGAATTTTCATGGCATTCAAGTTGTTTCTTATCGCATGAATTTGTAGGAAAGTGATTTAGTGATACAATTTGATCAAAAATAAATATCGTCCAATTTAACGAGTGTTTATATTAGTGCTCCACTGGAATTTCATATTGATGAAAAAGTCAGTTCGAAGTAAGCTCAAATTGTCCAAAGTTCAGTAGGCACTCGGCGGCGACTTTGAAGGAAAGACCTTTCAATTTTTTATGATAAAAAAGGGTGTTGTGGTTGTACCTCAAATGAGCTTCACTGAATTGAGAATTCAACTAGAGTTTTTCAAAATGAGGAGGACGAGCTCAAAACAGTTGGAGTGTTCCAAATGAGCAGCACAAGAGCTGGAAGCAAAGTGATAAAAAAGACTGGTGCAACAATTGGAGCAAGAACTATCTGAATCTTATGAAGAGCTAAGAAGACTGAAATAACACCTAAAAAAAGTTATTTAAGAGAAGGAAAAGCAGCTCACGTAGCTCAGCTAGTGAGTTGAACTTAATAGCTTGAGTTACAGCTCAACCGAAGTTCATGAGCAACTTATATTGTAGTTGAAGGTGCACTGAGGAAGAGACCTCGTGCAACATCTCCAATGCTTTTGTAGTATGCTTTTGTCATGTGTAATTATCAGAATAGGTTAATACTCCCTCTGTCCCATAATGTTTGTCCACTTTTCATTTTGGATGTTCCCTTAAGTTTGTCCACTTTCCTTTATTCTCAACCACGCATTCTACTTTTTACTCATTTACTTATTAATCATTTATTCTCAACCACATATTTTATACACTCTTTCTACCTTAATTATCATGCATTTTGTGCTTTTGGACAAACAAAGCGGGACGGAGGGAGTAGTACAGATTTGAAGTCTTTGTCTAGTTCGATACAAAATTAGAGTAATGTATTGTTATTGTGTCGCAATCTTTTGTTGCATAAAAGAGATTATATCCTAATCATTTAGAAGGTTATTAACGATTTTCGGCATAAACCGTAATCTTTATTTTATATGGAATTTTTCATATTATATTGACTCAAAAATAGATTTAAATCGATAAATCAAAATTTAAACGGTTGATTAACCTGGCAGTAAGACTGAATGAAAGCCAGCTCGGTGGAAGAATTTTCAGAAAAGAATATTTGTTGTGCTGAAATTGCACTGATCGAAACTTTTACAGCAAGAAATTGAGACCACAAATATCTGCCAAACCCTCTTCTCCTTTCCAGTTTCTCCTCTCCCCATCCTTCACTTACCCAGTATTTTGTACTTTTAGGAGATGCGCAGAAGGTGTTTGATAAAATGCCCCTTAGAGATGGTACAATTGAATACATTTAACTTTGGATTTGTAAAGAAATGACTGACTCCAACTTTGTGGCGTTATTTCTTTACTATATACTCTGGGGTCACAGTAAAATCTTGCAGTTGCATTTGAAGGATTGCTGTGTTTTCTTATCAGGATCAGAGAAAAGTTAAAGCAGATCATCTTCGTGGGGATGACTGGTGATAATGCCTGCAACCAATAGGTATGGGATTCTTCACTTTTTTCTTAGTCAACTTTTCTAGAAATTATTTATCCGGGATAATTCAATATAGAAATTAAATTGATGAACATGAATTGTGGAATATAAATATGAACTGAACTTTGCATCTTTTCCTGTTCTTTATATTGGTCAGGAAACATAATTGCCATTAATATTTGTCATTCTCCATCACGCATGACAAAATGTTTAATGTGAATCTGTGTAGGTATCAGTCTAAGACCTCCGTAATAATTCAGCTAAATAATTTGATTTTGTACTTGCTCACCTGGCGGTTGTATTTTTAACACATGTCAGATCTCTAAGTAACTGTTTTTTTTCTCGATACACTAAGTAACTGTTTTTTATACCTTAGATTTGGGTTCATATTTCTCTATGTAATTGTTGTCCGCATAGCTGTGTGTGTAATGTGTATGCAAGACTTTATGAAGAACCAGATATTAAAGCTCTTGCGAACTGATTGCATTTAAGAATGTGCTTATTTGAGAATAATTTTGAATAGAATGAAATAAGCCAGCGCGAGGTAATCACTCACAGACTGTAAATAATGCTCTTTTAAGCAGGTGTCGACCTTCCTCAGATGGCAGCCAGCATAATCAAGGAAAATGCAAAAATTGAACCATAGCTTAATTTGTATGCGGAGGATGGCTGAGGAGGTGGCGTCACTTTGGAACCTGTTGGAGGCGGAGTCCCGGCCTTTGGGGTACTTGTAGGTGATTCAGATTTAGGTGGTGACACTGTAGGTGCAATGCCTGGAGTAGGAGTCATTGGCGGTAGAGATGAATATGGCGGATATGCAGGGGTGATTGTAGGCGGTGATGATGGTGTGTAAGCTGTTGGTGGAGTTGCAGCTGGGGGTTGAGTTGCTGGAGGTGGTGATGGTGGTAGAACTGCTGGAGGGGGAGTTGCAACTGGGGGTGGAGTTGCAACTGGGGTGGAGTTGCAACTGGGGTGGACTTGCGGGTGGAGGAGTTGCTACTGGGGTGGAGTTGCTGGCGGGGGAGTTGCAACTGGGGGTGGACTTGCGGGCGGGGAGTTGCAACTGGAGGTGGGCTTGCGGGCGGAGTTGCAACTGGAGGTGGGCTTGCGGGCGGGAGTTGCTACTGGGGGTGGATTTGCAGGTTTTGGCGGAGGTGGTGAAGTTGCTTTTGGAGGAGGTGGTGAAATTGCTCTTGGTGGAGGAGGCGAAGATGAGGAGCCCACCGTTTCAACTGCAAGCTTCTGTCCTTGATCGCAATGGCCTGGTGTTCCGCAGATGAAGTACCTTTTTCCTGCAGCAGTAAGTGTAATAGTTGTGCTTCCACCGGTGTAACTTTCGAATGGAGATGATGCAGTGCAGAGATCATAGTCTGGTTTTGAAACTTCGAGCACATCGTGACTTGCTAAGTAACTGAAAACTGCAAATATATCAATAAATCATCATTACATGATCATATAAGTACCCATCTCACAACTCAATATCTTTCTCATGCAGATTACTACTGCTTTATTTCAATGTGGACCATGAGCTTCAGAAGAAACCTTACCTAGTTCATCGCCGACCTTGAAGGTTTTATCAGATGCCCATACTGAATAGTCAGTCATAAAACCCCAACCGTCAGCATCCCCAACTACGTAAGATTTGGCATTGGCCACTGTAATAAGCAAGGCTGCCACAGCCAAGCAGCCCATTACATTCCTCACCATTGCCATCTTTTTGAGAGATTGAAGAAAGGTAGTGAATCGAAAGATCACTTCAATTCCAATGAGGTTCGTAACAAACGTTGGAGTATTTATTGAAGACAGATGAAAGCAAGGTAGACAGATTCAGAGGTTGGTGATGCAAAGATATGTTTAACAAACTAAAAGGTGGTGAGCATGACATTTTCATTTTGCGTTGAAAATTTGCAACTATTGGATCTATGGGATCATGAATGTCACAATGTTCTCTTCATAAATATTTTAAGCCTGCAACTATTCTCATTGAGCTGCTGCAAATAACATCTCAAGATGATATGTTGCAGGTTAATTCTTAAAAGAAAAGAAAAGGTTGTTGAACATTCGCCATCAGTTATAATATTCTCATCACGTTGCAGATTCTGTCCTTTCTATATACAGAGTGGGTTACAGGTCAGTTTTATGTCATATTTTTGAATTTCATTGATTTTTTGCTGAGATTTTTTCACATAAACGCATTCGCTTATGTTTCAAATTTAGAGATTGGAAGCATCTATGAACACAGGTTCGCCATCAAATGGCAAACCATGAAAAATCAACAATGTCCTGACAAAACTTTTACGATGATGAATTCTAATAATGCTAAGAGAACATATTCAAAATCATATTATCTTTTACTAAAAAATATTATAACTTTTTATTTTACTTGACTGTCAACTGTTGTTGACTGTTATGGATGTCATTCTGATAATTAGAGAATTTTAGTATTCACTGAGGTATCATATCAGAAAACATGGAGGTGAATACAATCCTAAGTTGGGCTTCACATCTAGCATTTTTGATATGTGATTTATGTTCAATGACGGGAACTTTACACAGATAATTTGAGTCATAGAGTAATTTAGGCGCATGATAATTACATCCTGTGGATAAAAATGCAAATTTTAGCAAGTGAAATACAATGTAATCAAGTTGATCACTAAAGCAGTATTTTGAATTACAAACTGGTGTAGAGTGAAATGCAATGAAATCAAGTTGATCACTGATGCAGTCTTTTGAATTACAAACTCGTGTAGCTCAACAAAGTCAGGCGTGTGTATTAGTTTTTATCTTCAGTCCTGTAACTCAACCTTAAACGGCTCAAATGATAATTTTAATTTGATAAGTCGACTTTAATTTTATTGTTTAACCTTGACTGAGACAGGATAAAAGGCCGGCTTGGTGGAATGATTTTGCATAACAGAAAAAGAATATTTGCCGCACACCAATTGTACTAATTCGAAACTTGTACTGCAGGAATTTTAGGCCAAAAACAAAATAAGAAGAGCAGAGAAGTGCCTGCTAAACACTCTTCTCATTTCTTCTCTCCTCATCCTTCTTTTACCCAATACATGGTGCTTTTAGGTGTTTGAAAATGTGCTGACTGTGTTTGATAAATTGCACCCGAGGGATGTAGTCCAATACAGTGATTTTGGGTTTTGTATAGAATGACTGACTCCAACTTTGACGCAAATTTTATTTATATATGCTACAGGATCATAGTAAAGCTTGCAGTTGCATTTGAAAGGATTGCTGTGTAATCTTATCAGGATCATCAGAACATTGTATGCCTGCAGAATTTCGATGGCCTTGAGTAGATGAATTATTTAGTGGGATTTCCTAAGGTTGGATCATTTTAAAAGAAGATCATCTTCTTGTGGCAGTGCCTGGTGCCTGCAACCAACAGGTATGCGATTCTTCACTATTATTCTTTGTCAAATTTTTTGAAATTATTATTCTTGGATGGGAAAAATATTCTCTTTGATGATTAAATAATCCAATACAAAGGGATTTGGTACCTTGATTTTTTTCTTACCATTGACTTTGTGTTGTTGGTCTTTGAAGTATGGATTGCAGTATTATGGCCTTTAGAAAGTTCTGTATTCCAGCTTAAAATGAATGGAAGTCCATAACTAAATTAAACTGATGAACACGAGAACTCTGAAATATTAGAAGTGAACTGAACTTTGCTTTTTCTTCCAATAAGTCAGGAGAAACTTGAAGCTTTATCATCATTCTGCATCACGCATGGCAAAACGTGTAATTTGAATTTTTGAATCAGACTACGTGTAGGGCATTTCCTTAAACATTCAGCTATATATTCAGTATTCAGTAAGAGAATTAACACTAGAAGCTGATCTAGTGGCTGTGTTTCTTAACACGCATCCGATCTCCCAAAACTGTGTTTGTATAATTAATTGCCATATTTCTCAATTTAATGGTGCCTGGTTAGCTGTGTGTAATGTGTAGCAAGAATTTCTAAAGAACCTGATAATAATATTTGAATGTGCAAACAGATTGCATATCAGAATATGCTTATTTGATAATAATTTTGAATGGAATGAACTAAACCAACATGAGAATAATCACTCACAGACTTTAAATAATGTTTTAAGCAGGTGTCGACCTTCCTATGGCAGCCAGCATAATCAATGCAACTGCAAAAATGGAACCATGGCTTACTTTATGTGCCGAAGATGGCTGAGGGGTTGGTGGTGGTGGTACAGTCGCTTCTGGTGGAGGAGGCGAAGTTGCTCTTGGTGGAGGAGGCGAAGTTGCTCTTGGTGGAGGAGGTGAGGATGAAGAACTCAACGTTTCAATTTCAAGCTTCTGTCCTTGATCGCAATGGCCTGGTGTTCCGCAGATGAAGTACCTTTTTCCTGCAGCAGTAAGTGTAATAGTTGTGCTTCCACCGGTGTAACTTTCGAATGGAGATGATGCGCAGAGATCATAGTCTGCTTTTGAAACTTCTAGCACATCGTGATTTGGAAGTAAATGAAAACTGCAAATATACAGATAACTCTTCATTTCATGATCATATAGTACCCATGTCACAAATATCTTTCTCATGCAGATAAATACTGCTTATTATAATGTGGACCATGAGTTCAGAAGAAACCTTACCTAGTTCATCGCCAACCTTGAAGGATTTATCAGAAACCCATACTGTATAGTTTGTCAAAAACCCCAACCGTCAGCATCCCCAACTGTGTAAGATGCACTGGCCAGTGTATAAGCATGGTTGTCAAAGCCAAGCAGCTCAGCACATTCCTTATATTGCCATTTTTGAGAGCTTGAAGAAATGTTGAAAACGAAAGCACTTCAATGAGGTCAGAACAAACTTGGAGTATTTATTAAGACCGATGAAAGCAAGGTAGACTGATTCAGAGATCAGTAGGTGATGCAGAGATATGTCAAATACCAAAAAGGTGGTGTGCAGACATTTTCTTTTGCGTTGAAAATTTGCAACTCTGGATTAGTTATATGGGATCATGAATGTCACAATGTTCTCTTTTTAAATATGTGAAGCCTGCCACTATTCTCATTGAGCTGCAGCAAATAACATCCCGACATGATATGTTGCAGGTTAAAATTGAAGAAAAAGAAGAAGAGGTTATTGAACCTTCGCCCTCTGTTGTAACATTCCCATCACATTGACAGATTTGGCCTTTTAATACCAAATTGGGATACAGGTCAATTTTCAGTTAAATTTTTACATATCATAAATCTCTGGTCACTTTTTTACATCTTAGTTTTTGCATACGTTTCAAATATAGAGATGGGCATCAGGCATCTATAAACACTAGCTTTTTTGTTGAAAAGTAGACATTTTTGAATATTACGAATAGTTCAAGTAACTGTATGCCTTATCCAGATAACATAGTTGGAGATCAGTTGGGAGTTGGGACAAATTCAGATATTGGTCATCTAGTCGCGCACGTATATATGATGTGTTTGGTTCACTGCTTCAAAAATGTGCTACTGGGAGACTAGTTTCATGGTATCAAGAATATCTCCATTTCAAGTTGAAGAAGGTAAGTTGTATCTTCATTATCATGCTATGAATATATGATATCATCGAGCTTCTGCAAATAACATCCCAACATGATCTGTTGTAGGTGAGTTTTGAAAGGAGAAAAGTTTTAAATTCCCATCACATTTGCAGACTCATTCCTTTCTAATTGCTGCTGTCTTCAGCTACAGGTCAGTTTTCAATCATATATTTCATTCAAATACTACCTCACCGTCACGTTGTCAATGGCGCGATTGTCTTGGATTATTTTATACATCAAGACATGTTTTTATTTGTTTACATTACTGTCAATTAATGTTTGTTTTGTTTAAGAATAGTGAAAGTGTGAAACACAGTATGCTGGCTGAACTGATAAAACTACCATGTATTTTGAAACAGTTAGGAATTGAACTGAACTTTGAAAAAGAACACCAGCTTTGTTTCTACCTACACAAGAATTATTTTTTGTTGATAATATGTAAATTTGGGTTTCATCATAAGTACATATAAGCATCGCGCTCAATTGCGACTCGGTAAGTTTACGACTCTGAGATCCAGGTAAATGAAATCTCACTTTTTCAAAAAAATTTAAAAAGTCAAAGTACACACACGCGGTCAAAATGTTTAACTCGAAAATGCAGATAGTATAATTTTCAGACTGCACATGTGCAGGAGGGGTCGCAAAAGAACTGCACTCTATAAGCACATACAGCATATGATACAATGGTACAAAACATATTCAGTAATATTATTTCTTAAAGCATTGTTGAAAAGAATAAACCAAACCAACAAGAATATGAAAATTCACACTGAATATATTACTTCTTGACGTGTATGTTGAACTTGCTCCGATCAGACAGCACACATTGCCATCAATACAAATATCAGTGCAAAAGAACCAGCTGAGCTGAATCTTTGTGCTGAATTTGGCTTCAGATATGTTCCCGTTGGCGGCGAATATGAATAAGTTACGGCTGGTGGGGGTGGAGAATATGATAAGTTACGGCTGGTGGGGGTGGAGAATATGTATAAGTTACGGCCGGTGGGGGTGGAGAATATGTATAAGTTACGGCGGTGGGGGTGGAGAATATTTATAAGTTACGGCCGGTGGGGGTGGAGAATATTTATAAGTTACGGGTGGTGGGGGAGGAGTACCATATGAATTGTATCCCAATATGTTAAGTTCAAGCTTCATTCCTTGCTCGCAATGGCCTGGTGTTCCACAGATGATGTATGCTAATCCCGGTGTATACGGAAAAACATACGTTAATCCACTTCCGTCAGCTGATATCGGATTCGAAGTTCTGCAGGAATCATAGTCTTGTTTCGAAACCAGAAGCACACTGTGGTAACCTGCAAGGTAACTGAACACTGCAAAACATATATGAAATTCAGTTAATTATTTATAATGAGATCATTGAATCATTCTACCAATTTAATCAGGTTTACCAAGACTGTCGCCGATCGTAATGGGATTTGCTGCAGCCCATGCTTTATAGTTTATGCCAAGTCTCCAATCAACATAGTGAGTCGTGGCGTTGCCACTGTCGCAAGCAAAAATGCCACAGCCAGGTAAGAGACCACCATTGGCATCTTTCTGTGAGCTTGAGAATGGTGATGGAATGGTGGCTTATATATACTGTTTGATAAGAGAAGCGTAATATATACTGAACCTGATGATACATGCCATCAGGTTGATGTAAAAATATGCAACTGGAAGATTGTTTTTATGGGTTCAGGAATGTCAACCATTTGAAGAAGCTTAGATGCTTGAGCCTTATGCAACTGACATGGTTGGATATAGGTCATAAGTTGCCCTAGTCCAACCCTTATAGAACTTCAACTTGGATATAGAAACTCTATCGTTGTTTGTATGATGCTGGAGCACAAGGAAAAGTGATGTGCACATTTTATAAGTACCTGCTTACTAAGTTGCCAGCTTGTATTTAAAACCTGATCAAGCTGTCCAAGTATTTAAATACTTAAAGTACACTGAATAGCAAGTTACCCAATTTGAAAGGCAATTCTTCTTAATCTACTGTCCTCATTTTTCTACCTCACTTTTCTACGCGATCATAACGGTTGACAATGATAATCATCAATTTCTAATTGTGCGTATTTTTTACAAATTCAAACGCTTTAAAATACCATATTTAATCTCAATCGTCAAATATTGAGCATAGAAACTCTATCATCATTTGTATGATGGAGGACAAGTAAGTCTATTCGAATGTTTGATAAGTACCAGCATACTCACTTGCCAGCGTGTATTAATACTTGATCAATTTTTTTTTGATTCAAGGTGAGATGTTTCATTAGAAATGATATTACAAAACATACGAATGAAGCATAACCGAAGGGATAAATCCTAAGACAGTTCTACGTCGAGAAAGTCTCATAAAAGACAGTTGAAGAGCAGGCCAATATCGGCGCCATCCCAACGCACTCACCAAAGTCCAAGCACCACCGGACTCAAGAAAACGCACCACAGCAGCAAGAACGTAATAATCCGAGAGGTCATCAAGACCCAGAAATCAGAGAGACACAGGCTGGGGACCCCGACAACGAGACCCAGGCTAGGGACCCCAACAACAAGACCCAGGCAAGGGACCTGAGCAACAGGGCCCTGGGAGGGGACACAAGCAACAGGGTCCAATTAAGGGACACAAGCCACAAGGCCCAGCCCAGCAGCCCAACCGCAATAAGCCCAGACGCAGGAAACCCTAGCGCCGCCAGTCATCCATCGATCGCGCCTCGCCCATCCACAGCTCGCCAGCCACCGTGTCGCACAACCACCACCGCTCACCCGATGCCTCGCCGCCCGCCAGCCACCCGAAACCAAATCCCAGCCGCCAGCCACCACATCGGAGATCCGTCCCGTACCCGCCCCGTACAAGCCACGCGACACCAGATCTCGCCCCACCACCACGCGACACCAGATCTCGCCCCGAACAAGCCCCGCTCAAGCCCGTCCGTCGAGTCCCAGCCGAGCACCCGTAGACCCAGCGACACCAGATCCCAGCCAACCTCCCGGCATACGCTCCGCACAAGCCCATCCACGCGACTCCGTTCAAACACCACCCCCACTCGGTCGGTGACCGCACAAAGGCTTGGATTGAAGACCAAGCCTTGCATTCGTCGCAAAGGCATCAACCGACCCAATAGCAGATGAGTGCCCGGAGCCACGGCAGATCTCGTCCCACCACCACAAGACAAGCCCTAAGGCTTGACAGGAAAGCTAGCGCAAGGCTAGAGGAAAGCTAGCATCGAAAGCTAGGGGAAGCAAGAGGTAATCCTCCGTTATTGAAAAGGAAAGGAAAAGGAAAACAACTACAAACAGGAAAGGCTAGGCAAACAACGGGCGGAGGAAGACAGTCCACCTCCCCGAGAGGAGGGGTGTCTTCCCCACCCAAACCGGAGAGGAACAAGGGAAGCTCTGGGTTTTTAGAAAGAGAAACTAGAGGTTTTGATTTATCACGTTTTGATTCTTAAAAGCTATGAAATGAACAATCTAATACTTGATCAATTAAGCAATTAATTTATAGAGTTTAGGATATTAAAGTTTTGTTAGACATGACGACATCATTTTAAATTGTTGGTTTTGATTGATCTGAAGATTAAGCTTAGGCGAATTAGCAAAGTACACGAGCAGTTGAGAATGACAGTTATGATCTTCTCGGATTCATGATTATCCAAGGATATACATTGTCCAGTATTGCCGCGAACTATTCTATCGCGCATTCAGCTCTTGATGTAGCATCTCATGTTGCATCTTCATTTTCCAATTTTGCGTCTATAGTTATTTACTATTCTAACTTTAATCTAACTACTTTTCATATTTATTTTGCTCAAAAACGTGTCATACATTAGTAGGACTAACAGAATAAAAAACTCGATATTTTTAATGATTTCACTCAAGAAGGAATCACACTTTGATAAAGAGCATCGATGTTTCTCAAAACCATTCATCCATGAACCGTCAAACCACCCCCTCATCTTTGTTGTTGTAACGAGTAACAAAGACAATGGTTTTTCATGATATTGAACAATCGATTTTCTTCACATCAAATTAAAACAATTTTTCAACAATATATCCCCACATGAAGAAAATCGAGTGATGAAAAAAATCAAAACCCGACCAACATGGTGATAGTTTCTTCGGGCAAAAGACTCCTTTAAAAGCTGTATTTTTAAGAAATTATATACTATGATACAAAGCACGTTGATCGTATTCTGCTTCTTCTGAGTTCGATTAGGGATCGATCGCTGTATGTTTAACTTGTTGAAAATTAAATAAAATTACAGTTGCTTGTCTTGCTTGCAATCTTCAAGCTATCTTGAAACACTCAATAAACACTCAATCTTCAAACTGCACATGTGAAAGAGGGATCGCAAAGAAACTGCACTCTATAAACACATACCGCATATGATACAATGGTACAAAACATATTCAGTAATATTATTTCTTGAAGCATTGTTGAAAAGAATAAACCAAACCATCAACAAGAATATGAAAAATCACACTCAATATATTACTTCTTGACCTGTATGTTGACCTTGCTCAGATCAGATAGCACACATTGCCATCAATGCAAATATTAATGCAAAAGACCCAGCTGAGCTGAATCTGTGTGCTGAATTTCGCTTCGGATATGTTTCCGTTGGCGGTGAATAAGTTACGGCTGGTGGAGAATATGAATAAGTTCCGGCTGGTGGGGGAGGAGTACCATATGAATTGTATCCCAATATGTTAAGTTCAAGCTTCATTCCTTGCTCGCAATGGCCTGGTGTTCCACAGATGATGTATAATAATCCCGGTGTTAACGGAAAAACATACGTTAATCCACTTCCGTCAGCTGATATCGGATTCGAAGTTCTGCAGGAATCATAGTCTTGTTTCGAAACCAGAAGCACACTGTGGGAACCTGCAAGGTAACTGAACACTGCAAAACATATATTGAAATTCAGTTAATTATTTATTATGAGATCTATTGAATCATTCTACCAATATAACCAGGTTTACCAAGAGTGTCGCCGACCCTAATGGGATTTGGCGAAGCCCATGCTTTATAGTTTATGCCAAGTTTCCAATCAACATAGTGAATATTGGCGTTGGCCACTGTCGCAAGCAAAAATGCCACAGCCAGGTAAGAGACCACCATTGCCATCTTTCTGTGAGCTTGAGAATGGTAATGGAATGGTGGCCTATATATACTGTTTGATAAGAGAAGTGTAATGTATACTGAACTTGATACATGCCATCAGGTTGATGTTTAAAAATATGCCACTGGGAGATTGTTTTATGGGTTCAGAAATGTCAACCATTTGAAGAAGCTTTAAGGGGGACATTTTTCAGTTTCAAACACAGGGTCAAACATCCTTATATGCCTGAGCCTGATGCAACTGACATGGTTGGATATAGGTCATAAGTTGCCCTAGTCCAACCCTTATAGAACTTCAACTTGAATATAGAAACTCTATCATTGTTTGTATGATGCTGTAGCACAATGAAAAGTGATGTGCACATTTTCAAGTACCTGCTTACTAAGTTGCCAACTTGTATTTAAAACCTGATCAAGCTGTCCAAGTATTTAAATATTTAAAGTACACTGAATAGCAAGTTACCAATTTGAAAGGCAATTCTTCTTAATCTTCTGTCCTCATTTTTCTACCTCATTTTTCTACGTGATCTTGATAATGATAATCATCAATTTCTAATCGTGCGTATTTTTTACAAATTCAAACGCTTTAAAATACCACATTTAATCTCAATCGTCAAATTAATTAAATCATCAACTTATATTATGTCTATCCATCTAACAAAATATACTTGTCTCCTTACAACCTTACTATCTAAGTTAAAATTTAGGATAAAGGGTGTTAATCGCCAAAAAAACAAATGGATCTGGTTCTCGAAATTCATGGCACGTGACTTGATTTCAAATGAATGCTGCTCTTTAGAGAACATCTATATTCTGTCTATCCTATATATAAAGCGCAAGCCATCCTATTGACGGTTATTTGAAACCACTTTTAGATTCCGAAACTACCCGTATGAAATTCAATATTTACTTAATCATATTCTATTTTACTCTCTTGATTATAATATATAAAATATTTACCCATCATATTCTATTTTGCTCTTATAGCTGAATGTTTATATAAAACTTACATGCACAGATTTTTCTGTGCAAAACTACTAGTGTGAATGAAACGCTAGTAAATCGAGTGAAACGCCGTCGTTCGAAAGTAGGCTCCTCGCGCTGCAGCTACTCGCAACTCGCCGATTCAATATCTCGCCGACCTCGTTCTGATGCGCTACCGAAACCCTAAACCCTAAATTCTCACTCTCATCGTATCGCTCGCTACAATTGCAATGGCTCGCCGCGACAGATCAGAATCCGACTCTCCAGTTAAGAGGCGCGAATCGTCACCACCTCGCAGAAGAGACAGAGGTAGGTCACCGCCGCCACGTCACAAGACTTCGCGCACATCTGATTCGCCGGTCAGAGTGTCCTCAGAACGAGAAAAGCCGTCCGGACGCGCTCGGTCTCTGAAAGCTACGTCTCCGCATCCACGTTCGCGTTCACCTTCTCCACGGACAAAGAGGCTGAGGAAAGGTAAGGATGAGGGGGAGAGAGAGAAGTCAGGAGAGAGGAGACGAGGAAGGGTAGAGGAGAGGATAGATTTGAAGGAAAGGGAGAGAGGGAGGGATAAGATCAAGAATGATGAGAAAGAAAGGGGTGAAAGGAGGTCTGAGAGAGATGGGGATGAGCTTTCTAGGAGGAAGCGCGAGCGCTCATCTTCTCCATCACATTCAAGGGATAGAAAGCAAATGAACTACCATGAGGTATTCTTCTGCAAAGAAAGTTATATACTTCGTTTTATAACATGTAAGGTTTGCATGGATGCAGCTTTGATTGTAATTCAGTAATATGTCTGGTTTTTTATCCTGTTTTGACTGGTTCCATAATGAATGAACTCAGAAAGGTGAAAAGATGTCCGGCCATTGTATTTTAGCTTTTTTGGTTATTGCAAGCCTGCACAGGGTTTTGATGTTAGAATTAATATGATGGGTATCTGTTACAGTTTACAGTTCTTCCCTATCCAGTCAGTGCCGTATTATTTTTGATTGTTTTAGTTTTTGTACTTCAGGAGAAAGGTGTTGGAGGTGCTGAGCCAAATGAGTAAGTTGTTCATGTGTTTCTTTCCTCATTTTTGTAGATGTGAAAGTATAATTATGGGTGCTAATGCATTTCAGTCAATTCCATATGAATATTTGAGACCTTTATTTATGAATTTTTTGTCCTCAAAAATATCCAAATTACATTTATCTTGTATGAACTTCTGACAAGTCATCCCCCGTAAGCTAGCAAGATTCGTGATTTTGATCCTGGGATTAATAATATTTAACAAGCATAGTTGAGAATTGAGATATGTAAATGGTGGGGTTTGGACTTTGGATAAGTGTCCTTCACTAGCCTTCATGAGAAGTTTGGTTTGAAGTAGCTCAAGATGCATGCATAGAATAGTCTAGGGGCATCTAGTCCACTTTTACAGCAAAACATCATTGCAATGATTTGGAGATATGCTTGTATGTATGACCTTGAACTTCATGTAGTGACCTGTTTGAAATTTGGTAGTAGAACCCCACACTTAACTTTGAAGCTTTTAATCTATGCTTGATGGAGACTCCGGAAGAAATAGCATGTTTGATATGTAATTGCATTTTGTTGTCTCTCTTGCAGGAATGAAGATGACAGTGTTGCTCGAATGAAAGCTGCTGAGGAAGCCCTTGCTAAGAAAAAGGTAATTATACTTGTCATTAGTTATAGTAATTCTGTCTGTGCTTAGAAGATTGCCAAGTTTGTTCATCTTCTGAATTTGCCTATATCATTTATAGGAACAACCATCATTTGAGCTGTCTGGCAAACTCGCTGATGAAACTAATCGAGTAAAGGGTAAGTTTTTTTCTGTGTAATTGAGTGAAAGCTCGTATTTTCAGAAATTATGATATTTGTATTTCAGATTATTTGATTATGTGGCACCCCTAATTTACATATTAATTTCTAGTCATCCTGCACCGAATCAAGAATTTCGTTCACAAATATGTCATCCCTTTCTAAATTTGGGTCCTATATATTTGTTTTATAACACATAAAATTCGGTATTATGTAGATGTAGTTCCTGTTAATTTGTCTCTTCTGTTCGGCTTTGAATAGTTAGATGTAATATTATGTAAGGTAAAACATGAGAAACTATTGCTACAATATTGATGGCCAATGACTTTTGTGATTACCATCATGACATCATGATCCATTTCATATTTGACGCATATTGTGCAAAGTTGGACAATTTTCTTTCACCAACTTCAAAATCATACGAAATCCTTGTGTTGTGTCGATACGCATGCATTATGTATGTAACTCTACTTTCTTGATGATGTGACACTGACACCTTTATAAATGCATGCACCTATTTGACTTGCTAATTGGATGACTGCTGAATAAGTTTACATCTCTGTTCATTGGTTGTAACAGAGTTCGAACAACTAAGTTGTCTTATATTTAATTTGTCATCCTGCAGCTGGTTTTCTTTGGATCTTGAATTTGGTAAGGTTGTTAATCTGAAGTCTATTGGTGTCAGGTGTCACTTTACTTTTCAATGAGCCCCCAGAAGCCCGAAAGCCTGATATAAGATGGCGATTGTATGTTTTTAAGGCTGGAGAAATGCTTAATGGTTAGTCAAACTATTCTAGTGGAATTTTTCTATGCTTCTAACCGAGCATTATTAATATCTAGAAGCATGTCACACAACTTTTTTCCATACGTTGTATTATTTTAACTTAAAAGTGTTGTGGGATGTCTTAATGATGGGTGATTTACATGTCATCGACCTATTTTGATGTTACATGATAGTGCAATTACATTGTTCGTAATGGTTTTATACCAATTCTTCTACATGCATATGTGTCTCTGTCTTATGCTCTAAGCATCCTTTCCTTTGTATCGTAAAATTTAGTTAAACTGTTTTTTTACCACTTGAACAAACCTGTCATATGAAGCTTGAATGAGAAAAGGGGAAAAAATTCATTGATTATGTAAGTCAGTGAAAAAGATATGTTATGAGTTAGTGTATGTTGTTTCAGTGCATTTTGTTAACGAGGGATATTAAATGCTATTATGTATCGCCTAGCATGGTTAAATTACAGATCATTTGTGTTTCACTGCTTGTAGACCTTCGTTCTGTTTCTTCCCAATGAAGTATTGCAAGTTTCACAACCACTTAATTTTATTTTGCTGCAAAAATATATTTTACTTACAATTTGAGGTTCGCTCAAGGTTTTCTGTTTTGATTCAAAAAGCTGCTTGATTTTTGTGTGCCTCCTGTTCAATATTTTAATATAGCCATTCATCCAACTTTGTTCCTTGAATCTTGATCCAGTGCATGTGTTAGGAAATTTACATAATGGCTTTCAGCAAGTCTTGACTGGAATACCATTGTCAGATTCAACGATGTAAAGCTAATGCATCTTTGTAACATGTAGAACCTTTATACATACATCGCCAGAGTTGTTATCTTTTTGGTAGGGAGAGGAGAGTTGCTGATATCCCTACAGATCACCCATCTTGCAGCAAACAACATGCTGTCATACAGTACCGGTAAAGTCTCTTCAAATTTGTTCAAAAAATGCATTTTTATTGCTACAGTGAGCATTAATTTTCTTGTTTAGGCAAATCGAGAAAGAGCAGCCTGATGGCATGTTGAAGAAAGTAACAAGGTATCCTTCAGTGGAGTTGTTCTCGTTCTAAGTAAGATGAGTTATGTTTCTTTTCAAATAGTACGCCATGCTTCAGAGTTAACTGTTCTTTTATACTGCTTTAGGCCTTACCTGATGGATCTCGGGAGTACAAATGGAACATTCATAAATGTAAGCTGTCACTAAGACAATTTATGTTTCTGAACTCTCATTTCTGGATGCTTTGAATAGTACATTATTGTATATATTTGTGTGGACTATAGGACAATCGTTTGGAGCCTCAGCGCTACTATGAACTTATAGAACAAGACACAATCAAATTTGGCAATAGCAGGTAAATTTTCACCAACTCTGTTACATGAATTCTTCACAGCCAATTTGATTTTAAACAATATTATTGCAGCTTCTTGTGTTTGCCAAAATCTACTTGATTTTAAACAAGATTTACCTTGATTTTAATAAGATTGTAACTTTTATTTTGGAAGTCCTAAATAAATGGGAAATGCAAAGAATTTTCTAATTAAAATATTACTTTGATATGTTTATCTGAATTGGCAGCCGGGAGTATGTTATCCTGCATGAGAACTCGGCAAAAGATGATTGAGTGAGAACTTATTTATGGTCAGTGATGATGCAAATGGATACAACATGCGCCGAAGCCTAATAGTGCTTTTGTACGCAGACAGCAATTCATCCATAAATTGATGCTATAGTTGCAAGCTAGCTGCGTTTGTTTCATTTGAGATCTACAATGACCTTTAGTGTATACTCTTTCAGTACTGGTTTTGACAGTTTCCAATCACCAGTTGTATACAATCAGGCAACCTCAAAAATGTAATAATTCAAATGTGAAGAGGATGATTCTCTTTTATCCTTACAGACATTTGTTACAGATTCCTTGTCCATTATTTTAACTTTCATAAAAGATCATCTCATTTTTCCAAAGGAAACTATTCAACGAATAAAGAATCAAAATACGGCCAAAGGTCCTGGAACAGAACAACACAAGTTGCTGTAGCTGGAAGGAGGATCAGCAAAGAGAATCTCAAGAAAGGAATCAATGACATAACATGTCTCATCTCTAATAATCCAACGCCACAATTTAATAATGCAAGAAATCAGCCCCCTAACCCACTTTTTTGCATGTTCTTAAATCTTAATAAACATACAAATGCATATCCACAAGCAAAAACAATCAAAGACGGCAGACACGTGAACTTTCAGGCAGAAAAGCCGGCACTAATTTCGCGTATCCCCATGTGAAATGTGCATCATCACCTTCCCCAGCAACAACAAATCTTCTATCTCTCCCAAGTATTTATATTCACTTGATCATCAAGTGCTTATACTGAAAAATGGGAAATTGTATCAGAAGCTGCGAAGGGTTAAAAGCAGAAAAGAAAGACGATGAGATCATGAAGAGGGTGTTTAATGAAGAGAAGAAGTTTAAGGTATGTAAAGATAGAGATGGGGTTGTGAGGGTTAAGGTTTTGGTGACAAGAAAGGAACTGGAGAAGTTAATGAAACACTGTAACAACAGGAATAAGGCTAGAAGTGCTGAAGGCAGTTTTAATGAAGAGATGCTGATTAAGTCGATAACTGATGCGGAGATGAGGAATGGCATTGGTGAATGGAAGCCAGATTTGGAGAGCATACCAGAGGAGTATTCAGTTGCTTGCTGATGGAAGTTGCGGTGAAGCGATTAGCGGCGAGTTTGATACTAGTGGTAGAATCTGATGCTGTTTGTTAGTTGAATTAGTTTGACATGTTTTAGTTGTTATGAACTTGATCCATTCTTCATAGGTATACAATATCTTTGTGATGAATGAGAGAATGTAAACAGTTTGATTTCTGGTTCCACCAAGTCTGTAACCACCTTTCATTTTTTGTAGTTATGTATATATTTTTATCGACATGGTATCCATCATTTTAGAAGCATTGAACTTAAGTCATCATCTGAGTAGGCTACTAAGATCAGCAACCCGCACTCTCCATGGCAGAATTTATCTAAATGATATCTCAAAACAGCCGCTATCAACCGCCGCCCAAGTCCAATTTACTGTGACTTACGAAATTTGTGAAAGATTTTTAGGGTTAACAAATGAACTGAGAAATTTATTATCACTTTGGCCAATTCTGCTCCAAGAGTGATAAAAATGAATTATTCCTTCTATAAAACCAAAAAGACAACAAGCCCCAACACTAGGGCAGCTCAAGAATGTTCATTCTTGTATTCTTTGGGTCTCTCTTGAAACTTTAAAATCAAAGAAAGGCCTTTATTTGCTTCTCACATTTTAGAATCCTAAAATGTGGTTGAAAGGAGATAAGTGCTTGTGGCAGACAACAACAAACGAAGATGTTTATTGCTTAGCTAAGTTACGAATCACATACGGCAGAATGCCTCCATGGTTGAAGTAAGCCAATTCGACCTGCGAATTCCAAAACACATGATTACACACTATAAGGGGCGAGATAATACATTTCATTGATCGAAAAGATATTTTAAAAATTATTGGATGTACCTCTGTGTCAAACCGAACTGTGCAGGTGAAAGACTTGCCACTGTCAGTTGAAACAGTGACATCCTGTCCGGGTCTTATATCACTGATTGTGGTAGGGAGGTGAATCGTGTACCGTTCATGACCAGTTAGCCCAAGTGAGTCAGCATCTTCTCCTGCCTTGAAACATAGAGGAACAATACCCATTCCCACTAGATTGCTTCTGTGAATTCTCTCAAAGCTTTTGGCAATGACAGCTTTCACGCCCTATTGATTTTAAGTACGACAGAAATGTTATCATAGTATCTTAAACATCAGAATAAAAACTAATCAAAGAAATTAATAATCAGGTGTTTCATGTTTGGATGAATCACTGACTTGCAGCATGGGGCCCTTGGCAGCCCAATCTCTGGAACTTCCACTTCCGTACTCAGCTCCAGCTAGTATGATAGTGTCGTGTCCTTCCGTTTTGTATTTCTGTAATATAAGTAGTGTGATAGCTTTAATGAACTAGTATTGTTTGGTATAATATTCGGTTATATTATTGTGCATCACAAAGCTGAGGAAAACATGGATATCCTAAGAAATGAGTGGGTCGTACCATTGCAGCATCAAACACGGACAACTTCTCTCCACTGGGGATGTGGACTGTTTTTGGACCAACCTCCCCATTCAGCAGCTTGTTGACGATGCGAATATTAGCAAAAGTTCCTCTAGCCATCACTTCGTCATTACCTCGCCGACTTCCATAAGAATTAAAGTCCCGACGGTCAACACCGCGTTCAAGAAGATATTTAGCAGCAGGACTGTCCTTCTGGATATTTCCTGCTGGGGAAATGTGATCAGTTGTAATACTGTCACCAAAGTTCAGCAAGCAGTAAGCATCCTTTACAGGTTTTGCTCCAGGAGGATCCAATGTCATATCCTTGAAATATGGAGGCTCGTGAATGTAGGTGGAAGTTGGATCCCAAGAGTAAAGAGTACCCGAAGGTACTGATAACTCGTTCCACATAGGGTTTCCCTTGGTGATGGACTCATATGTGCTCTTGAACATATCAGGCAACACGCTGGATTCAACAACCTTACAACCATACAATCGTGGGCAGGATGTTCAACAACATAAAGATCAGGAGATAAATGCTTAGAGAGATCCTGATTTTGAAAAGTTCTGAATACCTGAGCAATTTCCTCACTTGAAGGCCATATATCTCTAAAGTAGACACTTTTACCATCCTTCCCTGTTCCGATGGGTTCTTTCTCAAAGTCAATGTCAACCTAAACATGCACCAGCAGTACATTTGTTCAACTAACAATACTACATAAGACACAATGAGCATATATGTTTACAGAGTTTAAGCCTTCGAGGGAGAGGATGGCAAAAATGAAGAAAAAATTCATCAAAAACTAATGACTTGAAAACAGAGTGTAAGCATTCTGCATAATGTGACCATACCGTGCCAGCAAGAGCATAAGCAACCACTAATGGAGGGGAAGCAAGATAGTTAGCCCTCGTCAATGGATGAACTCGGCCTTCGAAATTTCTATTACCGGAAAGCACGGCAGCAGCGACTATGTCTGCAAAAAGTGCAAACGTCAAAATAGAAACTATGCAGATGATAACACTTGCCTTTGAGCTACACAGAATAGCAAAAGAAATCATTATTTTTTAATAAATGCTTGGTGTGTGTGTGTGTGTTTAAATGTATCTAGATCAAATGAACTTATAACAAATTACCATTTTCGGTAATTGCAGCAGCAACTGACTCATCTAGGTCTCCTGAATTACCAATGCAAGTGGTACATCCATAACCAACAATATGAAAGCCTTGCTCATCAAAGTACTTCTGCAATCCACTGTTTAAAAGAACACACTGCATTATACTTCAAAATACACACCCATAAAAACTGGACAACATTTCGTAACACTTGTAGATTTTGTCAGTAACATAGCAATACCTGTGATCTAAATACTTTTTGACAACACCAGAACCTGGTGCGAGACTTGTTTTGACCCATGGCTTGACCTGATTCGATGACAGGGGTTAGATGAAAAAATGACATCTACTCCGTGTTAAACAGCTCAGAGAATTTCTTTATCAAAAAGAAGAGGAAAGTAGTTCAAAGCTTAATTGCAACACTAATGAAATCCATCTTACTATAAAACTAGCAGTTTCGTTACAAAGTTTAGGGGAAAATAAGCAACTAACATTTTCAAATTAAAGCATTTTTTCTGTTTCGAGTAAAACTGAATACTTTACTCTTAATGATCCTTCTTACCTATTGCAGTTCAATCATAGGTAATCAGTGTTTCATAGAGAGGGAGAAAAATGAAGACATGAAGTTATGAACAGACCTTCAAACCCAGTTCGCAGGCCTTTTTCGCAACCAAAGCAGCACCAAGCATGACACTGGGGTTTGACGTGTTAGTACAGCTAGTGATCGCAGCAATGACAACGCTACCATGTTTAAGCTCCGCTTGCTCTCCACGGAATGAAAATTTTACAACCTTGTCTTGTGTTTCCTTTGGTATAGCAAACCCCTAAATTGCAATCAACATTTAGTTATGGAAACAAACATTTAAGCTTCAGCTGTCTGACAATGCATGCTTATCATTCTACACCATAATCTACCATTGACAACAATTGTCAAACTTGATACTTCAAAACATTACAAAAAATGATCCACCTTGAATCCAACTTTACTATCAAGACATGAGTGCCAATCAGCCTTCATATCTTTGAGTGTAACCCGATCGTGTGGTCTGTCAATAACAGCATTGAAGTTGTCATAAGCACCAGCTTAAGTGTAAAAGAAGCTGCAAAGGGGAAATCACATTAATCTGCTTAAGCACAACACCAACCTCTTAGGTCCAGACATACAAGGCTGCACTTCCTCAAGATTCAATTGTAAATATGATGAGTATACCCTTTCAGGTTGTGGCTGAGAACAGGAGGAATATTGATTAGGTCCGCCGAGATTTTGATAAATGACGCAAGGCATTAAGGGGAGGGTACAAATAAAGAAGTTACCTCATTGTAATCAACAAACAATTTATTGGCACGCAGATATGATTCTATCATTGCAACCTAAATCAGCAACAAAAATGATAGTGGTGGTGATGATGTAGAGTAATGCTCGTTTGTAAAACAAGAGTAAGTTGCTTACTGTTTCATCACTCCTTCCAGTTAACTTGAGATACTGGAGGGTCACGTGATCAACTGGGAAAAACCCCATAGTTGCACCATACTCGGGTGACATGTTAGCAATAGTAGCTCTATCAGCTAATGAGAGTTCAGCCATGCCGTCCCCTAAAAACATGATGAATCTATCACATGTCATGTCATCGATAGTTTAAAAATTAGTTTGACCTCCAGAAGAAAGAATACCATAAAACTCCACAAACTTTCCAACAACTCCATGCTTCCTCAGGATTTGTGTCACTGTTAACACCAAGTCAGTAGCAGCAACTCCATCCGTTAGCTTGCCATCCAATTTGAATCCAACTACACCAGGCAAAACCATGCTCATGGGCTATTGAAGACACGATGAAAACAGGTGTCAGTAAAACAAAAATATGGTATGCCTCTATTTTAGTATTTCTCAAAATAACTAATAAAATTGATGTTAAGACGCTATTACAGGTCATTAAATGAAAGCAGGTTCGAACTTGGGCCTGCCAACTGGCTGTTTTGTTCAAGTTTATGTTATTATGAAAGCTCAGTTTTATGTTCATACTCACACTTGGCTAACTGCCATGAGCCTAGTATCTTTCAAATTGGTCCACATGTATAATAACATATACGCTGAAAAACAGTACCTGGCCAAGCATTGCTGCCTCGGCCTCAATACCTCCAACACCCCATCCAGCAACTCCCAAACCATCAATCATAGTAGTGTGAGAATCAGTTCCGACCACACTATCTGGATAAAGTAAGCCATCCCTGTTGAAGACAACCCTTCCAAGATATTCAAGATTAACCTGAAACCATAATCAGTTCATAAATTTAAGTATTTGACATTCAGTTAAAAAGTATACTTTCAAGCTAGGCTTCAAGAGAAAAATTTAACCATAAAATTTAGTTCGAATATGTAGTTATTTAGCAAGGCATTGCATACCTGATGAACGATTCCAGAACCAGGAGGAACGACAAGCATATTCTGAAATGCGTTAGACCCCCACTTAAGGAAAGCAAATCTCTCCTTGTTTCTCTTGAACTCCAACTCCATATTCACACGTGCGGCATTGTGGTGCCCAGCTTCATCAACTTGGACGGAATGATCAATAACAAGATCAACAGGAACCTGCATATATAATTTACCAAGAAGATCAGCAGGTTTGACATTACGAAAGAAACGAGCAGCAGAAAGAAATTTTAAATATGTTTTATAAGCATTTGTGCCACACACTCAATTGAGAACAAACACACATTAGCACGTCATAATTTAATTGAGGTAATAACAACTTTGAAAACAGAAAGATATATTATTGTTACCAATGGGTTGATCTTGTTAGAGTCACTGCCTAGTTTGTTCATCGCATCACGCATACAAGCAAGGTCCACTACTGCAGGAACTCCTGTAAAATCCTGGAGACATCAGAAGATCATGTCAGCATTTAGAAACCGGTGTGTTCTCCAGAATAATCAAATGAGAACTACAGTACCTGCAAGAGAACACGAGCAGGCTTGAATGGGATTTCCACTAGCTTTGGAGCAGAGTTTTCCCAGTCAATAATCTTTTCAACATCAGCCTTTGTGACTTGAAAGTTATCACAATTACGGATAGCAGACTCAAGTAGAATCCTGATCGAGTATGGCAGCTTTTCTGTTTGTCATCATGTCAAAACAGATAATTGTTTATCATCGACCTTTATATCAACAGCTCAAGATAAGTAAGTGAGACAAGCCATTCAATATTAATACGGAAAGAAGTTCACATTACCTATACGAGGGTCATTCAGAGCAGCGAGACTGTAAAACTTTCCAAACTCTCCACCTCCGGGCTTCGGCAGACTAGTGAAAATGTGCTTGAATGGATTCTCAGAAGCTGCAATCAAATCAAACAATCCGTAATAAAAACTTCTTTACACATTCAAATTCAATCCAAAAAGACACGAAAAACATACCCATGGACGAAAAACGTCGATGAATCCGTTCAATAAGAGGAGCAGCAGTTCTAATCTGAGCACGAAGACTAACAGGAGATCGCCAGTCAACGCCGTGACTCCACTTCGGAACACCAACAGACCTAAACGACGACGCAGAAGCAGATGAGAAGCCGAGGAGTCTAGCTTGGTTGACGGAAGGCGAAGTAGGAGTACGAACAAGACTCGATCTATAAATAGCAGCGGATGATGATGAGCATATGGATCTAGTGGCTCGTATGATTGCGGCAGATGAAGACGAGTACATGATGATGATGATGATGATTAGGTTCGCATCCAGAGGAGGACGGTGTTGATCTGATCTGATGACGTCAGATCGGATGATGAGGAGTGGGGTTTGCAGATGATGGGGAAGGATGAGGATTTTAATGGCGATTTTTGGAATATTAGGAGTAATTTATTGTTATTTTTTTTAGAGGCGTGGATGGAGTGTGGTGAAGGTGAGCCCGATAAGAATGAGATTTATTAGTGTCGTTGACTTGAAATATGCTTATTATAAATGTGTATTTTGCATTTGGGTATAAGGGTTGAGAATCTGAGATACATGGAGTAATATTTAGTTTGCTAATTTGATGCAGTTTATGGTAATTTCAGCGAATTAAAATTATATAGTTTAAATTTAAAGTTTATGATACAGAGTAAGGTTCTATGAGGACGGATAAGTATGTGTCAGATGGTGAGTCAACCGTTGAATACTAAAAATCTAACGGATGAGATTTGATTCAAAAAAATAACCGCTAATCTCAATCGCTAGGGTTTTTTTACAAATCGAACCGCTCATAATATAAAAACCAACCTTAATCTCAATCGCATATTAATCTAATCTAATGGTTGATATTAAGTTCTTCCGTCTCACCTAAACTCTTTGTTTCTCTTAGACTTTACCTATATGATAGATTTAATAAAAAAATTAATTTTTTAATTAAGATATCTTGTATATCTATTTGAATAAAATTATATAATTTTCAATTCGTTGGAATTGACTTTACACTACACCATCTAGATAGATATCATATTTGAATCAACAATTCAATGAAATCTTATACTGCAAACAACACTAAGCAACAAAACATATAGTTTAGGTTCAAAATTTGTAGATTCAAGATGAGTTCATTATTTTTTACTTGGATTTTTGCAAAATGATTAAAATTTATATACTTTTAAACAAAACTAATTAATTTTCAATCCGCTCAACTGACCCTAGGCTACATCCAATCCGATATGATCATATTTCATTGTTTTATATAGTAGGTTGATGATGTTTAAATAAAACATTTTCCTAACCAGTATTTTTATGTGGAGGTTGTATCCTTTGGATCCATCCAATTTGGTAGACTCGCGGATCCCCTCTTGCATCCGTTGATTGCATTTTTTGGACGCACCAGATTGCGCCACGTATGTGCATTTGTCATGTGCACATGACAAATGCACACGTGCAAGTCACATGCTTCATTAATGCGTTGATACAATCTGGTGCGTCCAAAAAATGCAATCAACGGTTGCAAGAGGGGATCCACGAGTCCACCAAATTGAGAGGATCCACATGATACATTTTCTTTTTATGTATATACATACTTGAATCAGATCATGGCCCTGAATGAAATATTACTTATTAATTCGAAACCGAATTTTGAAAGTCGATCATATACGATCCATGATGGATTGGACCCATATTTAAAAGAAAACTAAAGTATCTTTCTGCAGAGTTGAGATCAAGGAGGACAAATAATTATTGTAAGACGGAAGGACATAATATTAGTCATTGATTTGATTTATCTAACGGTTGAGATTAAATCAAATCTCATCCGTTGAATTGTTAGAATTCAACGATCGAAATCGTATTTCACAGTCTCACATTTATTTATCTGTCCTCCTAAAACCTAACTCTCAGTCCGTATTATCAAAAAATTACGGATCATGTTTTTTAGGGGAATCATTTATAAACTGTCACTTGTCATTAAACATTGTTCTTTTCTTTAAGAGTGGAATCATAAAGATTGTGTTAAGGTAACCTTAACGTGCGCATTTCAGATCGTATTGTGTCAAAATCAAGAAATTAGAGTAAGATCAAACCTATCAGAATAAAGTATGTATGCTCACTGCTTAATGCTCATATTGTGTCAAGATCATCAAATCATCTTTAAACTAAACATCTGATATTACAAATCCCATCACGCAAACAGTTTTATTCATGGCTGTTGCATGGAACTTTAAGTATTAATTCAAATTCGAATCTTGAAAATCTATCTAATAAGATTCATCTATACAAACTACTCCATATTTTTTAAAAAAATTGGTCAAGGAATGGACAATCCCCATTCTCAAGCCAATTAATTTATTCCCCTCTAACCTACCCCGCAGAACCCCTGTCCTGCCCCCATCAGGAATCGAACCCGGGTTGGCTCCAGTGGTGGCCCTTTTGGCTCCGACTCTTACCAACTGAGCTAACCCCTGATGGGTAAAACTAATCCATATTTCATGTGTTAAATGGACGAGATTGGATCGTATATAAAATGTGATATGGTGAGACATGACCATACATAAAAGTAAAGTAAAAACCATTCCACGAGATAAAATTATAGGTAGATCATCATAGTTACTTTTCATCAATCTAATGATTGATATTCTTAATCGATTAAACTCTATCATTCTACAATTTGTGCATATTAATCCATAAATTTAATTTAATTATAAATTAACCACAAACATAGAATTGTAAGTAATCAACATCCAAGATAATAATGTCTCATTGATAACATTTATTTTGTTTTACCGGTACATATGAAAAAGATCGAGAGGGACATTCATTTATGTGTAGCCAGGGGCGGATCTACAGTATTAGGGGGTGGGGCCCAGGCCCCCAATGAATTTCATTAAATTTGCATAGATAAATTGATATTTAAAATGTTTAATATATATTATAAATTTTTAGTAATATTTTCTTATTAAAATCTTTCCAAAACCAATTCTATTAGTATTAGATTTCAAGTTTTTATTTGAAACCAATTTCATTTCGTTTTTTTTTGTATTATATTTAAAAATATACAATATTTAATACATGAATTGGAATACGTATTATATGATACTATTCACAGTTGATCAAAAACCTTCTTAAAAATAATGTGTCTTGAAATTGTATAAACTTCAATATTTTCTTTTATAATACATGAGATTTATAGTGAAATAGAGTTGAGTTATAGATAGAAATGTAAATTTTGTGAGACATAAACATAATTTTGGTCGTTGATATGATTAATTTGACGATTGAGATTAAAGTTGATTTTTAATAATTCGGACGGTAAAATTTGAAAAAAAATACGGGCGGCTGGTGATTGCTGTTTAATCGTTGGAATGATAAAGACCTCTCCATAGAAAGTATTTAAGCTAAAAAGCATTTCTACTTAAAAAGGTACTTTCGTCTACCCTCTCTCTTCCTCGACATCCTCTCTCTTCCGTCGACGCTCTCCGCTTGGATGTTCAGGGTTTGGAGGTTGGTGAGCAGACATCTTAGTGAGGCAGCTGGGGGTATGGGTTCAGACGGTTCTCTCTTTCATATTTTTCATTGTCTGATACTCCGTTCTGTTCGATCTGGATGGGTTCTGCTCTCTTCTAGTCAGCGGTCAGCGGTTGGTTGTGAAGCTCTGTTCTGTGTCCTCACCGTCTCGGACGGCTGTGTTCTTGATGTGTCCGCCTCGCGACGGTGGCTCTTTCGTAGGCGTGGCGACTGTGTTTAGAGGTGGCGTTCCAGCCAGCCTCTGTTGCGTTGGTGCTGCTTCGATGCCGATTGCTGACTCTCTAGTCACCGACGGCGGAGGAGCTTCGCATCTGTGGGTCCTGTGGGTTTGAGCTGCATCTCATTCGTTCAAACCTCCTGCTATCTCAGTTTCAAGAGTGGCGGCGCCACCGCTGTCGGTCGGACTAGCAGTTTTTGTGCCGATCTTGAATTTTGAGTTGCAGTCTCGGTTGCAGGGGTGGCGGCTCCATAGATTTCCTGTGAGTGCCGTTTATGTCTCCTTCGTGCTCCGTTCGGCGGCCGCCGATGATGTTGTCTCCGGTCAGATTTGGTGGACGGGATGACGCAACATCGATATGGTCGTTTCGTTTCGGGTTTCACCTGTTTTCATCTAGTTTTGACACGTGTTCAACCCTTGTCGCGCATAGGGGTGTCCATCAGGCCGGGCCTCACCCTAAAATGTCAAGCCCGAGCCCTAAACAACGTAAAAATTTCGGGCTTTTCGGTAAAATTCGGGTCGGGCCGGGCCGGGCCTCCCCTAAATTCAAAAGCCCTCGGGCTTTAAAAGCCCATTGACTTAGGGCTTGACCGGGCCGAATCGGGCTTTTACGGGCTTTTTACGGACTTTTTACGAGTTTTTTCGAAAATAAATAAATTTAATTTTAATATTTATATCATTTCAAAATATTTTTAATATTACATTGTGTTAAATAGTTATTAAAATAATTTATCTCTTCTTTAAGAATACATGACATTGAGTTAATTATTCTTAAAGTCTTAATTATTCGAGCAATGTACAAAATGTAACCAATATTTCGAGATTAGTTTTTATTATATTCGCATTTTTTAGTTATGTCAAAGTTGAAGTTGGTTATTTAATTTACATATTTAAATGTATGTTATCATAATAGACATCAAATAGTATTAAAATATTACGAATTCGACACAAATATTCGAACAATGTACCAAATGTACTCAATATTTCAAGATTAGTTTTTATTACTTTCATATTTTTTAGTTATGTTAAAATTGAAGTTGGTTAATTAATCTACATATTTAAGTGTATTTTATCATAATAAAAATCAAATAGTATTAAAATATTACGAATTCGACACTAATATTGATAAATCGTATAGTTTATATGCACGGGTTTTTCGGGCTTTGGATCGGGCCGGGCTTTCGAGCCGATCGGGCTTCGAGAGACAAGTCCGAGCCCGGCCCTAATGTATCGGACTCGGGCCTCCATCGGGCCGACTAGCGGGCCGGGCCGGGCTTTTATCGGGCCGGGCCACCGGGCTTTTACCGGGCTTTCGGGCCGACGGGCCGTTTGGACACCTCTAGTCGCGCATCTGGTTTTGACACGTGCCGTCTGTTTGTCGCTCTCTTGTGTTGGTAGCGTGTATAGACACGTGCTCCAACCCTTGTTCTGATTGTTGCTCTCCTCAGCTGATTTGGACACGTCTCCCATTGGATCATTTGCGCTACTCTCTATGTCCTGGTTTTCATCTGCGATCCAGCTAACAGAACCGGTTGGTTTCGTTTGAACCAACTAAAATTAGTCCATGTTTGGTTCTCTTCCGAGAATATCTTTTTCGATGTCCACGGTCGTTATCATTTTATTATCACAGCATCCTCGGAAGCTGATCATCATGGTCGTATTTTAATTTCCAGTACATTTTTTTATAAACAATTTTTGTACGTACCGAGGCAAAATACTCAGTTTAGTTCTTAGTTTGTCTTTTCCATATGTTTAGACTAGATTGAGTCAGACTAATTTATATTAGCCTTTTAAGTCATTGGATTGTACTTCTGGCCTTTGGCCTTGAATCAAAAAAATTTACACTTGTCATTAAACATTGTTCGTTTCTCTAAGGTGGAGGAGTTGTGATTTTTGAAATCATTAAGTTTCGCTAGCTAACCTTAACGACATGCGCATCTCAGATCGTCAGTATAGATCAAACTTGTAAGTATATCAAAATAAAATATATGGGCTTATTGTGTCACGATCATCAAATAAATATATAATACTATGAAATCCCATATAAAGACAATTTTATACATGATTATTGCATGCATATTAATACTTATATTGAGTACAGAGTTTCAAATAAATTTAGGGGTAATTGAAGTAAACCACCTTTATAATATGGTGTTTTGCAGTAAACCACCATTATAATTTTTTTTGAAACGAGTCTATTATAACATCGCCGTTAACAGAAAACCATCAATTTAACTGTTCCGTTAGAGATTGTAAAACACGCGTCATACGACGCGTGAGTATATAACTTTAATTCAGACAATTTCAAAAAACCACCATTGTAATGTCTTGTTTTGCAGAAAACAACCATTATAATGTCTTGTTTTGCAAAAAAACCACCATTTTAAAAAATAATCACAAATGACTGTGGCTATGATTGTGGCTATCTTTGATTAGTAAAGCAGTACACGTTTATTAATTTATAATCCATACTAGACACGAAACCTAATGGAAGCATATTTACAGTTGCGGGTGTGGTGAGAAGCTGTTATATTTTAGCTCAGAGTCGATCTTTAAGATCAATATAGAAAAACAATTAGAGTTTAAAAGTAGTGATATAATAAATCATATTTCGTAAGATAAAATGAGAAAGTTATTTATATTTAACTTCCATCGAGTTTAAAAGAATTGAACCGTGCAGTCGATAATCATTAAACATTGATGATAAACTCTCAAACAAGAGTTTTTTTTGTATTTCTTACATTATTTTCTTCATTGACTTCCATCGAGATTAAATTGAAGCACTATGTAGCTAGTAGATACTTATCAACGAGTAAAATTATCATATGAGCCTCTGATCTAGCATGAACAGTGCAGGTGATAGTATTCTGATAATAAGTTATTAAAATGGTGGTTTTTTGTAAAACTGAGATTATAATAGTGGTTTTCGGTAATTAATTTCAATATAAAATAATATTTTATTGCCACGTGTACACGCACTTAACGGAAGTTTTAACGGAATAGTGTCATTGGTGGTTTTCTGTTAACGGCGATGTTATAATATACTCGTTTCGATTTTTTTTTATAATGGTGGTTTACTGCAAAACACCATATTATAATGGTGGTTTACTGCAATTACCCCATAAATTTATTTTCCTGCAAATAAACATGTTGTAAACAATATTTGTACTAGAGTAAAATTCAAGAAAACCTTGTTGATTATTAACAATCAAATATATGAGATTACTCAACCACCGTAAGGGTTTTTGCAAATCCAAAAATCAATTCATTAAAAGTCAACTTTAGTTTCAAAAGTCGCATTATCAAAATCAACAATTAAGATCAAATATTTATATCTAATCACAAAAACTTAACGTGTCTTTTAAACTTAAGACACTGCTATCAAACATGCATTTATCTGATTAATTAAAGTAATGCCACTCGAAATTAGAGCAAAGTTAACTAATAACCAAGTTCGTTCATCATATGTCATATAACACTATGAAGATGACAACTCTCACTATCTAAGTAGAGTTCTGGAGAGACATATAAATATTGTGAGACATAAAGACGTAATCTTGACCGTTGATTTGATTAATTTGACGGTTGAAATTAAAGTTGGTTTTTAATTAATTGGGTGGTTGGATTTGTAAAAAACAAGGGCAGTTGGTGATTGACGGTTAAATACCAATATCAACCGTTGGATTGATAAAAATCAACGGCTGAGATCATGTCCTTCCGGCTTACTAAAAGATGCTGTCCTCCTAGAACCTTACTCCTCACTACCTATATGATAAAATCAAATAAACTCTCTCTTCGGAAACCTCCGACCTCTCTCTAAAACCCTCCCTCGACTGTCCCTGCCTTCACCGACCTCCTCTCCGCTTTTGTGTCTTGCAGCACGGATGATCCAGGTCTGGTGATTGTGGTACGGTGGCTTTTGGTGCGAGGATGTAGTGTGTGGTATGTATGGGTGTCTGTTGATCTCACTCTGGTGGCGGCATACACATGCTGGTTCTCTGATTTGATTCTTCACCGCGATTGTCGCTGCCGGATGTTCTCTATTCTGTTGCTGTTGTTGAGCGAACAACTGCCGTTGTTGTTTCGGTTGGTTGGTTGGCTCCCCTGTTTTGTGGTCTTCTGTGCGACAGTAGCTGGCGACGTAAGTGGCTGCTGTTTGCTTTTGGTTGGTATCTTCTTGTCACGGTGGCGGCGCCAGGCTCTGCTGTTCTGTGTGACGCTTCTGCATGGTTTGGCGTGGTGTTCCTTCTTGCCGCGTCTCCGCTTTGGACCTCCCAGGGGCTGCTTCTGTTGTGGTCAGCTGTGGAAGTCTCCAGATCTTGCCGCGTCTCTGTTGGCGTGGTGTTACTCCTTCGGTCTTCGGCGGTGCAGCCGTTCCACCAGTGTTGCTGCTTTGTCGGCGGCTCGGTCGTCTCCTGCTATGCCACGTGTCGCTCCCTGCGTCGTGGTAGTCCATAGCTCTGGCTGCCGGTGTTGTTGTCGTCGGAGTCGTTTGTCTCCGTGTGTGGTGTTGTCGCCGCGAGGTGATCTTCTCACTGCCCACGTGTCTCATTTCGGTGCTGTATACGTGTCTATGCGGTGCTGTCGCGTTTTCGGGGAGCTATTTCATGGGTTTTTATGGATTGAACACGTGTCCAATTCCACATCTTCATGCTAATCTTTTTAGATGGTAGCACGTGTCCCATGTGGTTATGCTTGAATTGTTTCTATTCAATCCATGTTCGCTGCTCATTCGACGATATTTTCGTGTCATATTCGTCTCCTATATTCACATACTGCTGAGATTATTTTTCTAAAAGCTGATCAGAGTCATCCATTTATTATCAACGAAATATTGGGAGTCTATAAGTATAATGGGTTCGTTCATATAGTGCTCACTAAATTTCTGTCATATTTGTTCGTTTATTCTTGTACTGATCGAGGCAAAATACTCGGTTTAGTCCATAATTTATCTTCTCTTATATTTTTTAGACTAGATCGAGTCAGACTAAATTCGTTTAGCCTTTCAAGTCCTCGTGTTGTACTTTTGGACTTCTGCCCTTTCAATAAAAAAAAAGTAAATGTGTAACCAAAAGAGTAAGAACGGAAAAGTGTATTTAATGAAGAATCTATCAAACCGAATACCTGACGTAACTGAAAAAATCTTGACATTAAAACCGCCTAAATAGCAGTCTGAGATGACACTTAGGAACTCCTGTGGAGCACTTTGAAAATAAAAGCAGAAGTCCTTACATCCCAATACTACCCAATTTCATCACTAGCCTTAATACTTCTACTCTTCACCAAATCCGATATCCCTAAAATGTTATACCCTTCATCGCATACCTTCTCAAGAAAAATCGTGTCACCGGAAACCATCACCGGCTTACGCACATCACTAAAGTCCCATATAATCAAAGGTAACCTCTTCCCCAACATAACAACAACATTAGGATGGTCCAAACTCCAGTACCTAAACACATGTTCAAAAGCATCATTGCATGGTATAAAAATCTGACCACTTGTAACTTCTTCCAATGTTAAAGTTCTTCGAATGCGCCATGGGTTGGCTGGGTCAAAGTATGACGGTGGGTGCATGTCACATATCTCAATGAGACTCTTGGTGACTCGGTATGGCTTATTCATCGCCTTGCACAATTGTTCTTCGAACTTTGATGGAATGAAGTTGTAGAAAAATGTCTTTTTTGTTGTCATTAGGGTTTTTGGTTGATGCCATTCCATTGAATTTGAGAACTGAGGCAGATGATTCTTCTCCATTGAATCTGTCAGGCTGAGAGTTGTAGCTCCTTGATGTTTGTGTGGAAATCTTTTGGTTGTTAGTATCTTATTACTTAGTTTGCTTGATTATGATATGTTGATATTGATTAGCTTTTGTATAATTATCTAATGCAATCTAAATTCAAATTTGTATTCATTATCAACTTTTTAGTATTTTTTTACGAAAATTTTGAGCATGTAATTCATGTAAGCGTGGACGTGGTCCTGTGATGGTGCCATCCCTTCTCCAAATATCTGACAAGAAAACTTTTTGAAAATCATGAATTCAAAATTAGTTTCTAGTGCCACTGCATCAAAATTTCTTACAACATGCAAATTTGGATTGTCAAACTGAAAGTGTATACAACACAAAAAAACAGCCTGCCACAGGTTGTTGGGAGTCACTAGCACTAGTCAAAACAAGCTATAAGTAAGAGTTGCCACAGCCTCCACAATGTTAGAAATATTAAGATATTGATGACAAAGTTTGAAGGAATAAAGATTGTATATTGTAATGAGGTTACAAAAGATTATATACACGCATGAGTGCCTAATTATAGGTAATAATAAATATTGACTAATTAAATGTAATGTAATTAATTGAATTCAATTAATCTGTATTTTGTCAGCCTCCCTCAATCTCAACGGTTGACAACACTTTGAGATTGCATTGAACTTCTTGAACAGCGGTAGCATCAAATAGATCCGAACGGAATTAATGTCTCAGCATAAACAGAGTTGAGGATGAACATGTCAACTTTCAAGGTGGAGGGAAAAACATCTCACACAAAAACAAGATGAGGGAAAACACATCTCATCATAAATAGGGTTGAGGAAGGACATCTCAACTTTCAAGGTGGAGGAAAAATATCTCACACCAATACAAGATGAGGAAAAACACATCTCATCATAAATAAAAGTCACATGAGTATGTTAGTGACATAAGTGGGTAAACCACATAAAGATACGACACTAAAAAGTGTTATCATCATAGCACAATGAATGATAGCTACAAAACAAATTTCGTTATTTTTTTTAACTGAGTGTTGAGTAGATGGATCTGGATCTGAAGTGTGGAGGAGTGCAGATATAATTCATGTTTGAAATTGAAAAAAATCAAGATAGCGCTAGATCTGATAAGCTTATTTCATGATTTCAAACTTAGATTGGGAAACAACACAGGCTAGAGTAGTCGGTGAAGAGATGGTCAACAACAATGCTTTCATCCCCTCCCAATTTCAAACAAATCAAAACCATGTAAAATAAAAAAATCAAATTGGAAAAGAAGAAGAAAATGGTTGGCGGTGGTGCGTCAATAGAGACGGTTGGCGGTGATGCGTCAATAGAGACGGTCGTCACCACCGCCAGAGCGGAAGCAAAAATTTTGGATCAAGAATGCTCTGATACCATGTTAGAAATATTAAGATATTGATGATAAAGTTTGAAGGAATAAAAATTTTATATTGCTAATGAGGTCACAAAAAATTATATACACGCATGAGTGCCTAATTATAGGTAATAATAAATATTGACTAATTAAATGTAATTAATTGGATTCAGCTAATCTGCATTTTGTCACACAACAATCCAACAAACTACAAAAAGGGTTGTTGAAAGGAATGTACTTGTAAAAAATAACTAGACAAAAGACAAATCTCACTCACACCAACCAAACAGCCTCATATAAAGATTAGTATAAAAATGAAGTTCCAACTCCACTAAACTTCACCACCTCTCATCATCATCTTCCCACATTTCAAAGGCTCAGCTTCATCAATGGTTTTGTTTTCGTCCTCGACTAGATCGTTTGTCATAATTTCCATCTTGGTGCTTCTTGCAGTTGCTATTGGTTTAAGCTCATCAGATGCATCGAAAGGCCAGAAGCTGAAAAAGAGCCAAATGACATTCTACATGCATGATTGGGAAACACCTACCAAGGAAGAAAATGTCACCAATATCGTCATTGCTGGAAAGCCTAAAACCAAATGGTACATTCTCACTTTTGACTCATTGTTCGCCGACGACGATGTCATAAATACAACAATCGATCGAAACTAAACCGAGCTACGGAGGGCTCATGGGATATATGTCAACACTGGGTTAGACGGTTCTGACTTGCATATTTTTGTTTCGTTCCTTTTCACCAACAAGGCTTACAACGGAAGCACGATCGAGATTCAAGGTGCTGATAGGCTGTTGCAGCCAACTAGGCATTGCCAAACAGCCTTAGGCTTTCTAAAGCCCTGGGCCAGCCCTAAGCCCGAAACTGCAAAGCCCAGCCCGACCCGACGATCAGCCCGAAACAAGCACAGCCCGAAAAGTGAAAGACCAGGCTTAGGCTTAACATTTTGTATGTTAGGCCCGGCCCGAAAGCCCGAGAAAATAATTTGTTCACAAAATCCTAACACACATGTCTCAGCCGACTTCCAACAAGCGCAGTGTCGCATCTTTCACAACCTTCCTCCCGTGCCAACATTGTCACAAGCCTTCCAAGCCACCACATTCACTCTACCGCATCCTAGCCATTCTCTTCCATCCGCGAATTAACTCTTGAGTCCTCTTTATAACCACTGTGGTCTTGACATTCCAATGCTTGAGATTTCTTCTCAACCCTAATCATGTAATCTTTTTGTCTTATAATTTCTCACAATTGTATGTTTATTTTCACTTACCACTCCATAGATCTATTGTTTGACTCTTTCAATTTTTTACTTACCACTGTATTTCATGTCTAGAGCAATTTGATTTAAATACAGAATTTTTACTAAAATTGCATTTGGTGTACACATGTGTTTGCAGAGTCTTCTTTTACTTTGATTATTTATCTATTTCAATTATGAATGCAAGTTTATTTTTAAACATTTTATGACTTTTACTCTATGTTTATGGACTATTTATTCACTGAGTGCAATTTTACATTGTTTTGCATGTTAAAGATGGGCTTGACTAACCTTAAAGGAACTACCAAATTATTGTATTCGGCCTAGCTCCCAAAAAATTAAACAGACTATAATTTTTTACACGCATGTACATTATTTCAAGTTGTATTTTTAATTGTCTGTAACGTTGCAATCACGGCTTGTAGCTATTGTGAGTTTGATTTTGTTTTGTTGTTCTGGGCAGGGCTAGCCCGGCCTATTGGCATTGCCTACAGCCAACTAGAGAAGTGTCTATAGTTTCCGAAACAGGTAAGTTCAAGTTGGCTAGAGGATGGGCTAGTATTGAAACAGTGTTCTTGGACATTGCTCAGTCCAACGCCATTCTGAGATGGAACCTCACTGTTTACCATTACTGAGAAGCTCAAATGCTTAACTGCATCTTACAGAGTTTATCATCTTGTACTTGTTTTATTGTCTTTTATTTATTTTGTCTGAAATATAAACAGATCCAGCTGGTGATAAGTGTTACTGCAAAAACATACAAACAATTTCATAGATTCAAACAGATAATGTTTGGTTTTACATTTATAAGTTGCAACCAAACACAAATAAATCATGTGCAGATAAAATGACTATCCATGGTTTGATGGCTGATTTGGGAGTTCCTGACCACTCTCAGATTTTAATGCATAGCATCATAATGAACGCTTTATTTCTGTTCCTAGTGGTTGGGATGAACTGCAACTTGGTGAATGTCCATCTCTTTTAGCATTACTGATCGCCCACAAGTGGAACAGGGCGCTGTCCTGGACCCGCAGCTGCTTTCATGCTCAGATAGTCCTCTCATTCTGTCTCTTGCATCCATGGCTGAATTACCTGCTTGCACCATGTCTCCACAAAATCGGCATGTGATTAGGCGTAGAGGGCAATCGGATGCCTGATGTTGTACCTGCAAAAACAACATAAAAATAAGATTTCTCAAGCCACGCAACGCATGAGTCTTTTATCACTTATTTTTAATTATCGATAAACTGTGAAAAATAAATAACTCACCATGTCTTCCTTTTCAAAGATAACACCACATGGACACTGAAGCGGCTCATGAAAAACTTTCATATGCTTCTCCAACTCGGTATGTTGAAATGCTTTCCCACATTTTTGACAATGCACATGGTTTTTAGCCTCCCCAACTCTAAGAACAACTCCACAACCAGGATGTTGGCATGTTATATTGTTCCTACTACAGTATGCCTCGTGCAACGCAATGGACCGGCTAGGTATGAAGTGTTTGCAGTTCCTACATTCCACCGAGTCCACTTCCACTTCTTGAGATGGTATAGCTGCTTTTTGACCAACTTTTTGATTAGAGGTAGCTTCGATTGTTACAGTGAGTTTGTATTTACTAGTTCCCTTGAATCCATATACTCCAACGGTGTAAGAGCCAGCTCCCAAATTCTTATCCTTAGCCGTCATGATAAGAGTTTTTGAGCCAACATCGTGTGACGACCACTCATGCTGATGGGTTGTTGGGAACAAAAGAGGATGACGAGATACATAAAGATCGGTGTCTCCCTCATTTTCTCCCGTCTCCATCTTTACACTGACGTTAGCATCCCCAGACTCAATAATGCTCCATACATCACTATTAATCGAGAACTTGTAATACAAATAGTTGCCTTCTTCAAGCACTCCACTTACTGACTTCCCAAATTCAAGCGGCTTTAAATAAGGCTGGTCAACAGCATTGGACGCGGAATCTGAGCTGACCACATCAACCTCGATATCCGTCTCAAGAACAGATACGCTAGATGATGGCTTCAGCTCCAACACTCTTAATTTATATGTAAGAATTCCATGGTTGACAGTCAACAAGTCATTCTCGGAAAGAGTAGCATGATGACGGAGGATTGTTTCAAGGACAGCTTTGTGATTAGGTATGTCGGAAAATCCAGTTCTATCTGGTTGAAGCTTTGCATAAACTCCTTTAGGTAACCAAACATATCGCACTTCAACTAAAGGTGCAGCATTAGAGGCTGTAGGAAACAGATTGTTCCACACATGCTGCGTAAGTGCAACAAAATCTTCCTCTGCAGTGAATTCAAGAACACCAGAGTGTGTTGATCTTTGAGGCTCCTCTTCATTCGAAGTCGGATCTGATGGGGAACTCTGCTGGACAACTGACAGTTTAAAGTAAAGGGGACCCTTATCAAAAGCGCCTGCATCTGATAGTTCCTTGAAGCAAGAAGGTGGAAGCTTTATCTTATCCCCACTACCCTCATATATAACCGGCGTCAAGAAACGATGAAATACAATTCCTTTCCCAGCAATTAAGCTTTCTTGCATCTGCTCGTCAGCCTATAAAAGCAAGGTGATTATTTTTATGTTAGCATAAACGTCACATAAACTACAACAACAATCTTTTTAACAGAAACGCCATGAACAACACAAAAAGATAAAACAAATATATGCTGTCAAATGTGATCATCAAACATCTGCAGCAAAAGGGATTGTCTTTTCTGTATTAAAACGTTAATAACCGACATAACATAGTGCAATATGACAATCGAAGTATAAGGTATACACTTAAGCTTCAAATATTGAAAATTTCCATCGAACGCGAAGGCATGTGAAACAGCACAATATCACATCTTTACAACAAATCCTTTTTCTCCCATCAATAACGAAAAAACCGAAAAACTGATTTCCTTTTAGAAAAAGATACACTGTCAAATATCGAACAGAAACTGTTGATACATCATAATGAAAAATCCCTAAATAAACATATGCTCATAAATTAACATTATTCAGATAGGTTCTATAAACACAATTAATCCCCTATCAACATTCAATTCACCAAGCATCAAAAACCCTAATTTAACCAAAATTGATACTCTAAGGTCCTTTCTTTAACAACCAACAAACACAAATGCTCAATCATGGAAAATAAAAGAACAGGAGGAACCTTTAACTGGGCTTCAACAGCATCGATCCTTCTAACTCTCTGCGCAGCTTCGATAGCTTCACGTTGTCTGGCAGCCTCCAATTTCGCTTTTCTTTCTCTCTCCAATCTCAACCGCGCCTTCTCCTTCCTCTCTTTCTGCTCCTTCTCAAGCTTTTCCCTCGCTCTCCGCAACTCGAAATCCATTCCTCCAATTCTGTAAGACCTGTACAACGGATCGGTGGCTTTTTATTCCGACAGAAGTCCGATGACGATTGTCGATTTAAGGAAATCCAAATCGTAGATGATGGTTTTGAATTGATGAACAAGTTAGGACGGTGAGGGTATTATGGTAACTAATGTAGGACAACAGCTTCTGGAAGATTCTGGGCCCTACTGGATATTTAGAAACGCTGGCCCAAAACATTTAGTTATAGAAATTAGTAAATTAGTTTTACTAATAAAAATATCTAAATTACTAATTAAGTGAAACGACGCTGTTTAATTACCTAATTGCTGACCTATTGCTGTTTTCAAAATCACGTCTGTAGTGAATCCTAATCCTGTAAACACGTGCTACGCGCGTTACAACGCGTGGAATTCAGCACTTCCCCACTCGCCCACCATGCGAACCTCTCTCGCGCTTCACTCGCCGTCACTCTCTCGTCCGTTGATCATCCTACCTGTTCGAAGACATGTACGTCTACCCTCGCATCTTATCCACGACGCTAAATCACGGTTCCGATCATGGCAGCAACCTTACAGGTTGAAGCTATTCAAGCTAATCTGTGCGGCGAAGAATCAGCCGTCGATACCGGCTTCGGAGGAGTTTGGTTAGTGAGCTGTCAGTTACTGATATATTTTTGAACTGAAAATTTGATTTATTGATTTTTGGATAGTTGATGTTCTTGATTGTTGGTGTGCAGATGTTGACCAAAAGTTGTTGATGGAAGGGAAGGAGAGTGGAGTTGTAGATGGAGATGATGCGTTGGATTTGGGATGGCTGCCATCTTTTCCTCATGTGTTGACGGCTTCAGCGACTAATTTCTTGTTTGGTTATCACATAGGGTTAGTTTATAACCAGAATCTCAGTTTTTCTGTTTTTTCATTTTCATTTGTATCGAAGTAGTTGGAGATTAGAGTTGCGCGTAAAAAATGAAGGCACGTTAATATGTGAAAGTGGCTCGGATTGTTTTATTTCTTATTGTGTATTTTTTCGCAGTGTGATGAATGGACCGATTATATCTATTGCAAGAGAACTTGGCTTTGAAGGAAATCATATCCTGGAGGGACTTGTTGTGAGCATATTTATCATTGGTGCATTCATTGGTAGTCTTAGTTCTGGTGCCATAGTGGACAAGCTGGGATGCCGCCGAACGCTACAGATTTCGACTCTGCCATTAATAATTGGAGCGATACTGAGGTTATATATATGCTGCTTTATTAGTATTTCATTTTGAAGTGTCAGTATTTGGTTATTAGATATTCTGTTGAAAATACATAATGTTGTATGGCGTCAGTATAAGACTTTTGTATCGTTTTAGTGCACAGGCTCATTCCTTGAATGACATATTGTTGGGAAGGTTACTTGTTGGCACTGGTATTGGTATAAACACAGTACTTGTTCCAATATACATCTCAGAGGTACTGATTTGAATATTTTTATCTTCATTATGAATGATTAAGACTGCTAGAGAAGAATGAGGTATTGTACAAAAACTTCCAAAATGGTCAGGGAATGAAAGATAGTCAGCGTGAGCTTAATTAGTTTCTGCCACTAAATTTATTGGTAAATAAACAAAATGAAATCGCATTGTAACTGCTTTATGTTCTTGTTAGTAAGCCAGAAATCTTAGATGGTAACATATGTTGCAGAGTCTATATCTGCCATATCAAAATTCACAGATTTAGGAATTGTGAATTGTGTTTAATATTTATGAGCTTGTATGTGTTTGACAACTTGTGTAGATTGCTCCTACAAAGTATCGAGGTTCACTGGGAACACTATGTCAAATAGGAACTTGTCTCGGCATCATAGCATCATTATGCTTAGCCATTTCCTCAGAAAATGACCCACACTGGTGAGTTACTTCTGGAAAAATTATATTTGTGTCATGTCACTGCTGATGCCTTGATCCTAGTTACTGAATTTTTCCTATCCTCGCAGACTAATCCAACATGCATCTGTAAAACTTTTTTATTGGATATAATAGGGAAGAATCCAATAACAAATTTATCAGTAACCATGCTTTTAAATAGTGCAATGAAACCAAATAGTATACCCACATTATAAGTAAAGCTTCTCAAATGGATGGCACCAGGTGGAGGACGATGTTCTATATTGCAGCTGTTCCAGGATTTCTTGTTGCCTCTGGCATGCAGTTTGCTGTTGACAGTCCTCGCTGGTTATGCAAAGTATGCTATTTTAATATTAGGTTGTACAAATTTGTTCCAGTATCTTTATTCTCAACTTCTCTAAGGCTTCCATCTATTGAGTCTGTAGGTGGGGAGAGTCAATGAAGCTAAGTCTATTATAGAAAAACTTTGGGGAGCACATGAAGTTGAAAATGCTATCAATGAATTTCTGCTAGTCTCCCGGACTGATGGTAGTGACTTGGACAGCAAGTGGTCGGAGCTTATTGAGCTGCCCCATTCAAGAGGTTGTATTAAGGTGGTATATTGGTTGTTTTCTGCATTATAATTGTCAAAAAACACAATTTGACAATCTTTTACATTTGAAGGCAATTATTATGCATATTTTTGTTTTGCTGCTCAGATGCATTTTCCTCCACTAAAATAAGTTCCTAATGGTGGCAGCTGCACTTATTGGAGGATCTCTTTTTATGCTTCAACAATTTGCTGGCATTAATGGGGTTCTTTACTTCTCATCCTTGACATTCCAAGATGTTGGGATCTCCAGTGCTGCTTTGGCAAGTTTGTATGTTGGAATTACTAACTTTGCAGGTACGGGGTGTGGGATATTATCTATTTTGCCTTAGGTCTTGACTCGAGCCTCCTCATTGTTTTCATCTATTTAACAATTTTGGTAACTGTTGATGTACCTAGGTGCACTATGTGCGTTGTATTTGATTGATAAACAAGGAAGAAAAGGACTTCTTATTGGTAGCTATCTGGGAATGGTAAGTGGTAATGTCAACTGAAGACTTGTAAAATTGTGATATGGGGTATAATGGCTCATTTTAGAAGTCCGGTTACAAATGTCTGTGAGATCTTAAAGATCAAACAAAAAATTAGGCTCTTTGGTTCTATAAGAGTATGCCCCCTAAAACATCCATAGACATACACATCTAGCAAGATCAGAGAGTTGATTATTTGATCCTAGAAGCTGGAAGTTAGTACCCCATGTAGTGTAACTACTAAGATTGGGATAAAGTGGGCTCCTGGATGGAGAGACCTTATACACATGTTTTTTATTTATAATTGTTACTCAATTGATCATCAAGCTCCACCCTTTGCCTTGAGCAGGCACTGTCAATGTTTCTCGTCGTGTATGCTATCAATGCACCATTGGATGATCAAATGGCTCATAGTTTATCAATAATAGGCACTCTTTCGTAAGTTAATTTTTTTATAGAGATACAGTCAAATGCTTTCCTTTACACTGATTTCCTTCAGTTACATCTTCACAAATACTGAAGTTTCAAAAATTCCTTTAGGTACATATTTTCTTTTGCAGTTGGTGCTGGGCCGGTCACTGGTCTAATTATACCAGAGCTGAGCAGCTCCCGGACGCGAGGGAAAATCATGGGTTTCAGTTTCTCAGTTCATTGGGTATCCATATGCTGTACTAATTGTTTTCTTAAAACTATGGGTCGTCTTTTTGAAAATTATGTGGTGCTAACTGCTAACTTTGGAGGTTTCAAGTGAATGCTTATGGAGACACTTATTAGTACTTATGCTTGCTGGCCCTGATAGAGATTGGGTGTAAGAATTGTCCTTGCCAACCAATTTCAGGTGTTCAACTTTTTGATTGGCCTCTTCTTCCTCGAACTTGTTGAGAAGCTTGGTGTTGGCCCTGTGTATGCTGGCTTTGGTTCTGTTTCCTTACTTTCAGCAATGTTTGCTTACTACTGCATTGTGGAAACAAAGGGTCGCTCTCTTGAAGAAATCGAGATGTCATTGCTGAATGCCGGCATCCAGTCAAAGGACGAGTGATATTCATGGACATGAAAGCATCCTTAATCATCTCTGCATGTAAACTATTTTGGCTCGTTATTTGTTTTCTCGTAGTGAGAGGATTGCTAGAGAATGAATGTCGTTTTTATACTCGCTGTAAATGACTGCACTCCGTTGCCGTGGCAAGCATTAGCAATGACAATGTAACTCCAGATTGGGGTTGTTTTGTAAATATCTTAGAGTGACTGTTTGTGTTTTCTTCGATCAATCTTGTTGGGAACTTTCAGCAGCACACGGGCTCTTCATATAATTCCTTTGGCCTAAAGTATTGTGCCTTCATTTTTCAGGACATCTTACTCCCTACTAAAATGTACTTGTATTGCACGAGACTAACAAATTGCATTATTTTGTACCAGATTCTTCATACTTTATTCTCTGTCTATTGTCTATTATTGTCTAACCTTACAATTTCTGTTTTTTGGATAAATACAGTAGATTACTTTTTGTCTCCTACTTTCCCTTTGATTTTTAACTAATATTTTTGCTCGTATGTTACAGATATTTCAAGCCGTGCAACGCAAATGGAATGAGTTTTCTCTTCCTACTAAGCTACTACCTATGGCCGCTAATCCTGGACAAGCATTATTTTCTTAACGGAGAATCTGTAAAGATGGCCTTGATGAAGTCTTTTACCTGCAATCCAGCACAACAATAGATTAGCATCTAATGAGAATTACAAAAAAATCCTGAAAATTTCTTCTCATGACATCAGAACACAAGCTTCTTGATGGTTTGCAAATTGCATTTTTAGCACACACCTCAGATAATGTAAACCCACAACTGACCAGTTCTGCATTTTCCTAAGCTTCTGTAATTGATCTAAGTGGCATGTCTAACAAATCTGATGGATTTTTCCAATGACGATATGTTAGAAGCTGAACAAAATAGGGAGAGTCGCATTACTATGGTAGGATTGCATTAATGTAATGTCATAAAATACCTGCCAACTTTCGCATTTTGCGCAGAGATGGTACAGAATCTTCAGGTGAACTGGCAGATACCTTGGCTGAATCATGAATGTCCTTCCTCGTTAATAGTATTCATGGAATCCAAAACATAAGATAAACTCTCCAGGAACATATAAACCAGTCTTTGCAGCTGCAAACATAGCATTGAGGCAATATTCAAACTCTTAATTGAATTAAGCATCAAATTCTGAGACAAACACATGAATGGTGTAGTTTTGAACTTTTAATTTGATTTGGTGTGATTGATTGTCGAGTTGGGAGATTATGAGACGGAGATCGGGAGCCGAGAGTGGTATAGTGGGTCCACTGTAAAGGACGATGAAGGGAGGAGGTCGTGTGTGTTCAGGAAGACGTCCATCGGAAGTAGTTATCGGACGACGACGATCTCAAGCGTAATGGCGTTGATGGCTAATGTGCGCTGGTCCGTTCGCTTGGCTTCGGGTTCAATGTAAATGGGCCGATCTAGTATGGGCTATACACATCGCCACTCGACACAAGTTTACGAAAATTAATTTAAATTACGAAGGAGTCCTCCAAGTTTACTAGACTGATAAATGAGGCGGCATTTTGTGGAAGTTGAACGAAGCGGATAAACATTGTGCGGCAAAATGCGACGGAGGCTGCTGGCGTTGAAGTGAATTCCGATTGCATTCATCGCTGTTGACGGTGAAGGTGGTGTATTCTGTCAGGTGAGTTCAAATTTTTTTCTTTTCAATTTTGCTTAGTTGATGTATAGTTAGAGTTGGTATCCTGAGGAGCAAGCCCTAGAGTTTCATACTGTTTTAGTTTAATGTTGATGTATTTAAGTGTGTTACTTGATTCATTTTTTTGGTTTGTTCGTGCTTTTTGAGTAATTGAGTGTTTGAATGATTAGATATGCCTGTTGAAGTTGGCATGGTATGGCATTGTCTTGTTGAGAATTGATATCAGATGAGATTGGAAATTGTATGTGTTAGTTGTATGCAGTTTTTAATTCACTTACAAACTGAAATCGCGCTTTTTCATTGTTTTGCTATATTACTTTTCAATTTTAATCTGGCAATTTCACTTTCACCTTGGAATACATTTAGAATGCATGGTCGAAGAATTTACGGTGTTCCATATTGTAAGTGAATTCAATATTATTTGACTGAGTCGTGGGATTTTCTTTTGTCAGGAATTTTGCTTAGTATGAACAATGATGGCTTGCTGTCAGTCTTCGCTTAAGCATTTTAGCTTTCTATGGAGAAGATCTAATTCGTTTTGCAGCGTACGGCCTAGATATCGTAACCAGTCATTTATTCATTCTCCTCTTGTGAATAAAAAGAGAATATGTAGCTTATCGCTTCAAGTGTCTGCATTTAATCAAGGGAGTGATCAAACATCGTCAGATTACTCAGCTACTAGCAATGTTGCAACTGATAGAGTATTGTACGCCAACGAGTCCATTAATTCTAATGATGGAATAGACAGAGAACCTGAACCCAATCCAGGTAGAGTAATGCTTGTTGATGGCACGTCAATTATATACCGAGCTTATTATAAACTACTTGCAAAGCTGCATCATGGTCATTTGGCAAACGCAGATGGTAACGGTGATTGGGTATTAACTATATTCACTGCTCTGTCACTTTTAATTGATGTGCTCGAGTTTTTCCTTCTCATGTGGTAGTGGTGTTTGACCATGATGGAAATTCATTTCCTCAGAGTCAGTACTCACCCAGACAGAGTGTAGCAGCGAAAGGTTTAAACTTTCGTCACACATTATACCCTGCATACAAGAGTCATCGACCCCCAACACCTGATACAATAGTACAGGGTCTTCAGTACTTGAAGGCATCTATAAAGGCTATGAACATAAAAGTTATTGAGGTTCCAGGTGTAGAAGCTGATGATGTGATTGGGACATTGGCTGTAAGAAGTGTTGAGGCGGGTTTTAAGGTGCGAGTTGTTTCTCCAGACAAAGACTTTTTCCAAATCCTGTCTCCTTCATTACGACTGTTACGAATTGCTCCTCGTGGAATGGACATGGTATCGTTTGGAATGGAAGATTTCGAGAAAAAATATGACAACTTGAAGCCGTCTCAGTTTGTGGATGTTATGGCACTCGTTGGTGACAAATCGGATAATATTCCTGGTGTTGAAGGAATTGGAAATGTCCATGCTTTGAAATTGATCTCAAAATTTGGATCGTTGGAGGCATTGTTGGAACATGCTGATGAAATTGTCGAGGAACGGATTCGGAATGCATTGATATCAAATGCTGATATGGCAGTACTGAGCAAGAACTTGGCTTTGCTGCGGTCTGATCTTCCATACTACATGGTTCCTTTTGCGATAAGTGATCTTTTGTTTCGAGGACCAGAAGATAATGGGGAGAAGTTTACTACCCTGTTAACAGCAATGAGTGCATACGCAGAAGGGTTTTCAGCAGATCCAATTATCAGAAGAGCATTTTATTTGTGGAAAAAACTGGAACAGCAGTAAACTTGCATTGCTGATTTCAAGGGATCTTCAGATTGTTATATTCAGTCGGTGGTATAGCATCTGAAGTCTAAACTAACTGCTTTATCTGGTCACCTATTTTGCATCATCTTCACATCAACCTCATCCAACCTCCGCCAGGATGAACATCTTTTGCACTGATAAACAATTGAATGGTTTGCTCTAATTGAACAAGACTGATTCTCTTGCAAGTTGCAATCATTGCGATCTGGATCCCTGGGAATAGAAATACAAGTGAATATTTTGATCTACACTTTCATTTGTACACTCACACATGGGTAACCATTAGCCAGCTACTGATCAAAGTTTGATGATATTTCTACAGTCTTAGAAAAATTCAATTCAGAATGTGATTGAAAAACACAAAATGGTATTATCCTCTTGCTCTAGCATTTGATTGATTGCAGCATAGTTATATGCCTTTAAGCTTTTATGCATGCAAGCAATGCACTCTATGTTTGTAACTTGTGTTCTCAATATGCTGGTGCCCAAGTGTTCCACAATGAATGATCTGGTTCAATAGTAAACTCACAATATGGCCCATTAGGATCAGAGAAGCTGATCGTTATATGATATTGAACTGTGTTACTCTATGTGCCTCCAGGCTTTGGTTTTTTGATCTCAGACACTCAGACATATCTTTTTCGTAGTCAAATACCAAAATCTTCCATGTGCAGCATATTTGATCAGTAGCTCCAAAGATGTCCCAAAGGGCTTGACACATTTACTGCATACAGGTGACATTACTGTCCTCTTTATTCAAGTTTTAATATCACCCCAGTGCATGTATTTCAACGTAGTTTACTGCCCAACTGCACAAGCATGTGTGCATATTCAAATACTCCGTTATAAACCTGGGGCTAATCGAAACAATGAACTACAAAAGACTTTTCAGCGTGTTATTATTCCATGTTATATCGACGACTTCCATTTCTTCTAGAGTTCTCAGTACGCACAATATATAGTAGTAATTCTTGTCAGTATTAAATCAGACATATCTCATGCTCGAATTGAAGATGCTTTCAGCACTTGACCTCTGGATCGGTATCACATATAACTTATTTCTGTAACCTGAATTTCAGTGTGCTTGGCGAAATAGATAATATGATGGAAAATCACAATTTTTAAAGATTATATAATCATTTGATAATTGACAACTATCAAATGGCTGCCTTTTCTGAATCTGAATAGCATTAATAACCAGCATTGAATAAATACATGCGTCCAAACTTAATTTCTCAGCATGGACCATATATTTTTTAAAGCTCATCCATGCAATAATGAATTTATTGAAAATATCTCTGCGTCCATACTTAAAGGCTGTCCTACTCTTTCAGGCTGGTGTATAATTTACTACTACTTGGCAACTGGGCAAGTGAGATTTGAATCAAGTACGTTACATCCAGTGGCGGAATCAGGACGAAATATTCGCCGGGGCTCAAAAGCTTATAAATTTAGCGGGGGCTCAAATAATTTTTTTAGCGGGGGCTCAAATAATTTTTTTAGCGGGGGCTCAAATAATTTTTTTAGCCGAGGCTCTAATAATTTTTTCAGCCGGGGCTCAAATAATTACTTTACCCGGGGCTCCAAATCGAATTATGATAAATTATACCTAGTAAAAAAAAAAAAAATTTCCTCGCCGGGGCTCCAGCCCCCTTCGCCCCCCCGGTTCCGCCACTGGTTACATCTTGTCCGAGGGCATATCAAAACCCTGTTTATTTCAACGACAGCATTAACTAGGGTTTATCGTTTATTTTTGCTAGGTGGCTCTCAAATTGGTTGCTGGTAAAAACACCATATATCCTAAATATTGAGAAATGATGCAATGTGATAGATGGTGGTGTGGTAGATCGATACCAGGGGTTTTTTATATCAAAAGGTTTTGCTAGGGTTTATAGTCAATATACACATCCTAATATACTACTTAAACAGGAAAATGTGTCCAGCCCTCCGATGTTTTTAGAATTTTGAAGGAGCAATGCTTACCGAACTTTGAATACATGAAAACCTATCCGATCTAAGGTAGTGGGATGGCGAGTAATTGTCAATTTGAAGTGCAATTTGATAATTAACTGAAATTACCAAAATATCCCGAACACGACAATATTCAAAACAGGGTGAGTTCTACGTGGGGACAAATTAGTAAAAAAGCACTCCGCACGCACTGATTCTCATTTCTCATTTTTAAAATAAACATCATCGAGTGAATTCTATCCTTCTATTTGTCTTCAGTTCTTTCTCGTCCAGTTCAAAAAATTAACAGTAATAATCACATGTTCAATATTAATGAGCTAGCCACATTCCATCTAAGCCTTACCAAGGACATCATTTAGCACTATTCATATGATATTTTTGAGCAATGATCCATCAGATCAAGATAAGATTTCCATTGGATGTCAATGTCATCTGGTAGTAACTCTGAAGACAATAATATAGGATAGACTTATCATTAATCCCTCTAACTCCCACCAACATTTGATCCTGTAGGGAGTAAAAAGAAAGGGAAAAAACGAGACCTTATTTAAAATTGAACAAGTCAATCACAAGTGGTAGTGTGGGCAGTGTATGGCTCTAGGCTATAGCTTCTTACCAAGTTACAACGCAGCTATAAATAGAGATCAAACCTTCTTTTTGTTTCACATCCTTCACCTTCTCAGTTCCAGTGTCGTACATCAAACACACTCTCTCTAGCTGAAGTGATATACAAAATGAACTCGAAGACTTTCATCTACTTGGGTCTTCTTTTGGCTGTTGTTCTACTCATCTCATCTCAAGTTGCAGCTAATGGTGAGCCCTAGACAAATTATATTCATTAATCACTCAAAAACAAGTTTTATTCATATATTAGGGTTACTTTTGTTTTAAAATGAACCTCTAGTTTACATTAATTTGATTTTGTGCAGAGGAAGAAACTAAAGAAACTGCTGGACTAGAGGAATCTAAGTACCCAGGAGGTGGTTACAATGGCGGAGGTGGTTACAATGGCGGAGGAGGTTACAATGGCGGAGGAGGATATCCAGGAGGGGGTTACAATGGTGGAGGAGGCTACCCAGGAGGCGGAGGACGTGGTGGTGGATACAATGGAGGAAGAGGTGGAGGAGGATATTGCCGATACGGTCGTTGTTGTGGACGCCGTGGCAGAGGTTACTATGGAAGCAGGGGTTGCCCATGTTGCTACACTGCCAATCAGGCTGCGGCCGAAGTTAGTGGCCAAACCCTACCACACAACTAAATTGCACTACTGAGAAGCCCATTCTGCTAGAGCTAAGGTTAAGTGAGAGTGTTACATGCACAAACTACATCTTATAATAAAATGACAGCGCGCTCTAGACATGAAGTGAAGGGTGGTTTTACTTATGTAATGTGTGTAACGTTTGTTGCTTGTTTATCGACGACAATGAATAAAGTGTACGTTTCTTTCTTAGTATGTGTTGGGAATTGTACAACCATACATCATATTAAAGCCTTGCAAGCTAATTAGAATATGCCATGACTAAAGCAAGATAAACAACAAATATTGTATGAATGGATTCATTTCCCAGGTAATGAACAATCTAAGACGATGGCATAAAATATTTTGTGACGTAGTTTTGAGATTCGGTTACTAAACCACATTTTTTTGCTTAAGGACTCCTATAATCTGTGGTTGGCCCTGCCAAAACCTAAATCCTAATGAGTAACTAGAGAGAGACGCACATTTGTGGTTAGCAGTTTTCATCTTCTCGACTTATCTCGAGTCAATGCAAGTCAAATCTGGAGTGCTTAGACTAGGTTAGATCGAGTGATCGACCCTTATGGAGTTATGGACACAAGTTGAAACACTTTGAATGTATTATATGGATGTATATTATTTGTGTGCCGACAACTACGTCTACCCATATACGCCATGCATCACGTTAAAAGTACCAAAAGTAGACCTATAGACAACGAAGGATCATTCTCGACTGTCATTCCATACTAATCAAAATTGACTCTAAATTGATATTAGATACTTGATGGTCGTCGGTCGACGTCAATATCCAACAAAGATATTATATGCATCCAACATTTATGTATAGGGCTTTCTTAAAAATATTTAAAACTATTATAGGATTTTTGTTTCTTTTATTTGTTCTGAGTATATTTTGCTTATCAAATTAGGCTTTGATCCCGGTTCAAAATATAATTTAACGTCATTAATTTATGAAAAAACAAAACAGAACAATTTATTTAATGTATGCACAAGATTATTAGTTTTCCCTTTTGAATATCAAAAATGAATATTTATGTTTGTGAGATCAAATAAATATATGATTAAGATGACTTTATAGTTTACGAAATATATAACTAATTTATATTTGATCTCTTCCCTACATAATTAACCATTTGAGCATTGACAAACCATCAAATTGTTAATCTGTATTTGAAGAGAAGATTAATAACCAGCATGGATAAATACATGCGTCCAAACTAATTTATTTATTGAAAAAATCTTTATGACATAATTTAAAGCGCCGCTGTCCTACTTCCCCAGGCTGCGCTCAATAATACACTACTCACCCATCAGGAGTTAGCTCAGTTGGTAAGAGTCGGAGCCAAAGTGCCACCACTGGAGCCAACCAGGGTTCGATTCATGATGGGGGCAGGACAGGGGTTCTGCGGGGTAAGATAGAGGGGAATAATTTAATTGGCTTGAGAATGGGGTTGTCCATTCCTTGACCAATTTTTTTTTAAAAAAATAATAATAATACACTACTCAAAAAAATTTAATAATACACTACTCTGCAATTGGGCATGTGATATTTGAGTCTGCAGGTTAAAAATAAATCTTGTCCAAGGCCATGTCCATGTCACATACATGTATAATTCCACTTAAAGCATTATTTAGGGTTAAACTTCAGTAGTTGGCTCATATTGGTAATTAATATACACCTTCCAAAGAGTTAAAACGGGATAAAACAACATAAATCCTAAAAATTAAAAACCATCAAGATGGATGCCATGTGATTTTCTTAATTTATTTTTGTAATTTGATTACCTATGAAGAATGAAAAGACAGAAAAGACGACTTCTTCTATCAAGTTCGCTTGGTACACAAATTTTATGTAAACACCGAGCAACAACGAAACAAGAATTGCGCCGAGGCCGAGCTATCGATATACTTTTTGTTTTCCTAGAGAGGCAATTTTTTAGAAATATTTTAGGAGTAAATTCCCATACAGTCTCAGTGAAATAATTTTACTTCAAAATTGGTTAGGTTAAAAATGGGGCAAGCATGAACCCATAATTCAGCTAAAACCTACCAAGGACGACGAATTTTAACAATGTTTATATGAAAATTTCGATCAAGATAGGATTTCCATTGGCCGCCAGTGTCTTTATATATGCGATAGAAGAATCAGTAATCTCTCTACCCCACCAAGATTGGGTCATCGGTCAAGTGTGTGGTACAGTGTATGGCTGTAGTGTACATACACACTGTCACACATGGAAGTTACTAGTTTACAACAGCTTTAAAAAGAGATCAAACCTTCTCTTTGTTTCACATCCTTCCTTAGTTCTCTCAGTGTACCTCAAAAGTACAAACAGTACTCTCCCTCTAACAGAGGTATTTTCATAATGAACTCCAAGTGTTTCATCTACTTGGGTCTTCTTTTGGCTGTTGTTCTACTCACCTCAGCTCACGTAGCAGCCATTGGTGAGCCACAACCTTTATTCATCGTGAATAATTCCACTTCCACGCCAAAGCAAGTGTATTCATATTTGCGCCACTTTTCATCTTAAAATGAACATCTAGTTACATTAATTTGATATTTTTTGCAGGGAGGAAACTAAGCAAACTTCAGGACTAGAGGAATCTAAGTCACCCGAAGGCGGTTTCAATGGTGGAGGAGGTGGTGGAGGTAGTGGTGGTGTAGTTACTTGCCCACGTGGGCGCTGTTGTGGACCTCGTGTTGGCGGTTTCAACCGCGCTTGCCCATGTTGCCCTGCGGCCAATCATGCTCCAGCCGAAGTTGATGGCAAAACCCTACCACGCAACTAAATTGCATTACCGAGAACCCATTCTGCAAGAGCTAAGATGTTAGTGAGAGAGTACGTTTCTTGCATACACTGCATCTTTGAATAAAAAAGAGACAGCTCTCCAGTCCAGACATGAAGTGAAGGGTTCTTATACTTATGTGTTTGAGTTTGTAATTTATGTGTGTTATATGTTTGTTGCTTGTTTGTCAACAATTAAAAAGTGTACGTTTCTTTCCAAAAATTTGTTTAGACTGTTTAACGTACCATACAACATGTTAAGCCTTTCCTAGCTAGAACTAGAACATGCCATGTAATTTAAAGCAAAACGTCATCTGACGAATTATAGAAATAAAAATAGTCTAAAGAGAAGGAAGGACGTCGTCCGTGTGTGTACGGAATGGATAAAGATCTAGTTCCGTACGTGTTTATGATCATTTCATTCTAATTTGTGTTTTATAAATATGAAGCACGAATTCGCGAAAGGATGATTTTAATGGCATACTCGCGCTTGGTTTTTTGAAATCCTCTCTTAGAGCATCATTCCTCTTTGATCTTTTTAAAAGATCATTCATTATATTTTTTTATCTTATTTTTAAATTTAACCTCATCCGACAATCTTATTATTATACTTGTCCTTAATCATGACCTTTAAATTTAACTTCATCTGAACAAATCTGCAATTTGTAGAGAAGAGGAAACATAAGACAATGCAATCGTGTCAAGCTGTAAATGGTGACGAGTGAGATGATAGTCAATCTCAATATGCTTGGTCCTCTCATGAAAGACTGAGTTACGAGCAATTTGAATGGCACTCTGATTTGCTCATGAAACATAGCTACAATCGTAGTTGATTTTTTGATAACATAGATATTATATTAGAGTCATTTCGTAATTAGTTGTGAAAATAATTTTTTATGTAAAACGATATATTATAATAGTGATTTTCTATTAAATTTATATACTCACGCATCGGATATGGTAATCATGTTTTGCAATGTCTAATAGATTTGTGATAATGGTGATTTTAATAACGGTGTTATTATAAAAGACCCTTTTTTAATTAGTTGTTAGAACGATGGTTTCTGCAATTTCTCCAAAAAAAATAATAGCAAGTATTAAAATGAAAAGTACACGAATCCATTCTTAAATGAATCGCCCATAATATTATGGAACTGGATCCAATGCAGCCACTTTCAGTGCTGCCATGTGCTGCAAGTTCAAAAGTGACTTAGTTTTATATAGCTTTTAAATAAAACTACGTAGTTTAATCTAAAACCCTATAATTGCAAAATGACCCCGTTGTCAAAACGACGTCATTTTAGGGCCAAACGACGTCGTTTTATCTCGCAGTTTTTGGCAGTGCAACACTCGATCCGATTCCTAGTATTATTTCACATCTCAACCCCTTCCACCGTGAAATCGATTCGCATCAGACTTCTAGAATTTAAATTACAGGATTATTAAAAGAAGAGACGATTGGTTGCAGAACCATGTCGGGCTTGGATGGTTATTTATGAATTTTAATATGTTGAAGTTTTCCTCCTTCATCCCACATCAGAGCTTGGGAGTAGATGGGATAGTGTGATGACTATAAAAGGACGTCCAAGTTCACTTAGTCCCACACTTTTGAGTTCGATAAGAACTAGAAAATTTTGTAGCTATAAAACTTGCTTGAATTTCTCATTTGTAATCATCTCAAAATTTTGTACTCTTCTTCCTTTTGGAGGCTTTAGTGAAGAGTTTGTATTTTTCAATACCGTGTTTGTCGGGTTAGTTTTGAGTCTTGTCCACAACGATAGTGGATATTGATTACTTCGAGTAGGCAAAATACGCCCGAGTTTCCCAACATAATAATAAGTAGGTAGTTCTAATAAAAATAAAAATAATTGATGATTTTTATAACCCTCAATATTTGTGAATGATTTATAATAAATATGTGCTGTGACAGTTCTCATCTTCTCAAGTCAATGCAAGTCAAATCAGGTATGCTTAAACAAGTTTAGACCCTTATCGACACAAGTTGTAAC
>QZGG01000217.1:0-210113 GCA_006409495.1 Sedum album | reverse complement strand
ATGTATATAACGATCACCTATTGTTGAAGTATGAAGTGAATGGAACGTTAAGAAGCAAGCATCCAAATCCTTTATTTTCGGACCATTTGGAATCATATATATTGGATACCTGCATAGTAACCCTCTTCATTGAGCAAACTGCCACTTAACTCAATTTGGATTAACATATTTGATACTCTGCAACTCACAGATTTTAGGCTATAACCAGATTGAAGTAGTAGGCCTTGGTAAATTTTATTACACAGGACAGCAAGTAAAACTGCAGTTAAAAAAATTCGAAATTACTTTGAGTGCATGTAAAAATATATAGAGTTAACATACCAGGCCACAGACATCCAACTCGAAGATAGCAAATCACAGCTTTTTAGAGAACTAATCTGAGGGAAAACGCGCGCAAGTTCTGATATCTGGACACATTATCCAGTATGAGAAACGATAATAGTAAAACACGAGGAATATTCAAATTTCTGTCCGTGTTACAAATTCACAAACTGAAAAATATACTAAACTGTTACCTTGTCAGCTAAAGGCTCACGGTGGTAGGGACTGATCTCTTCAAAATATTCAAACAGCAGCTGACCTTGGGAATCAGGAATTTGACTTGAATCATAAGAAGAGTCTCCTTGAAGCTCATAATGCCAATGCACCGAAGAGCGTCTTTCCATTCCATTTTTTATGAGAGTTTGCTTATGAAGCTTGACGTTGAATCTGGCTCGTTGAAAATCATAGCCACTATTACTACCACTAGTTGTATATCTAAAGGCATCAAGATCACCGTCCTCTGATTGCCTACAACACAGTTGAAACAGTAAACATGATTTTCAGTTATTAGATTGCAATGACATATACAGTTAATGACAAGCTGCCTCGTAGCATTAATTGACAACACGCAAACAAGCAACACTTTGCATGGATCAAGGGTCTTGTAAATGTAAGTGAACCAAAGGAACTTTACATGGGTTTTTATTCCCGAAATTCAAAAGATGGACCGAAACACAACTAATTACCAATAGAGTTCTTTTCTGAGTACGGAATACATTCATACATTAAGGGCCAAAACATATGCGGATGATACAAAGATGGCAATCCGTATACAATAAAAATGAATGCAAATAAACTGTATGCGGCCAAAAATAACAACTCAAGGCATGCAAAGGATCCACAACAGCAAGGGCACCAACATTGAACACAAATAAGAACAAGAACAATTGCAAAATAGCTTTCATCAAACCACATTTGATGCATGATATACCTTGAAGAAGAAAAAGAGCTACTTGAATCACCATATAGTTGAATGGCTGACAAAAAAGGAGTGTAGTACTGAACTACAACTTTATTTTCATTCATTATCAATGGTACTCCTGCACCAAACGCGCTCCACTCCATAAATGAGTCCCACAAGTCACCAAGCGTGAAGTATGGCTGGGATTCCTCATTAGGATTTATCAACTCACCCGATGGTGCCTGCAAATAAGCATTCTTCTAGCTCAACAAACCAGTAAGAATTACTCAACACTAAGTCACAGCAGATCTATCAAACTCGTCAATAACCAAAGAACCAAAGATTCAAAAAGAATCAATTTAAAGAACTTCTATTTAAATCTCAGTTTCACAAAATAACATCATCCGAAAGATAAAGTTCAAACACGCGAATATGACTTTACTGTACAACAGCCTATCATCAACCAAACCATTAAAGAAATTTAAGTACCTGATGCTGCAGAAAATATAGGCATCCAAAATAGAAAAGAATGCATCTAACCTTAGACAAATATCGAGTAGGCACAACAGGAGTAACAGCCTTCATAAACCGTTCAAGATTATTATACAAAAGTATCGCCTTAGGCTTCGACTTTTCAGCACCCGCACAAGTTTTAACAGACTGGCTAACCACCACTTCCCGTTCCTTAGAATCTTGACTCTTATCCACTTGCTCATCTCTGACCACTTCACTATGAGCTCTCCAATTCTTATCCTGACAACAATAATTCCTACTCCGCGCAGGATCGTAAGACTTATCTATAATGCGAATCTTCCCGAACGGCATTCCATGCTCCCCCATTTCACTGTCCCCGGAAACAACAACAACAAATCCAAAGCAGCAAAAATCCCCTAAACTCGAAAAACCCTAACAGTAAACTACAAAAAAACTCAGAATCGGAGTAAACAATAGCGTTTCCGAACTCAATTACGCACGAACCAGAAAAGAATTGACACAATCACACCAAGAATCGTTGATTCTTGAAAATTGGTAACAAACGCCGCCGAGCTGGCGACTCTGTCTGGGCAGTGAAAGAAGAAATACGATAATGAAGAATGGGAGGAAGATCGGAAAATGGAGATCGGAAAGAACGACAGCGCCGGCGAGGAGGGCGGCGTCGATTTGCAGAAAATGTTTGAAAGAGGGAAGAAGGGCATAAATGGAAACGTTGGTTTGAATGGATTCGTTTTTTATTAATTAAATAGTAGTTAATGATGCGTAGGGGTTTAATTAAGTCTTAATTAATTAGGTTGCGTTTTATTTAAAGTGGAGTGAGAGGAGAATAGAGCACCTGACACTCTCCTTTAGAATATAATCCGATTTTTAAAATATTTTTAAAATGTAAATTTAAATACAAAATTGAAAATATTAATATGTTAATTATTTGTATCTAATGAAGTGCATCAAACCATTTTGATCTTGTTTAATATAATTTTACATAGTTATGGATGAATTATTTGTTAAAGCTCCATCGTTTAGATCTCTGTAAAATATTATTACTGCACTGAATCTGAATTCATTTGAAAGATATTTAAATTAATTTATGAGGCGGAATAATATCATCAAGAACTAACATGATTTTTGATACGTCAAACATCATATTTTACTAAAATTACAAAAAAAAATTAGTGTAACGTAATTTTTTTTTTTTTGATGGGTGGGTTTACAATTGAGTACAAGATATTACATATTCATCTAGTACAACTAATACTCTGAACGCACAAGCCATTTAGGCACTACCACCAATGAACTTCAATCATCCATCAATATCCAAGCAATGAAACCGAATGAGCATCCATAACGCATCAAATCAACAGCTTCCACGCATAAGCGGGAAGAATAAACAGCCTCCACGCGCGTAGACGGGAGGAATGAAGCCTCAGAAAAATCTGAGAAAATTTGGTGAAGCCAGGATTCGAACCCTGACCTGAGGTTCCTTTGTCAGCACCACTCACGCAAATAATTTTAAACATCAGTACAAATAATTGAGAATCAACACATCCAATCACGCAAATAATCTGAGCATTAACAAATCTTAATCTTTACGATAACATTCCATTTCACGTTTATCGATAAAAAAACAAAGACAGCGAAAACCCACTAAAACAGACACACACTTCTCACCTCTCTAGGGTTTCCTCGATGTCGTCGCTCTCCATTTCCATCACTCTCCTTGTTCTCATCACCTCCCTCCACCTCCTCGCTTTCGTCTTCGCCATCGGCGCTGAGCTCCGTCGCAACATCGTATTTTTCATAACCCCTTTTAGCTTTAATTGACTTTGATTTGGCTTATTTTGGTGATTTTGGAATTGTTGGTTTTGTAGGGGACGGTGGTGCACGATCAGTATGATGAGTATAACTTCTGCTCTTATGCATCGGATGCTTCGAGTGTGTACGGACTTTGTGCGTTTGGATTGTTGCTGATTAGTCAGACGATTGTTTATGGTTTTACTAAGTGTTTTTGCTTTGGGAGAGGACTTATGCCTGGAAAGTTCAAGACTTTGGCTTTGTTTTTCTTCGTTTTTTCTTGGTAAGTTTTGAATCCATTGGAGAGTAGTTCGTGTGTTTGATTTGAATCGAGACAAGTGTTTTTAATGCAGAAATTAGGAAGTAGCTAGTTTTTGTTGTTTTGTATATTAAAGCAGATGAGCTTTGTTGTGCCTTGCGCCTTACTTTGATGTGATTGTGTTTGTTACGTGCGCCTTTGCACGTTTAGACTTTGAAGATGCTAGTTTTGATGTTCATTTTTAGTAAGTGGACTTGCCATAATATGACCGAATGAGAATTGATTTTGTGTTTCATTTTTTTGGGTCAGAACGCACTTGAGCTGATGTATGTTTAGCCTAACTGTGTAATACGTATTTGTCTATTTGAGCTGAAGTTCCTTTTGCTCTTCTAACTGTGCTTATCGAAATTGAGTGCAGGATAAACTTTCTGGCTGCTGAGGCGTGCTTGGTTGCTGGATCAGCTAGAAATGCATACCACACCAAGTATCAAGTTCTTTTCAAAACTAATCTGTCATGTGCCACTCTCCGCAAAGGCGTGTTTGCTGCTGCAGCTGCTCTAATCTTACTGTCAATGGTTGGATCTATTCTTTACTACTGGGCATATTCCAAAGCTGATACAGATGGATGGGAGAAGCATCAAAATGAAGGCATGGCAATGACAGATTCCAACACTTCTGAGAAACATGCTCATGAGTATCCTACGGCTTAATTAATTTTAAGCACTTGAAAAGTTTAAGCTTTAATGTATAAGCTATAGATTACTATTTATCATCTACGGAGGCAATTAATGATTTACTTACCGCGTGTGGTAATACAGATTGTCATCGTGTAATATATTAGCCCTTTTATAGATATCATAAGCAGTGTTTTTACGGCGTTACGGCGTTCTTTGACGCTAGAGTACCGCCATGAATGCTTTGGTGACATAACGAACGCCTAGGCGTTTTATGACAACGTAATATTAAGATATATATTTTAGATTATGCATATATTTAAGTATTAATAAATCATTGAAAAATAAAATATCATTATAAAATTTAAAACTAAAATTCAATAACAGAACCGATTTGCTTGAAAAATTATATTAAATCCAAATATTGAATTACTTAAAAATAAATCAATAAATAAATGATTTAAATCAATTAATATTAATAAACCCTAACGGAACTTGGCGTGTAGCGACTTGAACTTTGAAAAATGCCATAACGACATGTCGTCGCCTTGGCTACGCCTAGGCAGCGACTTGAAAACACTGATCATAAGTTCTCGCAATTCTCTTTTTAATTTGGAAAATATTTTTATTAAAAATTTCTTGGGAATATTCTCATGGTTATTTCACAAATTCTTAGTTTGATATTCTCAATGTAACAATCAAAGACAACAGCTGATTTTTAAAACATTGATGTCTTGATCTTTGTAGGAGTATTTGAGTTTCTCTTCTTTTTTTCTCAACTAGTCTTGCAATTTGTAAGAGACTAGTCATGAAAATTGCCTCAGCTTTAAGACTTGTAAAACAGTATCAAAATGAAAGAATTTCTTAAGCATCCTTATCGGACTTTGATCGAACATAAGCTACATCCTTTGGAGGGTTTCCAACTTGTACCAACTCGATCAAGTGTGGATCATCAAAATGCCACAGAGGTCCTTGATCGCAGTCTTCTGTTTCCACTTCAGTACAGAATTCTGGCGGAAAAGGAGGCTCACATGTGGAACTTTCTACAGTGGTAATCTCTTGCTCAACCTCTGATTTACTCTTCTTGGTTTCTGCAACATGTACAAAATATTATAATAAGATCTAAAGTTTCCTCAATATTTCCATTCAAGAAAATAGGAGGAAATAACTTCATCTGAAACTCTTACCGGGTTCAGATTCATCATCGGCCACCGGAGACCGTTTCTTACTATTCTCTTCAGTTTCAGTTTTCTCATTTTCAACAACTGTGCTCAGCTCTTTATTTACCTCATTGACAATATCTTTTCCATTTTCGATCGAAACATTTGATTCTCCCTTCTCTGCATTTGTATCTAATTCCTTATCAGTTTCTTCTGTTGTGGTTTTCTCCAACACTACTTTCACTGAGTCATTTTGATGTTCTTCTACAGTGACCTTATTCACCTCATCACTCTCCTTCACTCCATCAACATTTGTCATCTGTTCACTAGTTTCTGCAGTAATAAAATAGTAATTTGAAAATTACGAAAATACCCTTGCGCGTGACAAACTATCATCTCCTAAAATCAAGGGCATTTTGCGAAATACTTCAAACATCGGTACATTTAGCATAACTCTTTTGATAAACCCTTACCGGTCTGATTTGAAATGTTCTGACTGAGATGTTTCTCTTTTTCTAAATCGGCCCGATCGATTTCTTCAGCATTTCCCAAGTCCATTTCTTCTTAAGATTATCGGATACTACAAGAATGTCAAAAAAGAGCAGTTAATACATGAAACTCAAGTAACAGTAAAAAACAACAGACAAGCATAACATACATGTTTTCTTACAAGGTAGTTGAGGAATCCGAAACAACAGTGAAGAGGTTAATTTCATAAGTGTGTTTAAATATTGCTTGAAAAATATATGACGATTCTACCCCTGATGAATAAGTTTGAGTTTGCAAAAACTGGTTTTTTGAAAACACAATCGTTATCAATATATCTTATTTGATTACGAGGCGACGAAATGAATTCGAAACATTAAAATCAGTCAGACACAAAATTAAATAATTTTGATAAAATCATATTTACAATTTAATCATTTATTGTGTGATTTTTCATTTACTATTTTAAAATTCACAAAGACCAATTGATTATTTCAGAATTCGAGATATTTGTGTAAGGATATATTTGATTCGAGTTTAACAGATTCAGTGCAAATAAGTGATTTATACTTCTTGATATATTAATTAATTTCTGCCAACTGAGAATATATTTTTATTTTAGCAAAAAGATTACAAATCATCAATAACATCAAACAAGTGATCTCTTTTTCAGAAATGTCATAATTTTTTACAATATTACGCATTTAAATTAGTATTACTGACGAAAATACTTCAACATTTACTCTTTTTTTTTACAATAATGAACTCTTTGCGTCCCACAAAGTGTGTCCATTTTTATTATTATTTATGAGGTATCTAAAAGTCAAAATGGGCAGACATTGGGGATGAAAAGAGTAGATAACATCTGCCTTAATGAAAAACATATGCAAAATATTATGTACGGGTCTTGTTAAAGACAATCTTTACCTAGTACCTCAGTACTTCAAAGAATGCTGAAAAGAGAATTAGAAAACAAAGTTAAATGAGATGGTAACACTGGAATTATCCGGATTCCAATAAACTGCGGATTTCTGTAACCCTTTAATGTGTTGAATATGACGGGAAGACTTGGGATTAAGTTTCCGACGGCCATATATTGTTACTGAGAATCATCATCATTTAGCTTTGCGTCCTAATTCCACATGTTTGTTTTTTGACAATTTGCTATGAATCTGATTTATGAGGTGCCACCAACTATATGATTCCTTTCTTTTTCCTTAATTCAGTTGATGATATATCCATGCGAAACTTCGCCGCAGGAATTGAAACAAAGAGGTCCTTCAACTCAGCTGGTATATCCAAGTCTTCAAGAACCTGCAAGTTCCACACAAAGTATGTAGCTTGTTACGCCATCATCATCTTTTAAAGGAGGTCTAAAATATCGAATATTCATACCTTGAAAACACCATCTACACTCCTACCACCCACAAGAAAAGTGCAACCAGTGTTTTTGCAACCTAAGAGTATGTCAAGCATCTTCATGTAGCTGCCATCATAATATTTAGTCTGTACGTAAAACAAAGAAAAATTCAAAAAAACAATATCAGCTTCTTGGAAAAAATATATGAATTAGGTAAAGGTTTTGCATTGTGCATGCAGAAATGAAAGTGTAAAAACTGCAAAATGCATGCGAACAGAGGGATATTTGTAGCAAAACAGAAAATATACAGAAAAAATGTTAAGAAAAAACACTGAAAAAGTTAATTTATACACAGATAAAGCACATTGCGATCAACGTATCTTTCAGTAATAAGGAAAGATACCATACATCAACAAGCCTAGCTGCAGTATCCGCACCAATTACAAATGCACTGCCTGGAAAAAGTTCCGCTTTCTTGTAGAAATAAGGTTGGTTAGATATTATTACGTTCTTCCCTGACATTGACATCAACGCATAAGAAGAAGCGTGTCAAATTATTGTACCAAACCCAAGGAAACAAAAGCTGTGTTGCAAACCTAAATTGCGTACAAGTATGAACTTACCGACTTTTTCAAACTGCTTCACTCGGTCCTTTATTTGTGATATTGTCAACGGTGGTTTATCCGCATTAACAGCTGATATTTCAAAATATGGAGCTCCATTACCGCAAATGCTTTATGAGACCGAGAAGGAAAAGGATGGAAACACTTGATATGAGGCGTAATTTTAAACATAAAATTGTAGCTAAAAGCAAATGCAAATGAGCGCCACGTTATCAGAATGTTATACTAGGTGGATGATGTAAAGGATCCACATCAAGATTCTCAATTTTTACAGTGAAAGCTTTCAGTCATCAGTTGTCACAAGTTATTAAATGTATGGAAAACAAGCTTCTGAACTTGATTGCATACCTACTAGCAACCTCTAGGAGCCTGAGATGCCCATCATGTAAGGGATTGAATGACCCGGATAGTATTATCTTTCTTTTGGCGTTACTGCACATTGCTGCAGTAGACGACAACTAAGGATTAAACTGAGGATGAAACCAAACAACATCCAGGTAAACAATGTAAATTGTGATGCATACCACCATCAAAAGGATAAATCTTAAAGCAAATTTGTCCATCAATAACTTGTTTCAGTTCCTCGTCTTCATCAAACTTCTTTTCACTATCCTGAGGAACTTCAGCTTCATTCAGCCCTGAAGCCAGTGTCTCATTGACTCCACAGGCATTTGCAACTGCCTAATGTACAAACACTAAGTGTACGTAAAACAAGTAAAAAGATCCAGGTGCAGCATTACAACCTACCAAGTATGATAAATGACTAGTATGATTATTGTTGTGGCATCCCTAAAAGCACACTAACCTTAAGCAAGACACGACTGGATATCTGGTCTTCTTCTTCCCGTGTTCGTAATCCCTACATTTCAACACTGATGTAAACATACATAATTAAGCACATATACATACATTCTCAAGACAACGTATTTGCTTTGAATACCTTAGAGAGATAGACTGTAGATACCCAAAGCCGATCAGATGTTCGAGTTGATATATGAAACCTGTGAATGACAAACACAGGCCTCAAGATCTACAGAAACAACTTAGGAAACTATTAAATTGTACAGGCGAGACGCGAGAGGATTCAAGAAGGGTATAACTTGATAAAAAATCATATGCAGGGACCAGTAACAGATTTAATGCCAGCAAACTAAAATATATAACATCAGGAATAAATCATTACGATTTTAATCATTTACAGAAGCAGAGGTGAAAAATAACGAGAAGCAGATTTTCTAATATTAATAGTAACTTGTAAAGCTACCTGTGGTCACCACGCTTCTCTCGCTGGCTAGCCAAAGAACCACTAAACCCCACTCCCAAAGCTGGTGATCCTACATTACAACCAAACACACAAAAACTATTATAAATTAGAAACGCAGCATTAAACATAAATATACTACTCAAACTCTGAGTCAATCCAATTACCCGCTACCACACAAGAGGCAATTCCCAAGTCCCAACATCAATTTAAAACATTCAGATTATGACCGAGAATCATTTCACAATTGCAACAAACTATTGAATTTTCAACTAGGTAAGTCAGATGAGTTGATCAAACCAGGACTACAGAGCTTAAGAGCACGATTATAAGCCTTCAACGCCATATCCTCGGCCGTCAGCTGGCTACAAAATTGACTTGGAATCTGTAATTAAAATATACATGTATAAAAAGCAACCACATAATTAAAAAATTAAGATAGACTTACTTAACTAACTTAAATAGAATAGAAATTTAGAAACTGAGGACCTTGCCGAGCAATTGAATCAAGGACATTGTGGAGTAAGGCACGATCGATTCAAGCACGGTATTGGAAGCTCCAGGGACGGAAACCAACCACCCAAGCGACTGCGTATTTGATTAAACACTAAGTTGTTAGTATCGAAAATTGAAGTAATTAATTGAGAAGCGAGGAAATCGATGAGGGTTGAAAAGAGGACCTGAGAAGCGCCGCCGGCGAGGTAGAGGACGGCTTGAGTAGGAGACGAGTGAATGGCTTCAACAACTGATCGAATCATCACGTTGTCCGACATGTTCTCTTCTTTCGTTTACTTCCGCTTCTTCTAACTTTGTCGGATTCAAATCCAATGCTGCATCGGATCCGGATCCACTTCAATCAATATCTGATGAAACGGCGTCGTACAAGAGCTGCACTACGTGTATTAAAAAGGAATATTAAGAGCAATGAAATCATAAAAAAGGACTTGACCGCGACAATGAGTGGCTTTTTACCATCAACATATGCAGCTGAAAATTTGTATACAAGGTACAATTTTATTGTAGTTTTCTATCGACAAAAGTTTATGTAGGAAAAGCGCATACATGTGGTTTCTATACATATATCAATTTCACTTGACAAATGAAGTGATTTCGACGGGAGGGTTCTTGTTGACTTAAGCTTCTTCTCATGCCCCTGGTTGTTTTTGAGTAAGTATGAGTTTCTGGAATGTTCAAATGGCATGGTTAGTTTTTACTGTAGTGTGGTGTTTCCAAGGAATGTCAGGACTAGACTATGAATGTCATAATTTTATTAGATGCTTTACCTGCCTGGCGGCAGCAACTGCTGAACGTAAGCGCTCTTTCTTCTCAGATTGGCACTGCCCACACCAGCATCCCCCAGTCTCATTCGAAAGATTTTTTATCTCTCTAAAAACAGAACTGCAGCAAGAATCAATCTTTAATAACCCAGAAATTTCTTAATGCGTGAAACACAAAATGGACCAGAATAGAAATATTTCAACTTTCTTATAAAAAGGCAACAAATTTTATTGGCCAGATAAAAAACTTCTACAGCCCACTGGAATCTTACAAGAAAAATATGCTTTATGAAGTATGTTCAAGTATCAGAAGACATTATGGTAGAGTTCTTGGGTACCTGGTTTTTGGGTAACATCTAATTGCGGTGTGTAAAAGAGGAACCAACAAACATAATTTGATTTCTGAGTTTCATTTTAAATTTCCACACAAAAAACAACAAAAACAAAACTAAACATGAACAACAATTTTCAAGTAGAAGGTAAATGAATATGGAGAAAATACTTGAAATCTGCAGTGTTACCTTCTGCACCACAAGACGAAGTTACTTCTGTAGCCAGATACTAGCCCTTGTGCCCCATGCCTATGGCGTCCACGGTGCAGGACTGCAGATCCAGGAACTTGAAGCACACTAACATTTACCTGTTAATTCATAAATTTTATCAGTAAAATGTTTTCATATTAACGAGCTGCAATCAGTTGCTGAGCCGATATTTTCTTTGTTGTTGATCAGATCTCAGATCTTAGATGCAAGTAATGCTTGGAAGAAGAAAAACATTTTACTCAGAAGGGAGTTTTCAAAGATGGGAAATTTTAAAAAGAAAACTGATAGATGCAGAGTTTTTAGGGTAATGTGAAATCATATCCCGCCTTCACATTCTAAAACATGTTTCCCTAGCAATAAATTTGTGTTAAAACTAAATGTAGATAAGTATTCAAAGGATTATGACATTATTAAAGATCTAATACCTCTGACTTAATATCGACGTCTACATGTTTCTCACAGCGAATCCCTCTAAAGTACAAGTTACCACCGCTAAAGTCATCTCCCAAGCAAACATTTAAGGTAACTTCTGAATCATCCACATGAAAACCTGAAAGATACAGTGATCAGTCATTCTTCACACATAAAAAGATACAAGAATAAGCAAGGTAAATCTTGTTGACATGGTTATTAAGAAGTGAATATCACTGAATGAGGCCAACATATACATTGAATGAATCACTGAGATGATGAGGGAAAAATAAGGTGACCGCAATGGTTATTATAAATTTTACAGAACTACAATTACCGAATGTCAAAATAAATTGTATTTGGGCTACCTACCAACATGGGCATCAATATCGGGTCCATATTCAGCAATAAACCCATGAGTTGAATCCAATGTGTTCCCTCCAACATCAGAAAAGAATACTGCAAAATGTAGTAATGAAGTCACATAGAGTACCTTTGTGGGCAATCATATTGCTAAATGCTAATTTTGTCCATTGATATTATAGTTTCTAATTTCAAAAGGGAAAGCTCGTACATTTGGATATTGGAAGCATGTAACTCATCAGTCTGTCAAGCATGTTACCCAGTCCAAAGTCATGAAGAGCAACACCACATTTAACCATAGTGTTTGGTTGCATAATTCTAATTCTTGTATCATGAACCCACCGTTTGATGTTTTCAACCTAATGATAAAACGAAAGCCAAGATAAATGAAAGAACAGTGATGTAACCTGCAAATATAACTCAAGTAACTTGTAATGATGATACCTCCGATAAGAGCAATTCACAAAACAAAGGCTGAAATATTTCAAATGTAAACACTCCAGGAGAAGGTTCGGCCATTATACTCCTATAACCTGCCTCTGAATTTTCATTAACAGCTTTCATAAATCTTGGTGTAAAAAACTTTTCAATAGCCAAAGTATACAACTCCTTGTGTAGAGGCTGCAAGAAATGAAAGAAATATGTAGCTATTGTCAGACACTATTAAACATATTATTGCTTGATGAGCTTCTGAAATGAAAAGAAGAAGAAGATGCGTCAAAGAAAAATGTTGTGTACTGTGTAGCATGTAGGAATCTCAGTTGACCAACTCATCCATACCAAAGTTCAAACTCCCCTAAGCATAAGCAAAATCTTCAAGTATTTTATACTACTATGACAGCTAAAACATTGTGCATCAGCATCCCAATTACAGTGCTGTGTAAGTAGCTAGATGGAATTTATCCTCAGTTTGAAAGCTGAGCATAATGATAAAATAGTTATGAAAATCCTATGAGACGCCCATTTTGATGCTGATCATCATTTCATTTTTAAAGTAACTTTTAAAAAAATAACTCAACTGACTAGTTAGCATGAAGTAATGTTGCTTTGTACCCATTATTTTATTAAAAGTTGATACATCTAGGACATCCATCACAGTTGATACTAATAAAATTTCAGTATTCAATATATAAAAGAGTAATAGATGACTGTGTAGTGACATCTATTCTGTGCACTTACCATAGTCAATTCTGGCTGTGAATGTAATGTACCTGATAATGTGATAAGATCTTCTCCCTGTAATTTTTGAGATCTGAGATCTGTCAAGGAAAGTCATTGAAAAAGAAGATACTGTGTAAGCTGCTCAGGATGACAAGAGTTTCTGCATATTCAAGAGCTGTTGCTATTTTTTCAGATAGCACCACACATATACTCATAAATCAGTTGGATCTAAATGTCCCATCTCTCTTGTTTCTAATACACTTTTAAATAAGATTTTTTTACCCATAAATTCTGTCAAGCATCAAAGGATGATATCCCTGTTCTATCCACTCCCATGAACCTATGACACAATCAAACTTCATCATTATATTGGGATATCAGTATACTTCTCCCAATAATAGGCTGCCAATTTCTTTCCTATAAAATTTAGAACTATAATGGAATCATATCAAATTTCTGATGCACGAGATCCTTTTAGATAACCTATTCACCCATTTCGTCTCCTACATTCTCAATTTTTGTACTACAATTATATTCATCTCATATCAAATTTCTGTCCCTCCTCATAACGGGAAACACTCCACATAACTCCACCACAGGACCAATGCAACAAATAATTAAGCATCAAATCAATCAAAACACCTCCAACCTCACATTCACAATAAACACAGAGAAAGCCTAAAATCATACTACCTTTCTCCGTTCTCTGGGCGACAAATACCGGTCGACAATATCATTCATTATACTAAACTTAGCCTCTCGCGACACTCTAAACAACTGCGGCGGCAGATGCTTCTCCAGCTTACTGAACAGCTCCGGACTCAAATCGTCAGTCAAACCTTCGTAGCTCTCAGGTGTGTGATTCTCATCCGGACACAAACGTAGCCTGTGACTCGATTTCGTTACCACCGTGCGGTAAAAGTCGACGTTGACCAGGTCCGTTGACTGGTTGTGGTCAGATCGTCTGTGTTGCTCCGCCGACATGACCGAAGAGAGTCAATTTTTGAAAATTAGGGTTTTGGGATTTTTTGTTTTGCTGGAAAATTGGGATTAGATTATTCGTTTATTTATTTTGAAATGTTGTAAATGTAATAGAATTTCTAGTTACATTAATAAGTTACTTGGTAAAAGGAAGATACGTCCTCGCATTGTATGAAACGATATCGTATTGTAATACTTATGTAGTATTCGATAAAAAATTTCATAAGATGATATATAAGTTGTCGTGATTCTGATCGCAAAATTTAAAGTCATGAAAGCATGTAACTTGTGTTCATGAATTATTGTATTAAAGTCGTGATTCTGATCGCAAATATCAAGTCTTGTGACTTGAATAAACTGTAGAGACAAGGATAATGCAGAGATGCTGATTGCCAATCTTTACGAGCCAATGCATTGAACTCTTTTAAACGTACATATCCAACGGAAGTCCTCCCGTTGTTCATTTTCTCCGGCCGATAAGAGACGGAGTTCTAGTAACATGTTGCCTTAGAACTAGTAAAGATCCGATAGGAATCATAGGATCACAATCTCCCAGTTTGACTTATAAACATAAAACTACTGCCTTATTCAAATGTTTCAGGCTACTTTCAAGAAACTTTAACTTCTCAAAAAGCCTAGTTAACGGAGCATCACAATATCAACGATCAAGATCAAGCCCACCTTACTAAGCCAGGTACATTTCCTCAACCTCCGATTACCTTTTTTTCACAACATTTATTTTGAAAAAAGAGCCATGATTGGCGCGACTCGTTGTATATCGAACTTTCGGATTCAGATGAAGGCAAGTATCAACGTATTTTAATAATTTAATAGAATTTACAAAAATACAATTAATTGATTATGTCGACAGCCCACTGCTGGTGCATTATGCATTCTTCTTGCAAAAATAGAGAACTGCATATTTCTCTATAAATAATAGGAGAATGTATCACGTAGATCCTCTCAATTTGGTGGATTCGTGGATCCCCTCTTGCACTCGTCGATTGCATTTTTTGGATGCACCAGATTGTGCCAGCGCATTAATGAAGCATGTGACTTGCACATGTGCATTTGTCATGTGCACACGTGCTGTGCACATGACAAGTTCACATACGTGGCGCAATCTGGTGCGTCCAAAAAATGCAATCAACGGATGCAAGGAAGATCTACGAGTCGATCCACAGAATACAACCTCTAAATAATAGTACTAAATAAAAATCACAGCTACGTATATTAAGGGGTTGTATCATGTGGAACCCCCTCCTTTTCATGGATCCATAGATCCTCTTTGCATCCGTTGATTGCATTTCCTATTTGCATTTTGGACGCACCAGATTGTGCCACGTGTTTGCATTTTTGAAATGCACACGTGAGTTGCACATGACAAATGCACACGTGAGTTGCACATGCTCATTAATGCGCTGGCATAATCTGGTGCGTCCAAAATGCAAACAGAAAATGTAATCAACGGATGAAAAAGGAAATTCATGGATCCATGAAAAGGAGAGAGTTCCACATGATACAATCCCGTAATACACTTTAATTGGTTTACGACAAGTGCGAATTTGAATATTAATTTAAAGATAACTACAAACCAATTAGCACCAGAAACTCTGGAATATCCAAAATTCCATTTTCTCTCTCCTCATCTTTATTCGACAACGCATCATCTCAAACCTTCTCTCTATATCACAGCCGCCCTAAACCATACGGACGACAATCGTCGAAACCAGATCGATCCACTCAAGCCCTCGGTACGATTCTCAAACCCTAAATCAGATCCATATCTCTCTCTATCGCGCTTCACGGTTAATCAATTTTGTTACTCGTGCTTTGAAATTCATCGCATGGTTCGATTCGATTAGGTTTTCAAAACGTTTTTTAGGGCATAGAAGATAACGCAAATCTTATAGATGGATTTACTCCCATTTGATATATTGACTAAGACATTTGTTGTTTATGTTTGACTTGGTCAAAGTCAAGGTTGGTGTTGTTGATGATTTTAGTTTCTGCTTCTGTAGAGTTTCAATTTCAACTAATGGAATTACATATGAAATAAAGTGGCTAATAATTAACAGATGTGTATGATGTACAATATGTTGCATATCATTAACCTTTTGAAAATTTTATGCAGGACAATATGAAGTATTTAGAGTACACTCCTCTTGAACGGTAGTTGTTGCTGCTGCTTTGTTGTATTGTTTTAGATAGTTTGCTTTGGAGGGATGCTGACTGATCGACTCGTTTATAAATCGGGGCGTTGTAAATGAGTTGTTTGTTATAAAATTGTTATGCTATTTCAGGATAAGTGATTTCTTGAGTCATCTTAATCTTGGACATTGTGCTATCGAAAGCCGCCTTGAAGCTTATTCTTGTAAGTTCGGTTATATATCTGTTGGAGTATATAAGCTTTGGGGTTGAGTTGAATTTGAGTGCAGTGATTCATTGTCGTGTGTTACTCTGTAGGTAAACATACAGGTGCTGATAAAAAGTTGTCTTTTAGTTTGGAAAATGAGGTAAGACGTGAACTCAGTTGGAATATTGCATGAAATGAATGCCCTTCTTTCTAAATTCTATAAATATTGAAGTATTTAGATATAAAATACGTGTACCTGTTAACGATAAGCTTGAAATCTCAGAGTGAAATGTCCTATACCACGTTTATATTGCATGAGATTTACACTGTTTACTATTTCTTACTGAGATGCTGTTTTAGCAAGGATGGTTATATCTTACTGTCTCATGGATTTCTTAATGTTTTTCCTTACTCTTGTTTGACCTGAAACCGATATCTTCTTTTCCAGATTCTTGATTACCTTGGAAAATCTTCTGAAACTGACTCTCCGTCTCCAGCTGATAACTTTTTATGCAGATCTAGGTTGTCAAAATATCCTAGGTTGATTTTTATACTTTCAATTTCTCCTGTCCATATTAACTCGTTTTTCATTGCTGTTCCAGTCGAAGGACTCTGATTTATTTGGTGCTCACTCTGAATCATATGTATCCAGATTATGACTTCAGGTACTCTGTATTTTGGTGTAATAAGTATAATGCCTGCGTAATAATTATTTAAAAAGGAGGATTATGGGTAATGACATGGTCAGCTTACAAAGCGACATGGCAACCCACTATATAATCTCTTCAAATTTAAATTGGGAGTGGTGTCACGGGTTCGACAGACAGTTCTTGTGACTGTTGCTCTGCAAAGAGCTGAGAGTTCAATTCTCTCCATTTCCCAAAGTTAATTTTGATCACTTAATGTTCAACCCGACCTATACTGTATTGTCACAGATATGTGAATATTTTGTACTGTCACTTTTCAGCGCTTTCTCTAATTTTCTCTGCTTGGGTAATATCTTTTTGAAAATTTCTAGTGCTGTGCAAGCTCATCAGTATTTCTCAGAGGTGTCGTGGGACAGTTTCAAAACTACAGTTGAGACCTACTTGGTTGATGTGAATGAGGTACCACTATTTCATTTTTCCACAACTAAAAAGTATTCTGCAACATCATTTCTCCCTCCTTTGTTCTTTCTTTTAGTTCCACATAAATGGGTGTGCAGTAACTTGGTAAACCATTTCTAAGTTTTGCGATTTTTCGATGTGTTTGTTAGTGAGGAAAATAAGCTTTTAATATGATTAAGACAATAGATAATCGGCTAACACGCTGTTCCCATGGTTTCTTATAAATTTCTATCCCAGGAGTGGAGTGAGGAGAATAGGGGCTCATTGATTGGTGCCTTACAGAAAGCTCTTGATGAGGTAAATGTACTTGATAGCAAGATGTTTTGGGAAAATGTTGACCATCGATGAACCTGCAATAACATTTTCCATCATGCAGGTGATCAAGTTATCGGAGTGTGAAATTTACAGTTATGATCCACCAGCTGATGCTGACCCTCTTTTAGAAAAAGGATCTATGTAATGCTTCATCTTCTAACTCAGGCATTTGTTTTACTATGAAACACTACTGGTTTCCTTATTCATTTACTTGTTTCTGCAAATGTGCAGTTGGTCATTCAACTTCTTCTTTTACAACAAGCGGTTAAAGCGAGTTGTAGGCTTCCGCTCTAGTGCTCTGAGGTCTGCATATCTCTTTCTTACTCGTCTTGTGTAATTCAGACTTTGACCGACCTCTTTGCAACGCTACAATGCTCACTATATTCGTGCAGCAACTTGCATACTGGGGGATTTGCTGAGGGAGAGACAGCCTCTGATGGTGATGGAGATATCTTTGACAGCATGGACTTATGAGATATGAGTACAATATATCCCGTTGTACCGTAAACACTATGATGACAGCCCAGGCAGATGTCTATATGCAGTATGTATGTAATGAAGAATAGGAGTATGTGTTGCATTCCTTAATATGTCTATAATCAGAATATGTTGTCTGAATTCAGTGTGTTCATGTTTTCTGTGTCTGTAAGTGGTAGTTCCACGTCCTTATCCAGTGTGTTCATGTTTTCTTTGTGTCTGTAAGTGGTAGTTTCATGCCCTTATCCAGTGTGACTTTCTTGTTTACTATTTGACTATCCAGAATAATAAATAAATAAAATTATTTGTTGCTAGACAGACTGATAAGAACAATAAATAAATAAAGCTATTTATTGCTGGATAGAATGATATTACGCAAAATAAAATTCATAAATTTACAACGGAAAGTAAACAGTCAAATTTCTATTCCCTCCAACCCAACTCATTTGTCACATTTGGGTTTGGGCACGAGTTGTGAAAGTAAAAGTAAGAAAGAAAGTTTTTATTTATGAAAATGTGACAATTGTTTTGGGACGCCAAAAAAGAAAATGTGACAAAATAATCGGAACGGAGGGAGTAGTTGTATTACTATATACCATCCACCAACCCGAAACCCGGACCAGAACTCACCGAGTCGATATCTGAAATTCCAATTCGGTCCACTTCATTCCGATGGTAAAATGACATAAATACCCCTCCGACACTCGCATCCGTCATCTCATTTTATCTCAGCAAATCTCTCTCTCAAAATCCAACCAATGGCGTCGTCGATCTACGCAGCGATCTCCGCATCCGACAACACCTCCGCAAATTCCGATCACGGATGGCAGACGGTCACCTACGCCAAGCGCCAGCGGAAGAACGCAGCACCGAAGCAGCAGCTACATTCCGATTTGACGAAATCTGGTCCTGGTGGTGTGAATGTGTTCAGATCGGTGGACGAGAAGGCTGATCAGAGAAGGAAGAGGCGTGATGCTGAGGCGATGATCGCCGCTGCCTCTGATCCGGATCGGGAGATTGATGAAGAGGATGAGAGCGGAAGTGATGGTGAGAGTCGGAAGGGGAAGGAGAATGTGGAGGTGGTGAAGAAGGTTAAGGTTAAAAAGGACAAAAAGCCGAAGGTAAGCGTCGCGGAGGCTGCGGCAAAGATTAATGCGGCGGATCTGGCCGCGTTTTTAGTTGATGCCACGGTGAGATTTTATTGCTTTTCTGTTAATAATTTGTTATCTTTATTTTGATAGTTTGAGAGTTTGATTTTTTGTTAATTGGAATTGTGTTTGGAGTGGATAGGCTTCGTTTGAGAACCAAGATGACATGCAGCTAAAGAGGCTGGCTGATTATTTTGGTAGAGCATTTGCTGGTGTCAATTCAGCTCAATTCCCATGGGTCAAGATGTTTCGAGAGTCCCCAGTTTCCAAGATTGTGGATGTGAGTGTGCTATATTTATTTACATTATCATCCTTGAGAGTTAAGTTTATTATTCACTAAAGATGTGCTTGGGCATTCACAAAAGATTTAAGGATTAAGTTATAAGCATGACTTCCAAATTGCCTGGATATTATTAACCATTTAGGCACTCAATGCCAGTTGTCTAGTAATGTTGTTAGTGGTGCGGGTATTCAAAGCTTTTGGGAGGGCCAGTCAGCATAAGCTTTATTACTTTACATTCTGCCTGCATTTGAATGAATTCTTTGTTATTAAGTTAGCACTTAGATTCTACTCCCTCCGTCCCATTCTTTCTTACTTTTTATCTCACATTTTTCAATTTTCTTAAAAACTGTGAAAGTTCTCAAATGGGTCACTCAAATTGGGACGGAGGGAGTATCAGTTTACTAGTTTGAACTTTGCAGAGCCTGAAATGAATGGTTGAGTCAGAAGATTCTTATCTACTTATATATATATGATTGCTTTACTAATGCGATAACCTGCTTCAATCTTTTGTTAATTTTGTTAGCACTGTAATTCCCTGTTAACTATAATCTTTTGCTTTTGTAAGATATTCTTCTTCTTACTGATTAGAATAATTCTGTCTGTGCAGACCCCTGTATTGTATGTATCTGAACCAGTGTATAAAACTGCTGTTGATTGGATTAACAAGCGCAATGCTGAGGCTCTTGCTTCATTTGCGTTATGGTCACTTGACAGCATTTTAGCTGACTTCGCAGCTCATCAACAGCCCCCAAAGGGATCTAAAAAGCCTGCCCAACAACCGTCAAATAAATCTCAGGTGAAGTATGTGGCATTGACTTTTTTGTATAACTAGCTAGATTGTGGCCAAGTTTCTAGTAAACATGCCAGAAGATCATTAATAGAAAACAATCTCCTACTTGTTAGGAGACAGTTATATTTTAAAAGAATTTCCCAATTCATCTTCAACTGCTAGATAGTTTTCTACTTTTCTTACTTTTGGCTATAAAGTTCTAGTAAACTACTTTCTAATGATTACATTTTTGTTATTATTTGTTTTCTGTTACTTAAAAGATTCTTATACGTCGTTAGTCTTTTTTGCAGTGTTAGTATAGTTAAGAGGACATCAGATAATGCTCTTTATTTACCTGATTATGTATTCTTTTAAATTTCAGGTGGCGATATTTATAGTCCTAGCAATGGTATTGCGAAGAAAACCTGATGTGTTGGTTGCTATATTGCCGACACTAAGGGAAAATGCCAAGTACCAAGGACAGGATAAACTCCCAATCAGTATTTGGATGATAACTCAGGTGAGGTTATAACAATGTACCTACCAGTGCCCTCACATTTAAGTGTTTCAAAAGACTCCTTCGCACATTTTTTTAAACATAGCTATTTCAAGTCGTGCGTATATGATTATTTTCTTGTAGGCTTGTCAAGGAGATTTGACGGTGGGGTTGTATTCATGGGCCCATAATCTCCTTCCTATTGCTGGTGGGAAGTCAACATGTAACCCCCAGTCTAGAGACTTGATTTTGCAGTTAGTTGAGAGGTAGTTGCCATTTATTTACATGCTTCTGACGTTGATGAACTATATTGGTCGTGTTAGCATAAGCACAGTAGCACACCTTAACTTATTATTTTTCTCTCAGAATTGTTTCTGCTCCAAAAGCTCGCTCAATATTGATTAACGGTGCTGTTAGGAAGGGGGAACGTTTGATCCCTCCTGCTTCTTTTGATGTGTTAATGCGGGTGACATTTCCACCGGCTTCCGCCCGTTTGAAGGTGGCTTTGTCAATACTTCAGTTTTTGCACTGCACTTTTAGAAACTATACCTAAGTTTATAAATAATTTCCGCAGGCAACTGAAAGGTTTGAGGCTGTGTATCCTATCCTAAAAGAGGTTGCTCTTGCTGGTGTCCCTGGAAGCAAAGCAATGAAGCAAGTTTCCCAGCAAATCTTTAGTTATTCAATCAAAGCATTGGGTGAAGGTAATTCAAGAATCTTGCTTACCAAATCTTTCTTGTGAACATGCATTCCCTTGTTTCATTCTCTTACTAGCAGAAATATGTTTAAGTCCGATTCTTAATAAATTGTCTCCTACCTGCCTAACAGGCATCCCAGCATTATCCAATGAAGCAATTGAGATTTCCATCTGGTGTTTGACTCAGCATGGGAACTGTTATAAGCAGTGGGTGAGTTTCATTTGCTGATGATTATTTTCTTCTTTTAGGGTCATTTGTGGATTCATCTTGTGTTTTCACTGGCTTCCGCTTACTGCTGATTTGAACAGGAAAAAATGTATGATGCAAATTTGGAAGCAAGTGTTGCTATTTTGAAAAAGCTTTCTGTTGAATGGAAACTTTATGCTCCAAAACATTTGTCTCTTGATCCACTGAGGGAAACTCTTTTTTATTTCAAGCTCAAGGTATGCACTTTAATGGTCAACACATTTTTATATTCATTGGCAAATATTGCTTGAAGTTTAAACTAATTCAGTAGTAGCTGTGGTACTGAAAAAATACTTCTTAGGGTTTAGAAAGAAGCATCGTTATTATGCCAAAATATCTGGAATAGATATCTTTACATGTATATTTGAGTTTCTCACTTGTTGTATCTAATGTAAATTTGTTTAGAATGAGAAAGCACTTGACAATGAAGATACTAGCCGCCTTGCCGTCTTCAAGGATGCAGAAAAATATTGTACACTATTATTAAAGAGGGTTTCAAGCAGTCATGGATGTATGAAAGGCATGAGCATTGTGCTCATAGCAGTTGGATTAGCATTAGCTTTTGCACCAGCAAATATCGAGTCTTATGACTGGAACAAACTGTTAGAGACAGTGAGGTCCTTTGATTGGAACAAACTGCCAGAGACGATGAGGTCCTACGACTGGAACAAATTGCCAGAGACAGTGAGGTCCTGTGGTTGGAATGAAGTACCAGAGGCATTTAAGTCCTTTGACTGGAGCAAATTGTCAGAGAGAGTTAAGTCAAGTCTTTCCTACTGATTGTAGTTGACTACCAGATTATATCAAATCAACGTAATGCTTACGTATCTAGCAAGGCCACAAAAGATTCTCGGCAAGCTTGGTCGCAAAGCATTCTGTTAAGAAATACAACATTAATGTTACAGATGATGTCAATTTTGACTTAAAGTATGTATAAAACTTTCACAGGTAGTTTTATAACTTTATAAAACCGGGCCAGGAAAGTTCACCCGGTTGATAGCCTGAAACATGAAGTCTTACAGATAAGTTTATTACTGTGATATCGTTTGAATTGCAAAGTCATCTTGTGAGCAGCGTGTCTTATTTTTATACCCTCGTAGGCTTGTACGTCCTAGAGTGTGTGTACGTTCCATGCTCGGAAAATTCTGATTACACGGATGAAATTATTGGTCTCACTATTCTAGCGATCTTCTACGTTACTACAACTGTTGTCTGTTGCAAAATGCAGTAAAATGATCCCGTTTTATTGGCTGCCAGTCTAACAAGATATGGTTTATAAGTTCCCAAACTTTGTTTTTGTTTGTGAGTTATAACTTATCCCTCAAATTTTTTTGAGGACAAAGCTAAAGATGGGCTGCTAAGCATCATGTCTATCAAGCAGACTGCTGGAACCTGTTATTTTAGTTACAATAATTTACCCCTCCCCCAACTAAACCTGCTATTCCAGTTTCCAACTCAACTTTATATTCTTACCCTACTACAAAGCTCAGATTTGTGTTCTTTGATCACGGTGATCTTTGTTTAAATTGGAAATGCTAAACACACCAAGCACTCAACAAAATGGTAAGTAAAGGCAACGAGAAATATCATGGTGACTGGTGAGGATTACTATCCTGGAACAACGAATTTTTAACCTACCTATGGTTCAATTTAAGATGGCACATCCAAAAGTTTCTTTACTCTACAAAGTCTGCATGACCTTTGGAGCTTGAGAGAACAAAGAGCAACACCAAACTTATAACAAAGCTCATATATAGCTCTAGACTTCATATACTAAACCATGGTGTATCCACTGTCGATCTATTTCCAACCAAAATGTACTAAACAACACCCTCTTATCAACTGCATAATTTATCAACTAGTTAAATAACAGACCAAGCTGAAGTAAGGAATAACAACACGCCAAGATCCTATATCAACCTTAAGAGCTTCGGTAAGCCAAAATGGAAACAAATTACCACAAATCAAAGATAAGAGCAAGTATCGTTTAACATAAAACATATTAGAGAGACTAAATTTCCTTCCTTTTATCCAGAAAAACAGTAATTTCTTCAAATTCGAACACAAACTGACGCTCGGATGTAACAAATTATTCTCTGTATTCAAACACAGTGAACACCACAACAAGGTATATTAAGCAACAAAGTCTCAAAAGCAACAAAACACGCAAACCATTACCAGATGCGAAGCCACAAATCCATCAATCATCCTTATTCTTCAACCTCTCAATTCTCTGATTCAACGCATCAATCTGCACAACCAGCCTCGTAACCGAAAACAAAATCCAATAAAACACCAACGCAGCACCGATCAACAAGGCATTTCTTTGACTCTTCATCACACTTTTCTGATGCCTCAAATACTCCGACGGCGAGCACGATCCAGCATGTTCACACGAAGGCCGATTCTCGTACTTCCAGTAAATATCCATCAACAGGAAAACACAAAACGGGACGATGGAGAGAAACGGCTTAAGGAGGCTCTTTGTGACGGAGACGAGACCTTTGCGGAGTGCATCAAGACCGGGGATGGTTAATAGGAGGACCATCACGGCTTCAGCGGCGGCGGCGTAGCCTAGTACAACCCATTCAAGCGCCATGTTTTCCGATGAGGAGATGAAACCCTAGATCTGGCGAATTGGGGATTTAATAGAAGTGAAGATGGACACGTGGCGGATGGAGAGATGATGTACACGTGGAATTTCCAAAATGCTGCAATACAGTAAAAAAGTAAGAATGAATATTATTCTTTCATCAATTTTGCATTGCAGCAGTCAGCAGGACTATCAGAACTAAACGTAAAGTAGGAGTATGTATGCTGACCTGAGATACCTCAGTTCAACTCCATGGAAATATTTCATGAAGCGAAGACCGTGAACTTCGTCATTGCCTGCACCTCCAATGGAACAACACAGTAGAGCGAAATCACCTTTGGTTGATAATCATGCCACAATTGAGTCAGGCAATCAGATATATCTGTTTTCACCTAGTGTCGTCTGAAAAGAATAATCCTTTTTTTCTCAAATCATGCCGCAAGGTTGAAACAGCATCAGTATTACCCTGCTTGAGATAACCTTGTATTAGAATATCTATTACAATGTGGTCAGGGGCAATTTTCATCTTCAACATATCATAAAGCAGTTGCTTTGCTTCGATCATTAGGCTCTTGTTCACTAATGCCCATATCAGAGAGGTGTATGTTTGAAGACATGGTTGAATACCTTCTTGAGTCATTTTGTTTTTTATCCTGAAAGCTTCAACTAGATTCCCTTGCCTGCAAAACCCAGCAATCCAAGACGTATATACAAATTTATCAGGATGGAATCCAGCTTCTTGCATTTCTGTTATGAGACTCTCAACTTGGATCATATCCCCATCCCTGCACAACCCGTCGATGAGCACTGAGTATGAGATTAAATTAGACTTCTCCTTGCAGAAATGTTCTTTAGCCTCATGAAGTTTGCCATGTTTTGCAAGTCCATCCATCAGGCTAGAGAGAGTAACCCATCAGGTTCGATACCTCTAGCCAGTAAGTCTTTGAATACATCTAAAGCTGCAGTTACATTCCCTGCCTTAAATTGAGCATCCATAACTTTTGCAAGCATCCGTTCATCAGGAAGCAATCCACCCATAGACATATCTCCCATGACATCTATAGCGTCACTTAATCTACCATTGGCGCAAAGACCTGAGACAACAACTCCGTATGCAGCCATATCCAACCTAATTCCACCCTTATGCATTTGGTTCATGCACTTCAATGCACCATCAACGTCATGATTGAAAAACTTCCCGTCCATCAATGAAGTATAAACAGCTAAATTTGGCGCAACACCTCTTTTCAACATAATGGCAAACAAAGCCTCTGCCTTGTCAAGCATCTTTAACTTGCACAGCCCATCAATCAACACGGAATAAGTAAAAACATTAGCCACAATACCACTCCCACTCATTTTCCGAAAAAGCTCAAATGCAACCTTCAAGTCCCCAACTTTACAACACCCATCAATCAAACTTGTGTACACCACCAAATTCGGCCACACTCCATCCTCACTCATCTCTCCATAAAACTTCAACCCCGTCTCCAAATCTCCAACTTTACAACACAAATCAATCAAAACTCCATAACTAACCACATTCAACCCACAATACTTTAACATCAAACCCATATACACAAAAGCCTCATCCTTCATCCCCATCTTACAAAACCCATTAAACATCGAATTAAAACTAACCAAATCAGGCATAATCCCGCCACCCCTCAATCTCCTAAACACACCACACGCCCTACCAGTATCCCCAACTCTACAGTACCCATCAATCAAACAATTATAACTCACTATATCAGGCACACATTTAAAAACAGGCATTTTGTCAAACAGCTTCTGTGCTTCTAAAAGTCTACCAGCTTTACAGAAAACCGAAATGACGGAATTGCAGGAAGAGGGGTGGGGGCAGTACCCTTTGGAGATAAAAGCGAATAGGAGTTTGAGTGAGAGGTCTCCACAAGCTGCATTGGTCAGTTTGTGTAGCTGTTGGTTGAAATTGAAGGGTGTTGGAAAGCGTGCAGATTTTCCGATAGATGCAAAAAATTGAAGGACGTCTCTGATCATTCATGGATGAATTTTTGGTGCTTATGTAAGAAAGAAACGATTTTTAGAAAAATTTGAATTTTCCAGAGCTGGGGGTTTTGAGGAGTTTGGAGGTTAAACTTAAAACCCTAGACAGAGGAGGTCGGAGAAGATGTGGGCTGTGGCGGTAGCTGAAAGCCTGAAACGACGTCGTCTACACCAGACACTATCGATTGACTCAAATCCTCAATGAACCGTTTCGATACATTCGAAATATGAACCGGACGGTCCAATTGGTCATCGATTCAGTTTAAAGAGACCACCATCGAGTCAACGTTTGACCGCTGCTAGCCCTTCGTCGATCTCCGATCGTCGTCATCTCATTGAAAATGTTACGAGCAGCCGCCTCCACCAAATTCGGTCTGACCAATGGCTAGAGTGTGTCCCAAACTTAAGGGACCATCCGCCATTACTACTTACCATCCCACTCCACTTACACTCTCCTCCCTTCACCGGCAAACATCTCCATCTCCACAGCCCATAAAGCCACTCTTTCTCATCTGATGATCTGATCGATCAACCCCATAAAATTTACAACCTAAAGATGGAAACTTGCCAGCAAACGGCCGTTGCCCAGATGAGGAAAACAGTTCAGAAACTGGGATTCTCTGCTGAGGTAAATAGAGAATAAACCCTTAACAAAAACCCATTTTTTGATTAGTTAGTAATGTGTGATTTTGCTTTTGCAGGAGTTTGGAAATTTGACTCTGATGAGGTTTCTGGTGGCAAGATCAATGGATGCTGACAAGGCAGGTCAGATGTTTGTTGAATGGTTTAAATGGAGGGAGTCATTTGTGCCGTCAGGTGTCATCGATGATTCAAAAGTTGCTGATGAGTTAGAACAGGAGAAAGTTTATTTGCAGGGTCTGTCAAAAAATGGGAATCCTGTGATTTTTGCCAGTGCTTGCAAGCATGTGCCGACAAAAGATCATCTGCAGTTTAAGAGTAATTTTTTGACTCTTTTTACTGCATTGTGTTTTGTAGTTGGTTTCTGTTAGAGACATAGAGTTAGAGTATACAAGTGCAAACTAAGAAATGAACCTCAACGATGCCTGTTCAAGAGGAATTCCATTCGGCCAAGTGTCTACTGAATATATTCACTTGACTGTTTGCATAGCCAGAAATAGAGAAATGCTGAAAGCATGAAGTTTGGAGACTATTTCTAAACTAGAACTGACCTAGAACTCAACCAGGGACCAAGAAACTCTTATATGTTGGCTGTGTCTACTATGAAATGCTTCTCTTATTGATTTATAAGTAATAAGGTTTAAAAATATGCTACCACATTTGAAAATAGGACTCTGTGTTGTTGACAAAATAATGGTATTTATCCTTCAAGATAAAGGTATTCAATTAAGGCTAGTTACACGATTTAGGCTGTGTCATTTTCATCATGATTATTTTTCTGAACTTTATTTTGTAAATAGTTCTGATATATTCGCCATTAGAATAAGTCGCAATTGGTGATACTGGAGCTTTGTTCTAGTTTTTTGTGTACTGCCATGACAACAAAAATGCCACATTATAATCCATACATTGTCCTTTTAGGATTTCATGGGATTTTAATTATAGTTATACTGTAATTGCATACATTATCCATATGCGATTAATTGAGATTTATTTATAATTTGGCTAATGCTCGAGAACAAGGAACATTACTTCTATTTCTGCAGGGTTTGCGGTTCATGTCCTAGGCAAAGCAATTGCAAGGTACTTTTCTTTTTCAGTATAAACATATCTTTGTCGACAGAGCAAGCATACTCTCTGTATACTCAATGTCTAAGTTTGTATCGCAAGAAATATCTCATTTATCTCTTTCATGTCGAACGGGGTGAGATTGGTGGTCAATAGTTGATTTCCATTTCCTAAATTACCGAGTAATGTTTTGCTTATTATGTGGTTTTCTTTTCCTTAAGACTTCAAGAGCAGAATGCTGATTATCTATTTGCTCCTGGTTGTTATTCTTTTCAGTTCCTTCAGAGGACAGGAAGTAGGAAATGAAAAGTTGATCATTGTTCTTGACTTGCGGGGTTTGTCTTACAAAAACGTTGATGTTCGTGGTTTCATAAATGGTTTTCAGCTTGTGCAGGTTTGCTACTATAGAAAACCACACATGTGTTTAATATTATTGCTCTGGAACATGTATTAGTTTGCTGTTTCCACCCCTGGTAATGTGTGTTGATCCGCTGTCGTTGTTCTTACTTTTTCAGTCCTATTATCCAGAGCGCTTGGGAAAATGCTTTATTTTAAACATGCCATGGTTTTTTATGAGTGTTTGGAAAATGCTTTCTCGCTTCCTCGACAAGGCCACCTCGGAGAAGGTAAACTCTCACCAAAGGTCATATACGTGCCAATGCCATATAATATTTTCAACTTCAGATGCATCTATTTCAGTATGCTTTGCATCTATTTTCCTAAATCACAAATTAAGTGATCTTGATAATATCGTGAAACGCAGATGAAAATTGTAAGCAGCAAGGATGAAAAGGATGAGTTAATCAACGAAGTTGGTGCTATGGTTTTGCCAGAGATGTGCGGTGGCAACACGAAGCTCATCCTTCTGCAAGAGGTTAAACTAACACTACCTGAAGCTGCAACTCCATGAAACATTTGTATGCTTGTTAAAGTTGAGTCATAAGGTTAACTACCTTTGCTTAACCTATGAAACATATGATCAAACATGATATGTTGCACAAAGTTTCTGCATTATGCAATTTAATGGCTTTTGCCAGGTTAAACTATGCTTCCAGTTTTGATTGGGCCTGGATTATGGGCCAAATATGGTTGGGCCTTAATAATGGGCCTGAATTAGGCCGTGTAAGTGAATCGAAGACGGTAACAACATTACCAGAATATTTGTTTATTAATTTCAATTAAATTAATAGAAATTATTAAGATGATGTCAAATTTCAGAATTGAGTGATCCCCAGTACTTCACTGAACGCAATGTCTTCTATATCATCGTCTCTTTACTCGCTTCCTACCGCCTTATCAAATCCATCAAACATCAAAGGTTGTGACTTTATCACCATTTATCCTTACCCACTTCCCAATTTTCATATTTTGTTTAATTTCCACTGTATCTGAAACTGCGAACATTACTCATTTTGATTTTTCTCAGGCTTATCCGTTTACAAAACGAGTGGAGTACGATGCTGTGCTGGAAAAGATTCATACACAAGGCAGGGTAATGCCTTAATGCTTTGGTTAACATCCTTATTATAGAAAGGTGGAAGCTTTTTATGTGTTCTTGATTTTCTTGCTTGATGTTTTCTGGGGTTGCTTTTCTGATTCTTACTTTAGGGTTTTGGGCCTCTGAATCATGAAATGAGTTGTTTTGAAAGTTTGATTATAACCCATGTTCTGCATTTTGTTCAAAACAAAGCATGTGTTTAGGCCTTTTGTTTGGGGATTGGGTTCTGCGTCTTGCGGAGAAATGAATTTAGCTCTCGGTGCCCAATCAGTTTTACAATAGCTGTCGGGTAATTACTAATGCATACTTAAAAAAGCCTCGGCTTATATGGGTTGAATCTTTGATGTTATTCAGGTGTCATATAGACTCGCTGTAAAGCGAGTGACCATTTTTATCAATCCATTAGGCCATTGTTGTTAGGTATGATCTAGGCCGTTTTGTTAAGTATGCAAGGTGTAAAACTGACTAGCTATGTGATCATAGTCAGGTTGATTCATTGAGCTGAACGTGTTCTACGTAATTTTGAGGTTTTAGTATATCTTTATCCATTTTTATCAGAGCTGCTAGCTATTGATTTCGAAAAATAGATATTAGTCTTTGAGAATAAAATTTACTTTTTTCTTCTTCTGTTTATCGATGTATTTAGAATCATTATTTACAGGGAAATTTAATACATCGAATACCAAGATTATAGAGGCAAGGGGTGTGGGAACAGAACCCCTAAATAAGTTCACGAATGGAAGAAGACTGAAGTTGAGTAGTACATTCTCCTTGTCAGCTATTCCAAAAGGCTCTGCAAAGTCCAGTGAGTCAGAAGAAAAGATCCCTTCATGGGCTGATCCGGACTCTGATGAGCCTCCTCCATGGGCTCGAGACGATGGCAAACAGAGTGCAACACAGCAGAGCATTGATGTTCCATTCTATGTTTATTTACTCGGTTCAGCAATTACGGCCATTGCTGCTGTAAGATATCTCATGCAAGTATGCAACCAACAATCTGTTAATCTTTGTAACAAGTCTGTATGTTTCAAGTTATTTTTTTATTTCAGATAGGCTCAGCATTTGAATATCTGAACAAGAATCCTGTTTTCGGAGTGCTGGAATCCGACAATGGCTTCTATGCACCATTGCTTGGGTTCTTCTTTTTCACTGGCATCCCTACATCTGTAAGTCTTATGTATCTCCTGTCTCCTTTTTTCTAGTTTCTTTGAAAAGAACCACATTACATTCAAGGCTTGGAAAATAGCTGACCAGCCGACTTCATGAATCAGGGATTCCTGTGGTTCAAGTCTGTCCAAGCAGCAAATAAAGAAGCTGAAGAACAAGACAAGAGGGATGGATTTTTCTAAGGCCAGCTTGCGAGTTAGGCATAATTTTTTATTTAGAGTCTGTAACTAAAAATGCATGCCATATCTCAAAAGCATCTGTTTGACTCTTTTTTACTGTTTCTACATCTTTTCGGAAACATCAAAATATATACATACGTGTTATGTTATCAAGGAATTGTTGAATATATATGATCATGTTCGTATGAAATCTCAGTTTCTTATGTGACATACATAAACTAACGTGAATTAGGTCCGATCACGAAACTTGTTATTCAATGTTGGCAGTTGAGCTCCTCCGAGTGGTTGGAACGTTATATGCACAGATTTGTAAGTTTCTTTCCTTTCTTTTTCTAAGCAGAATTATGCTGGTCATTTACATTGCTTGTTTTTGTTGTCTCTCTGCATCATGTTATTAATTAGATCTACAACATCCTATCATGTAAGTTTTAAACACTTAATATTTTAGCAGCTTGTGGCGGTCCGTCTGTAGTTTTTGTTCTTCAGCGATCCTTTCTAAGATTTCACTAGAAACATGCTCGAGACATGGAATGTTTGTATGCCTTATAAGTTTAGAGGTGTAGAGCTAGGAGTTCTTGTCGGGTTTTATACAGCAGCACATCCGGTTAAACTGTCCTTTGTCCCTGTTGCATGACTATCTCTCATAAGTTCTGAAAAAATAATAGACTAGCTTAAATAACAGCATGGTTAGACAACACTGCAACATGCAATTTTAAGATTATCACATTTCATATACCTTACTGATACTACATCTGTTTTATTTGCAGGTTCAAAAAGATCACCATTTTCGTTCCAAGTTGAAGATATTGATATCTTTTACGAGTTTGTAGAGCACTGATCATGGCAATGAGGTTACTTGCATCAACATTGTTTTGGGATAAAAACATCTACATCCTGAAACAGTGGGGGAGTAAGTAGAGTTGCGAAAAAAGAGGTATCTGGTAACATTTTGGTAGAAGGGTAGGACTTAAAAAAGTAAAGCAGGTTATGTTCGTGCAGAACAAGTTGAGCCACCACACGTGAGGATTGAGAGAGCAGTTTCAACTAGAAAGGAAGAAAAAGGTACTCAGTTTTGTTAAAAAGAATCCCAAGTTACCAAACTACTATTTAAATTAGACTAGCCTAAGTGTCCAAACTACTCATCAGAACTTATAGATATTAAACTATTCCAAGGTTGTTATTTTGAAAATTGATGTCTGGTTACAGAAGTCAATCTTGGTTAGTTACTTATATTCTACTGTCTATAGCATTCAGATTTGTTTACAGATTTATTGATGCAGGTTTACGTCGTGCATGGTTGAAAATGCTAGGCTGCAATACTGGTGATGCTAATGGCTAATGCAAACAGTGATAGTTGGTAAGTTATTGCATAAGCAGGATTTTTAAAATTCTTTGCCATGTCTTAGGTTGAGCTACCATTTAGCTAACGATTGGCATTATATTTTGCAGTCTTTACTCCAGAAAATTACAAACTCGTGAGGATTATTTAGTCGTTACGCATTAAGGAGCTGGTAAACAGGAGAGGTTCTAACCTGAGTATTTTATAAAATATGATTTATCTGCTTATCACTTGACTGTCCATTTCGGAATGGGTACCTCTTGAGTTCGAGTCTTGATAAATGACAAAAATGGTCTTGGTAATTTTTAAGCCATGATAATTGTTTGGGTAATATATCAAGATTACCAACTTTGTTGGTGTCCCTATACTCAAAAGCAAGCCTTGTATGAAGTTGACTTTTATATGACTTTCAATAGCACTATAAAAGGGGCATTGGATCCTTCAAAATCTCCCATGCTTGTTTTCAAAGCTTTCATCTCTTATCATTACACTCTTCTCCATCTTTCTATTGCTTGCTACTCTTTCCTTCCCCTCACCCACTATTACACCTAAAACTAACCTCGTTTTCATCTTCAGATCTTGCAGATCATGTTGTTGGACGAATACACTGACCTTGAACAAGATCGCGAATCCACAACTCATCAAGTTTACGTTCTAGAAAACTTCAAGACAATAGAGGAACATGCCGAGAAGTCTGATGAATTCTCGACTACAAAAGAGGACCAGAAAAACATGATGTTTCTTGTGAAAGAATGTGATCAGTCAAGAAACTTGAGTCCAACTGCACCTTATAGCTATGAACTCCAACAAGGAGTGGAATCTTGTGATGATCAGCTTGATGAAGTTACCTCTGCATGTGCAACACAAGCTTCTTCCATGATCCAGTTTAAGAGTTCTTTAGGAGGTGATGGCGAACCAAACAGTGATGGGTTTCAAACACCTACCAAATTCATGGACAAGAAAGTTTCATCTACCGGCTATAAATGTCCACCTGCACCGAGGAAGCCGAAGGCCAAGCCGTTAGGGAAACGTAAAAGGGTGTGTAATAACTTGCAAGTTGAGTTTGCTCATGAAGTTGAGTCAGTGCTAAGGCTTCTGATCAGTAGAGATCATCCAAAGGTGAAAAAGGCTCGGCCTGAGGCTAATGCATGAGCCTTGGATCTTGAAAGTTGAGCATGTGTTAGCTTGACATACAATACTGTTTTGTCATATGCAATGGCATCTTCTTGTTCTTGTTTATACTTGTTTTAAGGTGGTGTTCAAGTTATCATAATCTGTCTTCTACTTTTCAACTTCTATTCATTTGTCAAAACATATGTTACATATTAAAGATTTGGATTGGATACTTGGATTGAGACAATGATGATGACAGGATTTAAGGATGAATGAGATCTTCATGTTAATGTTACAAAAGGGTATGGTGTGGTGCAAAAGGAATGTAACTTAAAGAAAAAGCTAAGAGGATGCAAGAAGTGAGAAGCAAGGAAAGGTGTGAAGTGAACACTTTGGTAGTTATGAAAACCTAAACAACACTCAAACCAAGAAGAAGCCACTCCTCTGGCTTTCTATCTTTTGTAATCAAGGTGTTTTGTTGTCTTCCAAAAGCAATAAAATTTGAGGTAATAAATGTTCTTTATCCACATGCATCCTATGTTCACAGTATCAAGATTGCTCCAAGGTTTTCTTTTCATATCTTTATCATGTCAAAGTGGTATTTTCTTTTGAGAACATCTCTCAAGGACCATCTTACAGCCTTGGCGTTGGACAAGCCTCCCTTAACTGCACCTTCTCTCAAGCCTACTAATACGATCAGGTAGCAGCCAGGCCATAGCATGTTCAAGCAAGCTGAAACAAGACAATAGCCTTCAGAAATCAATGAAATGGTATGAAATTACCAAGACTATAAAATTGAAGAGTACCAGTAGTTTGGCAATGAGCCATAAAACCACATTGCAAAGGATATATTTTGATGAATAATCCATTTCTGTACAAAACACCTATCAGCAATTAAATCACAGTCGAACCTCTGTAAATATGAAGTCAGACTCGGTTAAAACCCCCTTCAGGATTTCCAGGTGAATATTCAGGTTGGTACTGAATAAATCAAGTTGTGAAAGGCTGACTTTGTACTGAAATGTGAATAGCTTCATCAACTTTCATTCCACGGTATGACTGAATTATATGACATAACTGATATATACTCTGCTCGCTCACAGTGCTTCCAGCCTTCTTATATACGACAGTTGGAGCATAGAAAGTTTTCATTATGGTCAGAGTTTCCAACACCGACGCATCTGACATGCATCAACACCTTGCAGCCATCACAGTAAACCATATCCTCCCCATCGTCATCTTTGGTACCACACCTTTGACAATTTACTTTCCAGTTGCACGGCCCTGCTTCATACCTCAAAACATTCTCTACCCCCAGCCCTGAGCCTTTCACCCAAACTTGCTTACATGAACCCTTGCCATTTTCTTTTTCATACTCAATTACCTTGACGAAAAACTTGTCCATGATGCAGTATGTGTCCCTAAGCACGCATTGCAACTTCATCTTCAGATGATCCATATCGATTCCTTTAAGAACTTCAATGATTTCTCCAGGTGGGAGCGGACGGGTGAAGAACATCATAAGCTCATCATTTTTTGGCAAAACACGACAGACTACCCATGATGTCATATTGTTTTTTACTTCCTCCATTTTCCACTCCTTGACAAAAAGCTTGCAGTCAATAATATTTTTAGAAGCCAAGGCCACAGGATCATCGTACTTATGACCCTTTAAAATACACCGGTAAATGTATGATATGTCATCAACAACTTCAGGCCTAGGCATGATATCCGAGTTAGCCAGTGGTTGTTCTAATGGGGGAGGTAATGGAGTCTTGTTGTTGTTCAAAGAGGTAGGTGTCCTGGGTTCCTTAAAAGGTTCAATAACAAAGTGGAACGTCCTGGTGACAGAGTCGTATATTCGACAAACAATATTATCCTCAACAAGACATTGTTAATAGATTTCAGCACGAAATCAATCAGACCAGTGTCACCAATATATTGTGTCATTATTTCACGTAGTTCATGTCGACCCATTTTTGCACTTCTATTGCCATTCACATGACCTCCTTTCAGAATGCTCACTACAATTTGTGCAGCTGATTGTAGACTTCTCTTTGGATATCTACATTCCAACTTCTCAGCCCATGATGATAATTTAGAGTATTTGGATATACCATATTTCTTCGGGTTCGATACTATCACTCTTTTTTTTGTAATATCCTTCTTCATAATGACATGTGGACTTGTAAAGATCATAGACTCCGATTTGGGCATGGGACGAGCGCCAGGAATAAGTTCCAAACCAAGCATGAATTCCAGCAATTCGCCAATAGTATTCAGCTGGGTTTCACACTCATCCTTGTATTTGTGTATGATCGTACTAAGCAGTTCATCACCAGAGAAGTCACTCAAAACCTTATGTATACTAAGTAGAGTAAGGAGCTTGATAGACCTGTTGTACATCTGTTCAGTTACTCCAAAACTTCCTCTACAAAACTTGTAGCCCCATTCCCCATACCATGATCTCCCATAAGCTATGCTGCGGAGCAAGCGAAGCTCCATTTTCCACTCCCTCAACACATCTCTCACTGTCACTTTCCTTCAAAACCACATCAAACAAAGCAACTCATTACTTAAAAGATAACTATCAAAATCCTCAGCGCAACATTCCCTTAAACTTTTTTCTTTAAAAACATCGAAAACAGCAACTGATGCCTGAATCGTTACTTGACAGGTTAATTTCATATCCAAAAGATACATCACTGCCCAGGGCTATATTCACCAAATATATCTTTACAATACGAGGTACATTTGCTCGACTACAATAAAAGATCAACCAAAATATATAAAACCAGAAACAAACTATCTCAAAGATACCATTATTAACATTTAAAGATAATCCAGTTTCTACAAACTACCATCACATCCTCATTCCCTCAACACACCCAAATATACTTACCTCGTTTTAAGTACACAGCACATCACGTCAAACAATTCCATAAGCTCCTCGCTACTCAACGAGACCTTTATATTATCATTGGCATTCATTGACAAGAGGTGGCCAAATCCATTACAATGTATCATCCCGTGTAGTAGATGTTTCCCTTTATTAAGCGCATCATTCCCCAAACACTCCCCCCAGCTCCCCTCTGCCGGCACAATCATATGATACCTCCTCTTCGACAAAATGATTCCCCCATCCTACACACAAAAACACATCAAATTTAACAATTTAAACCCTAAAATGAAAAAATAAATCACAAGAAAACAAGTCAAGAAACAAAATTCAAATCACAAAAAGGGCAAGAAAACCCTAAAATCAGCAGACAAGAGAAGATACGAAATCGATTACCAGCAACAACGCAGTGAAAGCAAAAGTAATCAGGATTGGGTCGAGCGACTTCTTCAACAAGGTAAAGCGGAAGACGACGCCATTCCGGCGATTGACTAAAAGAGTAGCCAGACACGCGATTTCCATCGACTCTGAAAGACTCTAAGTTGGCGTAGGAGGAACAGAAGTAGCGGACGTTGTTGTTGAAACTAGGGTCGGTGGTGGTGAGTGAAACGTTGAGTGTTGAAGGGTGTGAGAAGAATTCGAATGTGGGTTTGGTTTTGCGGAGTGTGCGACGGAGAGTGGGGTCAACCATGGTCGGTGACTTCGCCGGAATTCGTAAGAGGTTTGCGAATCGAAGGTTCGGATCGATTTGATGATGATTTCTTGATATTGGGGTTTGGGGAGTGTAAAATGACGATTTTGCCCTTTGGGGTGATAGAGGGTTAGACTTGTTTGCGGGGGTAGGGATGGGCTTTTGGTGGCATTTGAATTGTGGATTTGGAAAGGTCAACAAACTGGTAGTGTGCAAGTAGATGTCTTCAACTTCAAGTAACATGAAATTCAAATCCTTCTCTTTTTCTTCAAGTAAATTTTGTTTGGCTAAAATTGCATTTGTTTCCAACACAAGCCTCCACCTTCGATTGACTAAAATTTTGGGACGAGAGTATATGCACCTAGCCGCACACAGGCCACAGTGCACCTTGCCTGTCCATTGCGGTTGGCCTATTATATGCACCTGACCGCTTATTACTTCTACCATCATTAAGTCCTTTATTGAGACATCCGAGCCAGGCTGAGCTGCCGTCGAGTCGCCGCCACAGGTGAAGTCGAGCTGGAGATTGAGCTGATGGACTTGGGCGCGTTCAACCCTAATTCAAAATAGGGTTCTATGTGTAATTTAGCAAACAGTAGGGGTTGAATTGTAATTTAGTCAGATAAGGTTGTAATTGATTTTAGTCCAGGGACCAGTCTGTAAATAGCTAAAAGTGTTGTAACAGAATTAACAACCTATATACAGGCTGCGTCTCTTCCGATCAATACAATTCTGGTTTTCTGCAAATTCTGATTTTGGCGTGATTCCGATTCCGGCGTGATTCTGATTGTTTCTTTCTACATAAGTCTGGTTACTGTCAAAACCAAATGAGGACCACTTACAAGCTGCACACAAAGTATTAAGGTACCTGAAAAATGCTCCAGCGCAAGGTCTGTACTACCCCAGCAATCAGCCTTTACACTTGACAGCATTTTGTGACTCAGATTGGGCCTCCTGCCCTCTCACTCGTCGATCAGTTACTGGTTATTGCATTCAACTTGGGTCTTGCTTGATTTCCTGGAAAACCAAAAAGCAATCAGTGGTATCAAAATCTTCAGCTGAAGCAGAGTACAGATCAATGGCACAAACCTCTTGTGAGTTACTTTGGCTGACTCGTCTTCTAGCTGATTTGATGGTGTCCTGTTCCAGAGCCTATTCCTTTGTTTTGTGACAACAATTCAGCCCTGCATATTGCCAAAAATCCAGTGTTCCATGAAAGACGAAACACATAGAGATTGATTGCCACATAGTTCGCCAACATGTCTCAAATGGATTGCTCATACCTCGGTTCATTGCCTCAGCTGAGCAGCCGGCCGACTTGTTCACTAAAGCCCTGAATGCGGATTTACTCGCCAGGCTGAGCTCCAAGCTCCACGTTTGCAACTTTTTACATACGTCGAGCTTGCGGGGGGGGGGGGTATTGAGACATCCGAGCCAGGCTGAGCTGCCGTCGAGTCCCGCCACAGTGCAGTCGAGCTGGAGATTTGAGCTGATGGACTTGGGCGCGTTCAACCCTAATTCAAAATAGGGTTCTATGTGTAATTTAGCAAACAGTAGGGGTTGAATTGTAATTTAGTCAGATAAGGTTGTAATTGATTTTAGTCCAGGGACCAGTCTGTAAATAGCTAAAAGTGTTGTAACAGAATTAACAGCCTATATACAGGCTGCGTCTCTTCCGATCAGTACAATTCTGGTTTTCTGCAAATTCTGATTTTGGCGTGATTCCGATTCCGGCGTGATTCTGATTGTTTCTTTCTACAATCATTAAGTCCTTTCAGTAGCGAATATAAATTTTAAGGCTCTTGTAACATTTAGTCGTTATTCAGACACTTCAGAAGTATATGCATCTGGCCACACATTGTCTGTCCTTTGCAGTTGTTTTGAGTTGTTCCAAGTTTTTTGGTTGAGAGCATTGCATGTTCTTTTTTTAAGCTAATGTCGGAAAATCTCAGTGTAGTAATTCATCAGAACTCATTTCAGCCGGTACATTTATAGATCAAGTTCTCATCTACTCGAAAACATCGAGATTTGGGAACTGAACTGTAACTGCAATTTATATCATAACTGATATAGACACTGAGTACTTTACATGTAGTTTTGTTTATCACAATGTCCTACTGATGACTTTAAAAATTTAGTTCATGTGATCTTTTGAAAGATATTTTAGTACAGTGGCAAATTTGAGCTTGAGGTGATATGATAATAAACTTATAGGAAGTGAAGAAATTGGGACCATGGATGATGGAACATGTCAGCTCAGCCACATGCAGTATGCAAGTAGTTGGGTGTGAGACTTGATTGAGAGCTTCTGATTGCTTCCTTGAATTCTGTTTCAGATTGGACCGTGTGGTCTGTCTGTTCTTTGTTCTTATGTGAAACATGAATTTGTCGGCTCATCGTATTCTCACTTCCCTTATATGCACACCAAAACACTTCACAGTCATTTCTTCACTAAAAGCCTCTTCATGCCACCCTAAGGTCCTTTCTCTAAATTCCGGCTCTTTCGCCCCGATAACTATAGTGGCACTAACGCTAGATGCTTACCAAACGTCGAAATGATAAAAATACCCTCAACTCATGAACAAAAGAAAATAAGGATAAGGGTATTTTCCGTATTGGAAAAATTAAATGACTATAATACCCTCGACCCATACTATTTCCTATACAGAGGAGCGGGTTATTATGATCTTTTCGGTACTTGGTATGCCAGGGTATTGAGTATTTCCCTTGTTTGACATAGTTGACATAGTACTTGATATAGTTGTTTGGAATGTAATTGTTATAAGACACCACACCCCACCACTTAAGGAATATTTAAGGCATGTGCACAAGAAAGAAGGGAACCAAACATTTAGTTGTGGGGGTCATCTTTTCTAAATAAATGATGCTTCATGACTTGTGTGGTCCTCTCTCCAAACAAGGCAGTTTACCATCACAGTTTACATCACTTTGCTAGTGGACACACTCTCTAGTCTCATTCATTCAGTTTCATTTCATGTTTATCTCTACATGACTCAATACTTCATCAAACCCTCATAACATTTATCTGCATAATTCCTCACACAATCCTTAATCAACACTCTCTTTTGCTACATGTATCATTAAAGGATTGCACTTGGAACTTGTGGCAAAAGGTTTCAGCATAAATCCATGTAAAGGTGGTGAAAGTTGAGATAGTAAAACATTCTCTATTCAAGAATGGGCATCCATTCTTCAGTTGTTTTCTACCATTTTCCTTAGAACATTCTTTCATCCCAACTACTAATCATTCCTTAAACTCTTCGCAAATGCGCGTTCATAGTTTAGTTTTGCTATAGTTTTCAATAGTTTTATCATACCTTATCATATCATATCTACTGATCTTTGATGTGTATGTGACATTACAAAGTTTAGTTGTTTATTTCATGGCCCAAAATTCAATGGAAAAAATAAAGAAGAAAAGATGGAACAACAGTTGCTGCTTTTCTGTTCTTGAGTTATTATATTCTGACATATCACTCAGGCTTCCCACCACCATTACTGACTCTTTCTATCTCATTTTTTGCATCTTTTTATCTCAATGTATTTTACTCTCTCTGTCCCATAATGTTTGTACACTTTCTTTTTTGAGTGTCCCCTAATGTTTGTCCACTTTTATTCATTCACAACCACATGTTTTATCTTTCCTCTCAATTTTTTTTAAATCTTTCATTCTCAACCACACATTTTACACTCATTACTACCTTAAATACTATGAAATATATGCTTTTGGACAAACTTAAGGGGACGGAGGAAGTACACTACTAACTAGTAGCTAATGTGATCTTACAGTACTAGTAGTAGTAGAAGCAGTAGTACTTATATTCCTTCTCTATCAATCAATCAATTATACATTTGCACCACTCCATAAGTGGATAAAACTAAGTACAACCTTACCTTCCCTTCTGACTTTCAATGCCTCATCATTCTTAGCTTCTTCTTCACTCTTCAGCTACTGCAAATGATCCCTTGAGCTGTTGAAAATTCAAGAAACTGTAGATGCAAGGTAACCCTTTAAGCCTGTTATGTTGATAGATGCTTATTTTTACTTGATTTTTGGATTCTTGAGTTTCTGATGTCAATGAAAATTGAGGCTTGAAGAAGTTGGTACTAGTTTTCTTAGATCAGTGAATCTTCATTTTGTTCAAAGCAGCGCGACTGTGACGTGATTTATGCGCAAATGGACTTAAACAGGATGGCTCTGATGAAAGACTCAGATTCAGAAAATGGGTCAGAAGTAAGCAACTTACTATGCAATGATATCCAAGAAAGCCACTTCAAATGCACTCATAGTGTTCAAGTTTCGTCCGGCGATACAAATCTGCGTAACTCTCATCTGATACTTTCGGACGTATCTTTAAACCTGACTCTACAATCTAATGAGTCTAAACTAGAAGAGAATGGGTGTAAAGATGGAAATGGTTTAGTACCACAGCCTGCGCAAGTTCCTAGAGTACAAAGACTTTTTTCTTGCAACTATTGTCGTCGAAAGTTCTTTAGCTCCCAAGCGCTAGGCGGGCATCAAAATGCGCATAAAAGAGAAAGAACTATAGCTAAAAGAGCTATGAAAATGGGAATTTTTCTCAAAGATATGCTAGTTTGGTGTCTTTACCTATACATAGTTCTACTTTTCGAGCAATGGGGCTCGAAGCACATGGTTTAACACACCACCAAACTCTTTCCGCAAAGCCGCTTAGTCTTGATGATAATAACATGTATGAGTTTGAACAAGGCAGACATTTTGGGGTTCCAACATTTCCTGAAAATAATGCTGCAGAGTTACCCTGGCCTGGAAGCTTTCGGCCACTTTTAGAATTGAACGCGGCCTTGGCTCCAACAGTCGATGACAACTCGTCATCAGGCTCACCTGATCTGACCCTAAGACTTTAATTTCCTGTTTCAGTTTTTTTGTTATAAGATGAACTTAAGCTAGAGTTGTACAGTAAGAGGCATCCCAAGCCATCTTCCAAAATATGGTATTCTGTTCAATTCTCAGGTAACCATTTTTTCGGGGGTTTTTTGCTTTCTTATTTGCGATTGTTTCGCCATTGTACTTCCAGTTTCATCACGGAACTTTTACTCGTCAGGAAATAAAATAAAGCATGGTTTCTGTTGCTGTAAATGTTTATAAGAACATGTGTTCAAATCCCATGTATATTAGGCGGTTTCTGATCAGGAAGCTACTGAGTTTACATGGCCGGACATGTATTGCATTCATTACAAACAAAGATGTTTCTTGTCTTACAGATTTGTAGATTTTCCTCATGTGTTTATTTTGTAGATATGCTAAGTTCTAGCAAGCCTCTAAGGTAAAGAGGGTAATAGAGTGATGTCATGTTCGCATTTTCCGCACAAAAATATACTTGGAACTTCCTCACTGTTAGGGATTCTAGCACACCTTGTATGTTGCCAAACCTCGCAAATATCGCACGAAACCATCCTTTCACCATCATCATCTCTAGTTCCGCATTGACATTCGATATAACGTTCATTATATCCGTTTAAAGACAGCTTCCTTCCATCACTCCATTTTCCTTCATTTTTATCACTACCTTCAAAAACAACCTCAGAACCATACTTTTCGACCAGCTCCAGTACCGTTTCCTCCTTAGACTGAGCCACTGATTCGATGACAAATGACTTTAAGTCCAAATATATTTCGCGGAAAGTCTTCTCTACCTCAGCCTTAAGCTCCTCCACAGTCATGTTTTTCTTCACTACAAAAGTCTCATAAGGTGGAGCTCTTTTATACACATCATCGAATTCGGAAACTTGATGAGATGCATTTCTTTCATCAGAACTGTACAGTGCATAACCAACTGTCTTCAGACAAGCTTAGCTGCTCTCCGGAGTAGTCTTTAATGAAATACTTGGTGTCAAAAATGATCTGAGACGCCATTGGAATAGCTCTGAAGAAACCAGTGTCAAGCACGGCCTTCGGCTCTTTAAGAATGTTTTTATACAAATAAAATATGTCTTTGGTAAGCTGAACTCTCGTAGCCTTATACTTAGCATTCACCTTGTTCATAACCAAGTTGTCTTGATTAGGGAACATACTCGATACATCTTCCAAGCAATATTCCAAGACCTTCGTCAGAGGGTTCAGACATCGTCGAACCAAGAAGTTCCCCACAATCCGATTCCCAAGCGACTTAAGTACAAAGTCTAGCAAACCAGTGTCACCAATGTAGACTCTAGCAGCATCACGAACATCTTGCCTCGAAACCCATTTAAATTCAGCTCTTTTCAAGGCCTCAACGATTACTCGAATGGCCATTTCAACCCTCTTAGGAGACCATCTACTAGTGCTCACATCCATCATAAACTTGAGTCTCAAGGAATCTGTTGGAGTCTCTTTTGGCAACTGAGCTTTGAAATCCAGCATAAAACGGAGAAGATCAAAGAGTTTGATAAGCGCGTGATCCGCTAAATTCTGGTACCTTGAGAATATAACCGGAAGCTCGTGGTTGAAGCTGCCGAGGTGATTTATAAGGAGGTTTAGAGGCATATTTTGTAGAGCCTCAATAGCTGCATTATACATTTGCTGACTCACATTGTAGCTTCCACGGCCGAATCTGTATCCCCAACGTCCAAACCACGGCACACCGTACGCCACTCCGTGTAAAAGCCTCAAGTCCATTCCCCTCTTGCGCGAAATATCATACACACTCACTCCCCTATTCAGGAAAAAATAACATTTCAATATTTTTGGCAAAATTTTCCTCTGTGAAATAAAAAGATTTTACAAAAATCCGGACAAAGAAGTCGAACCTTGCGCACAGGCCTGTGCAAATCCGGTCCCAAAGGTCCATGATCTGATGGCCGGAAAGATTTGAGCCGGTTTCGAACCCATTGACACACAGCAAATGGCCAAAACCATTAGAGTGAAAAACACCATGCATTGTATGTCCCTGTAATTCCAAAATACTCAACTTACCTTCATCAGCAGGTTGAGTAGCTTCACATGATGCCATTGTTTCTTTAGATGGCACCAAAAAATGGTACTTTTTGTTACATACAAAATGTTGCCCCCATCCTAAGAAAATACCTAGTTAAATTAGCATACCCAAATTCGCAAATATTCAAATTTATATATTGAATCTTGAACTAAAACAGGACAGTACGAACTAAAGTTTTTATACATTACCTAAATATTGGCAATGCTTGCAGTGGCGAAAGAGAGAAGCGTCAACAGGTTCTTCAAAGACGAAAAGGAGAATATGAAAGGGAGGATGGCCAGGAACTTCAAGCTGAAATGACCAACTCTGAACCTCATTACCCAAACCACCACCGCCACTACTCTCCGAATGACCAAATCTCAAAAGGGTCTGAACATTCTGCCTGAAAGCTCCATCCAATACAACAGGGTAACCCTGATCACAAAATGTCTTGAACTTAAACACCCTTTCGCCTCGTTTCCTTTTCTTGCAACTCAAGTCCAAACTCGACATTCTTGACAAAAATGTTTCAAAATCAGGACTCAAAGGTATTAAGATCGAACTGAGGTTATAAAGAGCTGAAACCGAGAAACTTCGGCTTACGGAAAAAATCGATTCCTAGACTGGTCTCATGCATTTAGTGCTGGGAAATAAAATTGGAGAAGGAACTAATGACACTTACTGTTTTATCGAAATGGTTAGTATAGAAATCTGAGGAGAACTCATTTGCATGAACCAATTCAAAAATGGATTTTTCCTAGAAAATCTTTCGCCGAATCAAGCTCATGATACACAAAACATGTTCCTAAACAAACAATGACAAATTTGATAAACTTCATGTTCCTCTGAAGTTGGCAGTACTACTGAAGGTTATGGATTTTTTTGCTCATTCATGTCTTCAAGGCTTAATTGCTCGAACGAGATCCTTTTGATTCATTTTAATCTCATGCAAAGCACACAAATTAGTGCAAGAACAAGACACATAACATAACAAAAAATGCAAACACGTGTCGTTAAACTCAATTAAAATAAACACACATAGGTTCCTTTTGCACAAAGAGTAGCGGCCTAGCGGTCAGCCACTCGGTCTCTGGGCTCAGAGGTCGGTGGTTCAAGCTCTCATGAGTGCATATCCGCCTTGAGTATGGGGTTTGTCCATTTCTTGAGCGACGAAGTAGTAATAATTTTTTTTTTAAAAAGCTAACAGATCATCAAAATTACGTTGTTTTGACATTTTTACTAATAATACTATAATTTTTATCAAAACGACATAATTTTAATTTAGAGTACATTAATGTTGTTGCACTATAGTATAACAAATGTTCCAAAATGAGAGCATTGTCCTAAAATATACCAAAAGTCATTAAATATAAGTAAGCAAATGTTAGCTAATTTTTGGAAAATATAAGAAAAAGTAAAAAATAGTATAAGAAAATTGAGATATTGTGTTAGATCTGGAGTGGAAGAAAATTGTATAGATCTGAAAAATCTCTTCTGTTTCTGTCTTTCATTTTCGTCATCTCTCTCCTTTTTTTCATCCATCACCTCTCTCCTCTCAACCCTAGCTGGCGGCTTCCTGGATCTTCCTTCCTCTCTTCTTACCCTCGTAGTAAGTTTTCTCTTTCCTCATCTCTCATTCTTTCTCTTTCATTCCTTTTTTTATATAATCTGTTCATCAACCAAATGTGTGTTTATTTTACTCTTTTTTACAAAATGTTTCTCTATCTTCCAAGTAGTGGATTTTGCAATGTTTTTGTTGATTTTGGATATGGATCTGAGATGGGTTGTGTCCAGATCTGTAGATTTGGAAGTTATGTGTTTGGATTTGGGTGAAATGAATGTAGGGTTTTTTTTGAAAATTGGGGATCTGGTCTGGAGATGTTTGATTGAAATGGGGTTTGAAGGTTGGATTTTGAGAGGATTGAGAAATTTTGTTGTTGTGGTTTTGTGTGAATGTGTTGCAGGAATGGATGATGATGACGGTTTTCGCAACTGGGGGTACTATGAGCCCTCTTTCAAAGGGCATTTGAATTTGCAGCTAATGCCAAGCGTGACTGAAAGAGATACAAAGCCCTTTTTGCCTGGGATTGATCCGACGGGTATGGTGAATAATAACCGGGGAGTTTATCAACCTTTGTTTCAGCACCAGCCTCGTCATCCGCAGCAGCAGCAGCAGCACCTTAATCATCATCTACACTCGCACGCCCATCCTCATCACACCCAAGAATTTGAAATCTCTGAGCCACCTATGCACATGCAGTATATGAGAGACACTTGGGCGATGCATCAAAGGGATAAGTTCATTCCTGGAAATCTGATTTTTGGGGTTATGCCAGAAGCTACAGGAGGTCAGTCATTGCATATGATGGACCAACCAGTCATACCAAAAACAGAATTGGTGGTCGGACAGGATGATCCGGTTTCTTGTGATGTTGAAGAGCCAGAGCCAGGAACTGGGCCAGCAAAGAAAAGGCTGGGTGGGAGTGCTCCAAAGATGCCTAAAGTGAAGAAGCAAAAGAAGGGTCAATCAGGACCAAAAGAAAATGGAAATGGTGCTTCTCAACGCATCAAGCCACCAAAGAAGAATGTTGCTGTTGTCATTAACGGAGTGGATATGGACATTTCTAATATTCCAATTCCAGTGTGCACATGCACTGGAGCTGCACAGCAATGCTATAGATGGGGATGTGGTGGTTGGCAGTCAGCTTGTTGTACTACTAGTATATCAGTTTATCCTTTGCCAATGAGCACCAAAAGGAGAGGTGCTAGAATAGCTGGTCGGAAAATGAGTCTGGGAGCTTTTAAAAAGGTGCTGGAGAAACTTGATTCTGATGGGTACAATTTTGCTCACCCAATTGACCTGAAGAGTCATTGGGCAAGACATGGTACCAATAAGTTTGTCACCATCAGGTAATTTGGATGGGTGATAGATCTGCTTCCTTGGCACTTGGTTAGTTCCTGTATATAAGTCCATGCTTTCTCATGAGGTTATCTGGCATTGGGGCAGTTCTGGACTCTGCAATCAGCTCACCACTCTTATCATTTAATTTTAAACTGTTTTTCATTCCATTTTCTGTTTCTGGTACTTGGGGGGACTACAAGTAGCAATCAACTTTAGGACTGGACTAGTTTTCAGCTTTGTATCCTTGATGAGATAATTAAAACTGATCCTTTTGACTTCATATGTAATGTCTGTTGTCATATTTAGGCATTTTCTACCTTTCATCTTGCGAAGTTGAGAAATGACTCAAGGCTCTGTGATCATATTGATACTAAAAGCTAAGTACAAATACTGAAACAAACACAGCAATCGTCAGAACAAGATCGAGCCACTGAACCAAACAAAATGCTTCACCAAATGCTCTTGCAGAAGATGAGTACAGCACAGAAGAGCTAAACAAATAACCAGACATGAAATGGAAATACATCAACAGATTACTCACTCAGCAGCAGAGTTGACTTACTGGATCATTCATGGCTGTCTAGCAAACATCACAGTCCGTGATGATCCTCGACGTCTATTTCCTGAGCAGGCTTGATGTGCTGGGCCATCACAGGGACGTCAGCAGGCTTGCTCCCAATGACGCATCAAATCCTCCGAAACTAGTGAACTCCGGATGTGCAGCAAATCCGCCAAAGCCTAGAGTCGGCGTGGTTGAACGGATGCGAGGAAATGGCAAGAACAATCCGTGAATCACAACCCTCAAGTTATGCATCACATAAGGATACTTGATGCGCACATAGTTAATCCTCATCGGCGCAACTCCTCCTCCTGGCGTTGTCACCACTAGACCTTGCCCTTGCTCCAGCGTCGGCAGAACTGTTCCAACCGGCAAATTCTCCAGATCGGTGAAGGTCAGTAGCTGATTCGGTACTATGTGAAACCTCACGTTGCTCACATACACCTGGCCGCCAGAGAAGATAGAAATATCGTCGAGAGTGAAAACCGTCATGTTCTGCAGTTGAACCAGTTCTGGAAACTTCACTTTCAGAGCAAGCGCGAGAATGTTGTAGCCGCTGATACGCAGTCGCAGCATCGCATCGGTGAGCATCAATCTCATAACCGCCATCTGCGGAAGAGCGGCGCCGTAAGATTTCTCAGCTGCCGTCGGCGTAGCGAATGACAATGACGTCATCCGCTCGACATTGCAGGACAGCGGCGACAGATGTGCGACGTAACCTTCCAATCCATGAACAACGAACAGTCCGTTGTTAAACAAATCAGGCCGCGTGATCTCCACTCCACCGACGTAGATCTTCGAGTTGTTGACGGCAGACGTTATTGTAACGCAGCGACCAGGCACGATCGTCTCGACTTTCGTGCCGAAATGAGCTTCTTCAAATACTGCATAGTGAACACGCCAGGAATTATGTGTTCCTGGAGAAGCCTCGGAATGGAGCAAGTAGACACGATCGGACGGATGAGTCGGAGAGAGCGAAGATCGTGAACGGTCCAGACCAGGTGGAGGCGGCAGGATTCGATGATGCTTCGGCGGCAAGTGACGGAACAGATGCAGCGATTCGTGAAAGCCGAGATGCGTCAGGACCGGAGCGACGTAGTGCGTGGCGAGATGAAGTCAGCGCCGTGCATCGGTGGAGGAGTAGATGGAGGCGGTGGATAGAGGACGGATGAGGTGGAGGTTTGGAATGGTTGGTCGGCGATTGCGGTTGGGGAGGAGTCGATGTGGAGGAGGAGAATGGCGAAGATGATGAACGTAGAAGCTTCCATGGTTGATTTTTATGCAGATGTGAGCGCGAAGCGTGAGTTCAAGTGGGTTTATATAGTGGAGCAGAGGGCATGATCGTCGTGATGGAGTTTGTTGAGCTTAAGAAGATTCCTTTGCCATAATGACGATTTCACCCTTGGATTTTTAGTGAAGTAAAAAACGTACCAACTCTTAAGCGATCGATTTGATTAAAAAAATGGAGTCATTGATTGAGATTAAACAGATTGCGAACTTGAACCGTTCATTAGACCATGCCAACTGATTATTGATTTTGCAATGTAACAGCTTTGGCAGTATCGTGGGAGTGTAGGACCAAAAACCATCTTCAGGGATAGCTGAACATTCATATAAAAATCTAATAAAACCCAACTGAACAAGATTGTTTGATGACAATCCACTGTTACATTGCGTCTCAGTCTTTCTTTAGGCGTTGATTACCATGTCTTGTGGCAGTGAGTCCAAATGATAAGAGCATTCCAACGACATACCCAATTATAGTCCCATAGCTCACGCATATTGGCCATTCCTACATGTAATATAGTCTCATGAGATTTTTGGCTGTGAAATATAAACATAACATTGCTACACACAGAGAACCACCTATTCAGGGTGGGTATAAACCAAGTCAAATTAGCGTAGGCCTTTAATAAGGGTCTCACAAAGCCTCGGACCCATGACACATTGAAGCTACACGTATAATGAGATACCGCTCGTTTACACACAGTAAGGTACTTCAATTCATTTATGACCTCTTAACTCATGACATTATTCAAAAGCCAAGGAATGTAAAAACGGATATATGATGGGCTTTACCTGCCAAGGTCTTTCCCAATCAAGAGGCATAGGCCACGCCCCAAACCAAGAACCGACAACAGCTCCAAGTGCAGGTACACAGATCATATAGTCAACGAAGTCAACTGGCCTGATACAAAATAAACACAAAAAACATGTGACATGGTGTCCATGAAAGACAAAAATGGTAATTTTGACCAAGTACTAACAGTCAGAATCTTTAAACATGAGATAAGTAATACTAGGTTTCAAAAAACTTACTTAGTATGTGCAAATAACCGTTGCCAATCTTTCCATGATGCACCAAACACACATGCAGCAGGAACAAACTACTATGACAATAAAAATAAACATATTTAGCATGTCGAATTTGCTATATGTGTGCAAAACAAATTGGTTATCAAAGCATGATTACAAAAATGAAGTATCAGCTAAGTATATCAGTACACGGAACAGTAAACGTAGAAGTGAAACAAACAAGAATTTAGTTTGTAACAATTAATGACCCCCTCTACGTGAGCTCACCCATACCAACTCTCAACCCCCTTTGTCCTGTTAAAATCCCTTAACCAAAAGGACCGATTGTTTAGCTGTGAGGATCCTCTGGAAACTTACATCATGTTTGGTTTTCCAATTTCACAATCGGATACTGTTGTATTAAGGATACAAGCTTAAAGATTATTAAATTCAGCTACTTATAGTCAAACACCTCCAGTTTCAGTCAATTGCTATTACCACTTACCGTGAATGCTGAAATCAGTAGAGACCAGTGGAGAGTCTTCCATAGGTACCTGGAAACCAACAAAAAGTTTAAACACTGAACATGCAGAAAGCTTGAGCAAATGGTGTTATACCAACAATAACATATATAACTGGCAATGAAACATTTTTTGAAGCACCCAATTATTTAATAGATGAAAACGTGAAGGCAAATATGCAATAAAAAAGGTAACAAAAATCTAATAACTTTGAGGTGAATCAACTATCAAGCAGCCTAAATAATGCATGCCACCACGTTATTTACATTTGAATGCCTACGATGTACAAATACAAAATATAGAATACAGATTAATAACATTTGCATCTAATTACGCTTTTCAAGTTTTGTATATGCTGATTAACAGATGGAAAGTACTAACTGAAAATCTGAATCTAATTGCATCAAATAAACCTACTGGAGACCAACGGGAGCTCCCAACGCAATAGCTCCCAGAGCATTTAGCAACGCCCCTGCGTATTAACATTGAGCCTCAATTAAAACATATCATACTTTTAAGACGTTTTAGGATAAGTTTCGACATTGTTACCAATATTTTCAAGTAAGCCACTTACACTGTCCTTTAAGATACATTGCCTAACAAAAGAATAGAACCAAAACTACCGATTAAGCACTGGAAAAAACAAAAGAACTTAAACCTGCTAAAATGCCTATTATTCCGCGGACCGCAGCTCTTAAGTACTGTTAAATAACACGATAAGGAAAGCCGTCAAATACAAACCTTAACAAAATCATAATCCTACAAAATAGTTTATATAAAGAAGATCTTGAACCGTATGCAACTCAATAACGATATGAAAAGTGTAATTAACATACAGAGCAGCGTTGAGGATTTCGTCTAAAGCGACTGTAAACAAGAATCGCAATCGGAGCCTGAATGACCTGTAAAAAACCAAATACGTAGAAGTATGAATTTTCTCTTCAAATGTTAGTGTAGATAAATGATTAGAAAAGAGATCGGGAAGCGAGATTCGATTACGAAGAAGAGCCACAGCGTTCGAGAAGGATCCGATTCAAGATCGACGGAGTACAAATTCTTAGCGGTCCAGATTGCGGCTGCTGGACCTGAGATACAGAGAGTGTGAGAAAGTAACAGATCTGCGAATGAGACGTGGTTGACTGTCGAGGTCGGTGTCGCCGTCGTCATCGGCGGCGTCGTTTTCTCCATTTTCGCTAGGGCAGGATCAATGGGGAGGTTGTGAGAGGTTGATTGGCACGTGATAAGCACGTGATGATATTTGCATATGATCTTGTCATAGCGAAGGGTAATTTAGTAATACGGTCTAAATTACCATATTACCACTCACATATGCCAAAGTATTGGGGGTTGTTCGTAACGTAACTAGGGCAACGTTCGAGTTTTGAAACATAAGAAAATGGACGACAATAGCGAAAATGAAAAGAGAGTCATTGCATGAAAGTTACACAAAATGTCTTGACAGCGTCACACACTTGGTACATCTTTTTCATACAGTTCTTAATAGATGGAATGGATCTTTGTTCACTGAAACTTTGCACTACCAAATGGTGGATTATTGGCCTCTGCTGACTCCAAAGACCCAACATCTAGTCCATGTTGATGAGTCTTCTGCTGCTGCTGTTTTTGTAGTTCCAGCCTTTGTAAATATTCACTAGAAGCAGCGGCAGCATTCATGTTATTTCTCACTATTCCACCAACACCAAGGAAATCTAGGGTTAACTTGTCTGTCCCTCTCGCTAGATTCTTTTGCAGCTGTTTGTTCATGTCAGTATTGCTACTGCCAAAACTAGTACTGTTGTTGTTGTTGAGATGTTGTCTGTGGAGATTATGATCCAGTCCCATGTTGCTACTGTTCTGATCAGTCTTGCCGAAACCAGTGAAGCTATTTTGTTCACCAAATAGTGGTGAAGACCCATTGGTGAAAGAGTTGATGAGACCTTCAAAGTGACTTTCACTGCCCATCAATCCCGGTTTTAGGGTTTGGCTGTTTTGTCCAAAAGTAGTGCTTGGCGAATTGTTACTTCCTTGAATGTTACCTGGAGAAAGCAACTGTGGTAGGACCCTACCAGATTTGGCTGTAGGCATGGAGCTGCTAGCTGCTAAACCTCTAAGTAGTGTGGATGAGTTGTTTCCGCTTGAAGTGGAGCCGATCTGAGCTGCCTTTTGGAGCAGTGCAGTGGCTGACATGTGTGGGGAGAGATTCTCATGTTGCAAGGTAGGGCTTCCATAAATGTTGCTGCTTGAGTTATGATTTCCCTGATTACTTGGGAAGAGATTGGTTGAACTTGGTTGACCTCCACCGCCACTGAAATTGTTGCCGGTTATCCCAATGTTGAATTGATCATCAGAACTCAAAAATCCAGAGGATGATGACATGTTGGTTGAGGTGTTGGAAGGATTTGTGTTCATGCATCTGTTTGAAGTGCCATTAGGGTAAAACCCTGAATTGAACATACTATTAGCAGCTGAAGTTGAGTTTGGAGACTGAACATGGTGATCAGAGAGGTTCATCATCCCACTAAACATGGCCTTGTTGGTAATCATCAATCCTTGTTGATGAGACTGATCTTGAAACCCTCCTTGGTTTTCATTAGGATCATTCATAAAGACAGAAGACGAAGAGGACAACTGCTGATGATGACCAAAAGGATTTGAGTTATTAGGAGGCATACTTACGCTGTGACGATCGAACTTAACTGCATTTCCAAGGCGCAACATGTCATTAGACAGATTTTGGGATCCCACTTGAAAATCAAGTCCCAGACTTGGTCCATTCGCAGAAGTTCCATACATATGACTACCAATGTTGCTAAGGCCTGTCGGATGACGTGCACTTTCCTGGGCAAGTGCGTCACAGAAAGCCCTATGAGTTATGAAGCTGTCCCTCCTGCAATACAAGACTAATAAATCAGAAAATCCACATATGAGAATTGAATGATGAATGTGAGGCTATGAATGTTGCAGAGAATGTTGTTGTTATTGTTTCGTTATGACACTTGCTACTCATTAATGTACTGGAGAATATATTCTGGTCAAGACTGGATAACAGTACTCACATGTGGATGTAATTTACAACCCTGCATGTCCAGGGTCATTTATGTCACATATACACGTGGAATAAATATCAAGTAATTTTATGACGCCAAAAGAGTACTAAACTTCTATGAAATCCTTGCAAATCCTAAACCCAATCCGAAATAATATATGAAATAATTCCAAAAGGTGAAATGAGGTTCTTTAAATGGGTATTAGTGCACTCAAACCCAAACACAGTATGCTCAGTCAAGACACAAGGCAACAAAGCTAAAGGCAGGCAACAATTAGCCAACACATATGACAACAAAACTAAATCAACCTACTCCGTAATTCTTCAATATTTTGATGGTTAATAACCATTAGTAAGATGCACGTTCAGATATTAAAGTAACTGTAAAAATGGATAGAGGGTTAGTAAGACAGTGAAACAATGACTGTAGAGGGATAAGAAGCTCATTATTATGTGGTCACACGGTCACACTAGAGAGCACACAATTTAATCAGGAATAAATAATGATCAAATCTGAAACAAAGCCCTATTAAAATGTACTGTATCATTTTAGATATTGATGAATTGTTGATGATGAAGTATGAAACGAATGATCGAAGATTTTGCATATACCTTGAAAAAAGGGTGCCACAGTCACATCTATACTCTCTAGTCCCACAAGTCTTAGAGTGGGCTTTCCAATCTGATTGAACAGCATATTTTTTGGAGCATTTTTCACACTTCCACTTCTTCTCGCCGTGTTTTCTAGAGTAATGTTTCTTGATTCCGGTCAAGTCTCCTAATGCTCGTGATGGGTCGTGGTGGACGCAAGACGGCTCAGGGCAAAGATAGACCTTCCTCTTGACCTCTTTGGTACTCTTTAGCTTTAGCTTCCATGGTAGATTGTGTCCTCTCCTGTGAAGCTGCAGGTTTTGCTCCCTTTGAAACCCTTTGTTGCAAACTTCACATATGAATCTGTTTGTGGCCATCAAAGATTTGGGTGATAGAGCTATCACTTCTGCATCTGGATCTGCAGATTCAATCAATTATCATTTATGGAAGTAACCGAGATGCAGTAGAGATACAACTTGATCAACAGAGAGTAAACCCTAATTGTCAAATTCTAAATGTTTTATGTTCTTATTAGTTGTGTATATGTAACTATTCTATTTCAGAGATTGTGCAACAACTTCTGAAGCATGCAATTAATGGCATAGACGAAAAATTATCTCACTAGGTGTTCCAGGAAGGTTGCGCTTTTTCTTCTGAGAAGCAGAAGAAGCAGGTAGTGAAGAGTTTTGTGGCAGCTGCTGTGGTTGTAGCTGTTGTTGTTTTTGCTGCTGCTGATGTTGTAGCATCTGAAGATGGTCATCATCTAGAGTGCCTCCAAAGAATGAAGACATGGCACAAATAAAGTGAAAATAGCCTGTTCAAGTAACCAAGCAAATCAAGAAGACAAAAAATAGAGTCAGATACATAGCAAATTATGAGAAAGCAGCTGAAAATTTTCAGTTTGTATCCAAAAAAACAAAGAAGAGAAGATGGTGAGCGATTGATTTAATTACAAAGAAAAGAAGATGCAGAAACAGCACAAACAAAGAAGAATCAAACAAAAGGGAATTACTTGAGATCTTGAAAAAGAGGAGACAACAAGAATCCTCAAACAATAAACTCTATTGAGAGAAATCTCATCAAGTAGCTACAAAAAGACCATCCATCTCTTCTCCCCTTTCTCTCTCTATCTCCATCTATATCTCATTATAAAATAGCAAACCAGCCAAGCTTCACCTCTCTTTTAAACTATTAAATTATTTTAATTTCATCTACCATTTTCTGTGAATATTGATATTTTAGTTATCTATTCATGATTAAAGTTACACGTAATATTCATTTTTGTAATTAAAAAAGTTTATTCATATACATATTCAACTGTTATGTAAATCTCTCTGTATACACGAACTCGGTATTATGCAACTCTCTTCTGTGCCCCTGCATACGTTATTATTCCTCTGGTTTTTCTTGTGACCATTTTTCGTACTTTTGCTACTAATAATGCCAAACAGTAAGACAAGGCAACTTCTGAGTTGCATTTTCATAATAATACTTTTCCAGTAAATCCAGTTTCATAACATGCAATCATTTTTATACACATTTATTATCCATAAATTAACAATTATAACTCTTCCATGGCGGCCCGACACACTGCTATTCCAGTTACTAAAAAACGTTGAATCTATATCGATCGGTCCACTCGAATATTCCTACATTTATTCAAAAAATAGAATTATAAGATAGTCGATAACATGACCATATGGCGGGTTATGAGCTGTGTGATTATGGAGGTTCACATAGCTCCAGCTTCTGCTATCTATTGGATATCTCTCAAATTTGCAATCTCTCTACTTCGATGCATTGGTAATCTTGCAGTATAGTTGTGTGGTAGGGTTACTGTCTTATTGATAAAATAATTAATGCTATTCAATGTAATAATATCTGCATTATTTATGTTACATAAGAATTTGAGGAGAATCATCGGGAATGTTTGATTATTGTGTGCCTCGGGATTCGGTTTGAGTTGTCAGCGAGTGACTTACCTCGTGACACTACTCTCAAAAATGTGATTTACGTTATTTAATGATGATTTGAGCTGTCATTGTGAACTATGGAGTACTACAAATACAGTCTTTATAATTCATTTCATATGATTATTTGGAAATGATTATTTATCAATTCTTGCTAAGCTTAATTAAAGCATAAACTTTTTTTTAAAAAAACACACCCCGCTAAAGCCCCACTACTTTAGCACCCATCAGGAATCAAACCATGATGTGTGGCTTATAATACAACCTCCACTGCCACTAGCTAGCCCTTGGTGGGCATAAACTTCAATAGTGTCTATCAATTACAAAACAAAATAGTATCTATCAAATGTAATAACAATGCGATTTAAAAGAAAGGATGATTTTAAATACAAATAATGCAGATAAAAATATTAGTATGATCTCATTTCCATGCATCAAATTCATAATGGGTTTGTTGAATCCATGACATCAAAAGTTGATCAAATTAAAAATGTAAGAATATTTAATTCATTCATGTTGGAATAAACAATAACTACAGAAAAGGAGAAGTCTAAAACGACCTCTTAGTTTGGACATGTTTGTTTAATCAAATATAAATAATATCATGAATGGAAAGTAAATTATTTATATAATACTATTGAAAAGTTTAAAAGGGTTTGGAGAAAATCTGAAGAAAGTGTGAACAAGCAGCTCTTACTCATGTTAGACTTGTGTCCACCATTATATTATATTAGCTAGGTACAATTCCAACATCTCAATTCTCGAATAATAATTTACAAAATGTTCAAGAAATCATCATCTGGCTTACTTTTTCTAGATCTCTATTGCGATCTTTACAACACTAACTCTTATAGGCTGGGGAGGAGATGCAGACAAGCTTGTTGGGTAGTGAAAATTGCCTAGAGTGATTCTTGTTTGTTATTTCGTCTTTCAACTTCATTGCTACACACTTGGTCTCATGAAAGTAATGCCTTATTTGTTTCTATTCCTAAACTTCCATGTAACAAGTTGCTGCATGTATGCATTATTGAAAACATAATACTGCAGTTAAGGCAACAAAGTGAACTTGTGACTGAATCGAGACCCAATCTATACGGATGATGATCTACCAACGAAAAACATTTGAGATCCTTTTAACGACATTTAGAATTGTATCGTTGGTTCGACATTTTTCTCCTCCAAGTTGCTGTCTTTCAATTTTTTTAGAATATTTATAGTCTATGTATTCACACAAGTACATGACTTGTATAAAGGTAAAGACTTTCTTAGTGAGAAAAAATACACTCAAAGAAATTATAATGATGAAAAATCTATAAAAATATTGAGAGAATGTGAGCAAGGCCAATTGACATGGATTGAGTCAGCTAACCCAAACCTAAGATCTCCTACAACTGAAGTACTAAACCCCTAGCTAGGTGTTGCATGGACTCTAATAGAAATTCCAGAATAAACTGGACCCCAGCCAGCAGTCCAAGCTGTAATACGTCGACATGAGATTACAAACATGCATGAAGCATTCGAAATCATTGAAAAATTGTTCCTGAAACTGATGACATTATTTGCATACTTTTACACTCTTTGAAATTCAAGACTTGGGGTAAAAATGAGAGATGATAAGGAGTTTGAGTAGAGATGGATTGACGATGATGTGATCATGTAACATGTGATATTATGTGTGCATGTGAACGATGGAGATGGAATGGCAGAAGGGCTGTGGTTTGTGGGGCCCATACCTTCTCTGGATTTTGGATGTAAGCGTAAAAGTTGAGACAGGCTGTGACTGCGTGTATGCATGGAGGACCTGCTAAGAAAGGAACATTATGAAGTATATGCGTATTTGTTAAAATGAATGTAAGCTCAAAACGCGATTGTGTTTAGTTCCATCGATAAGTAGTTCTAGTAACATTTTGCAAGAATATTGGTGTTGCATTTTGGGTTTTCTTGACACAACCATATGGTTTTTGTTCTCAGACTTAAATTGTTATCAATCTACATATGACATGCATAGAGCTGCAGCTCATATCAGTGTTTCTTTCCCAAATGCTGGATTTCATTAGTTAAGCAATAGTCAGATGTAAAGGTCAAATCATAGCTATTCCTTAGACCAAAAAAAGTAAAAGAAATCATAACTATTTCTAGTGTTGTAGAAATGTTCAAGAAATCATAAAATAAAGCATACACAGGCTAAGCCTACTTTAACATGGAGCACAATAGGTTCCAGTTAAGGACACCGCATACGTGAGCCTATACATATACTGAGTGCAGCCATGTTTACTGATAGACTAACACCAGTTCGACACAAGCCAAAGTTAGCAATGACTAGAGCATCAAAATGAAAATTCTTCGATGCCAGTGTCCAGTTGAAGATCATGGTGTGATCATATATAAACCAGCAGCAGAATCAACAAGATTTTTACTCAATCCCAAGTCATCGATACTATAGAGTTTCCCAGCCCTGATTCTTTGAAACTTAGCTTGGTTTCATACTCCAGCTGCTTAGAGGACCCAGGTATGGCTTGTGCTAAGCGAAATGGCCGTGATTGTGCTTCCTCTACTGTAGAACAACAAAATGACCAAAGCAACTGCAAAACAAGAGAAATCATCATTCAAGTAAGAAAACAATCAAACCAAAAGATTGGAGATATGTGACTATTAGAGTGAGAGATCTGCTCTGATGAAGCACTGTTTCCAGTTCAAGGTCAATCATGGGTGCATAGTAATAAAACAGCAGTTCTAATTCCAATTTCAAAATAGTGCAAGAAATACATGCCTGTATAGGATCAGTGTGCAAAAAGCATCTCTGGACCCTACGCCCATCAGGAAGACGCACTCCCACTCTGCAAATGAGATTTCTATCACCAGTAGGTTCTTCAGGAAGGGGTGGAAATGCAGGTTTCTCAGATGAAGACTCAGCTTTGTCTTTTATAAGAGGGATGTTGTCTTTTCCGCAAGCAACTAAAGCATGATCCTTCACACTTTCCATCGACAGAGCCAATGCTTTTTGCATTTCTTCATCACCATCAGCCTCATTGTGATCACCATAGGCTGCTGAATCAGATAAACCTAACGAGAATTAATAAGTAATAGTTCCGAGCACAATCCTGATTAAGTAATAGAGCATCCATATTATCATCATCTAAGTCATACCAGTCATGCACAAGTAATACACACATATATAAACTACTAGCTAATGAAGCACAGGATAATGAGTTGAAAACGAAGTCCATACTCATGCTTTCAAGAAAAATAACTAGAGTCATGCCTGCATGTGCAGTTTACTATATCAATCTCATAAACCATTTCAATAAGTGAAAAATGCACAGATAATGCATGCAATCCAAGTGCACCAAATGCGGAAACTCTGAGCTCTAGTTGATAATGTTAAAATAGTGAGTCAAAAAAAGTTTAGCGAGTTACAACAATGCTGCATATGGAACCCCAAATTACAACTTAGATAAGCCATACATTCCACTATTGATATGCAATTAAATGGAAAACATTGCCAAATAAAAGTAAAACCCAGCTATATTTATTTTGCAACGTCTAAAGTCATTTGGTATGCGTGAAGACTGTAGAGTATAGAAGGAAGACAGATTGTTTGATACATCAGAACATACGTTGGATTTTTTGTGGTGGAGCCAGATTGACATCTCTTGGACGTTTGTAAGATAGGCTGACATGATGATCCTTTGGACCACCATCCATAAACTGTATAAGATCCTGAAATTTGGAAAGGATTTACCATATCAATAAACCATTAAAGGACTAACAGCATGCAGTTAACGGCCGCCCTAGAGTCGATGGAAGCGATACATTTACCTCAAGCAAGCGGTCTGGGTGAATCATCCCAGACCATGAACGCATTTTTTGTCCAGTGATAGGGTCAATAACAAGGACTACTGGAACGGAATCAACTTTGTAATAAGTGCACACTTTTCTACCCTCGCTTGAATCATCATAGACCTTTAAATTACATCCAATTAGCTCCAAAATCAGCAAATTAAAGACTTGAAAAAGACCATGAGAGTATGTCATGTTGCCTAATAACGAGGTGAAACCCTTTGTTGACATAAACAGTGACCGATAAATGACTGTTACGATTCCAGGACAAAATATCATTACACAATATATTATGTTAATAAGGTTGAACATTCGATTCATAAGGGACAGACATGCAAACCTGCCAAAAGATGAAATTAGTTTTGATCGTTTGCGCCACAGCTTCATTAGCCCAGGTATCCCGATTAAGCTGGTATGGGTAAAGCAGAAGAATTATAAGGACATGCCAAAGGTTGAGAAGGAAATAATCTCAAGATTAGAGTACGAAGAAAGTGGAAAAATACCATGTGAGAACTGAACTCTTTTGTGGATTGCAAGTTGACCAACAGCCACTTATCCTCCAATGAAGCTGCAACTTTTGCCTACACATATTAGTTGAATACATAGTTAAGATGGCAACTCCTGCAGTCTACTATGGAAGACAAAAAGATTATATCAATCAATATAAGTCTTTAAACAAATTTACATAGTAAATTTCAAAATCGTAAAAATAAAATATATAAGTCATCAGAGTAGGTGTCAGTCAATTGCGATTCAGAAGCTGTTTTGTCCCTACAGCAATGTGCATTTAATCATAAATGACCGTACCTAGTCACCTGCTTACAATATCAATACCTGGACCTAGATTCACTCCCAATGCAGGCTCACATACATATTACATAATGAGAAATCATGCCATGGTTCAACGGGATTCGAGAAGATAAGTGCCAAACCATAAATAAGCTTGAGCATGCTGCATACCTCTTCAAATGGTCCACGATGCATCAGCTCAAAAGGTGGACGGTATAACGAAGCAAGATCTTGAACATTGTTAACATTAGCTGCGACACCGCCGCTTTGATCTGACTGCCATACAGCATTACGCCTCGTTTCCTCACCAAAATTACGGAAAGCAATTACAGAACTTGCTTCACGTGGATACCCAATCCTAGGCGCCCTAATACACATAATACAATACAAGAAGCATGAGTTCCGAATGTCTCGCATATACACTTGGTGACAAATGTGTATCATCATAGATTCATAATACATCTTCAAAAAGTCAAATACTTAAAACGAGAGAGAATCCCCACTTTAGGGGTGTTCATCCGGCCCTATAGCCCGAAAAAAGCCCTACGGCCCGATCCAAGCCCGGCCCGCAACCAAAGCCAAAAAAGCCCGAGCCCAAAATCCACGGGCCGGGCTAGGGGTTGAAAAGCTCTACGTCCCGGCCTGGCCCGGTACAAGGCCCGATCGAAAAAATTAAATTTAAATGCAAATCCGAAAAAGAGGGTATGCCTATCAGGAATTAATCTATCTATATTTAGGGATGCTCAAATTGGACCGAGACCGCCAGACCGAACCGAACCAAACCGATTTTGTCGGTTCGGTCCGGACCGAGACCGATTCGGGTCGGTCCACGGTCCTGAAATATTGGGTTTTCGGTCTTCGGTCCGGTTTGGTCCAAACCCGTCGGGTTTGCGGTCCGGACCGACTGGACCGATTAAATTTTTTTTTGAAAAAAATATACTTATCTTGTTATGTTTATTTTGTGAATTGTTGAAGATGAGGGAATATTTTGTACTTGACAAGCTCATGTTTTGAAGTTGCTTGGACATGGAGAGAGAACGGTAAAGTTAATAATTACTTTATATAGGTGGTACATTGCAAACTGATTTTGAAAAATATTTCTTTTGTATATTTTGATTGGATTATAAGCGATATAAAATGTGGCAAAAAGAGTAAAAAGTTTTTCAAAAGGTGGAAACACAAAGAACCAATTGTCGAATCTATTTGCAACTTCCAGTAAAGAAATCATGAAAGTACAATTGGAAAATACTTTAATTTATTTATGGGTTTAAAAAATAAAATAAATGAAGTGTCGGTCCTTATACGGTCCGGACCGAAACCCGACGGGTTTGGACCGGACCGATGAGCATCGGTCCGGGTCGGTCTTCGGTCCGAACATTTAAAAAAAGTCGGTCTTTCGGTCCGGACTGACCCGCCAAAAGTCGGTTCGGTCCGGGTCGGTCCGGACCGATGAGCATCCCTATCTATATTGTCCAAAGAGAACCTATCAGGAATTGATCATGGTATGCCTCTGATACAAAAATTTAAATGCAAATCCGAAAAAGAGGTTGCTTAAGTCCAGAAACCACCAATAGAACCCTCAAATACAACAAGAGAAAAACAAACACGACTTCATTATTCTTGAAACCAACCCATTGTCAATAATGATGAGATAGTAACAATACACATACCCATAAGTAATCGCATCATCATAAAGTGCTTCCCTTATCACCGGCAAAGGTGGGCGTACTTCATCCTCCTGATCAATTACTGCATTCCCATTATCATTTGCCAATCCACTGACCAAATAGAACACATCACAAATGACAACCAACTAATGACAAATTACAAAGTGAAAAAACACAACATCAGTTTCTAACTTCCCATACCCTGAAGTATGACCAACTGAGGACACAATGTCATCCGATGGTAAATGATTTGAAGCAGCTACCACAGGTAACCCTTCATTCCCCACATAAAACAGCTGAATCGCTTCATCAAGCTTCCATCCTGTAGCCTATTAATCACAACACACAATCTAACTCCAAAATCATATTCATTTATAAAAAGATTAAACCTTTTTCCACTCACAAACACACACATTAGAATTTAAAAGAAGAGGATCGATGGATCGAATCTCTAACCTGTAGAAACTGCCTTGCGGTTTCAACGGTCTGTCCAACAGCGATTTCGAGAAACGATGAAACCATATTCTGCTGTTCGGTCGACGACATCGTGTCGGCCATCGATGAAAACTATCGAATCGAGGCCGTATTCGGAGTCTGATTGGATTTTAGGGTTTCGATGCAGAGAAGTGGAGAGAGAAGAGAGGTGAGGATTTCACGGTGGAAGAGCAAAAGAGTGCGTCGTCGAATTTTTAATTAATTACGTATTTAATGAAATTCGTTTAATAAACTACATGCAGTAAAAATAAGTTATATTTTGTTCCATCACGAAAACAAATATATTTTTTCAATTAAGATGAAATTTATTTTTAATTAAATTGAACGGTTGAATTTACAGACGGTTTACAAAAACATCATATATGATTTTGACTAACTATGGCAAACTCTAGTCTAAAAACATTGCTACCTTATCTTTCAAACTAGTTTTTTTCTTCACTGGTGGAGCTAATTCTTCAATGATATGATTTTGACTCTGATCTCGGACAGGTCTGTCAATTAGCAAGTCACTTTGGTTGAGGGTTGACGTGCTCTCCTCGCCAGGTTTCATAAGAAGTGGACCTAATAGCAAATTCAGCATGTCTTGCGCGGCATCTCCTGTTTTGCTGATATTGTTAATAGTACTAGTGTATTGCACCTGATCACTCGAGTATGGTAAAGAGGACTTCACTTCAGTAACAGCTGATGCGCACTGAGTCTGAGTGCCATCAAATGAATGTGCAGACTCATCAAAAAAAGGACCAGCAGCTAAAAGTATCTCATTTGGATCACTTCCTCCAACAGTTTGTTGTTGTTGCTCAGAAAGGCTCTCAGCCTTCACATACTGCAAAAAAGACAAAAATGTCAGATTGCATAAAAACACCATGTGACTTCAGTTCGGAGACAGTTTATTCAATTAATAATGAATCAACTTCAAAGATATAACAGCAAATAGAACAATTCAGCCAGTGGTTAGTTATCAAGGTTCGGTAAAATAAATGTGTAAAGACTTGCCTCCTCAGCAATGCTAATCAAATCTTCCATAAGTAGTTTTCTCCCATTATCTGTACAAGACGATGCCACCTCTGTTGGCAACTTGTTGGCCTTTTTCTTCTTCATCTTTTGGGGAGCAGCAACACATCCACTGCTGTTCACAACAGGATCTTCTGCTTCTGACGCAGCTTTCCGCTTTCTTTTCACGGCGTCACATTTTACCAAAATACAAGAACCATCAGTAATTGTTTCTATATTCTCATTCCGAGTCCCCTTCTGCCTTTTGTTTGATATTCTTTTCGGTTTGGGTTCATTAACCTCCTCCAAATCAAAGGATTCATCAACCTCATCTAGACTTTCATTCACAATTTTCAGAGATCTCATTTTTGTCTTGGGTACAGAAACCTCATCAGTGACGCAAGCTTCTTCATCCTCGCACAAACTTTTCTTCACAATTTTTCGAGATCTTGTTTTCACCTTAAGTTCTCTAACTTCGGCACCAATACCACCAGGTTTAATGCTTTCAACTCTGTCATCCTTATTTCCCTTACTAATCACTTTACTATCCACAGCACCCATCATCCAAGGAGGTAAACGTCTTTTCTTTACCTCATTTACTCCAACACTCTCCATTTCAATCCCAACAACGTCCACACTCTCCACTCCAAAACTATATTTACCGCCTCTCAGCCTCTCCTCTCTTCCTAAGCACACATCTAAAATCTAAAGGACCGCCAAAGCTGAAAAGAAAAAAAGCAACATAAAATCACTGAGTACAAGTCCAAGTTGAGAGCCTCACAATACAACTATTTGCTAAAACACATCACAAGCTCGTCAAGCTTCAAATTTGCTCAATTTAGGATCATAAACATTCACTCATGAAACCCTAATTAAATAAATCCTCAAATCAAGACACAATCAATCAATACAACAGAAATCAAATGACATCTCTTCAAGAAATCGTTTTAAAAAATCTGCAAAAAGTATATGGAATGAATGAATCAGTTACGCTCTGGTCTAATCTGAAATCACGGACGTACCTAATTCTCGCAACCGGTGGAACTTCGGCGATCGATCGAAGGTCGTCGTCGCGGTCTTCGTTCTATTGATATTTAATAATTTCAGGGGCTCAATGTTTGAATAACTACAATTTAGTCCCATAACTTTGGGTTATTGTTTTCTAACATCCCTTTGGGCTTTGGGTTACAAACATGTTCGTCCCGGCGCAAATATGTTCCGTCGTCGAGCTCGTCAGGACGATCCGCGGACCCTAAAGATTTAGAATTTTAAGGGTCCGCGGAAAAAATCCTTTAGGATCCGCGGATATGTAAATTAATTTTAAAAATACATCCTAAATTACGAAAAATTGTAATAAAATATACCCAAAAATCACTAATTAATTTATTTTTATAATATATCAGTATTATTTCAAGCTAAATAAGTATTTTTTACATATTAAATACATATTACGCCGCAACGCCATGTATCGTCTAGACTGTCGCCATATCGACTAGACGGCTTGGCGGTAGATTAGCGCCGTGATTCGCCGAGGCGCCGTGAAAACTATGGTTACAAATTAAAGTAAGCAAAGCTAGTTAAGCAAAGCATACTGCATTCAGGAGAATTTCAGACAATTTCTTGGAAATCATTTTCGGGAACTAAGAGCAGCTGTGACTGCAAAAAGAGGATAAAATACGAATTCAACTGCTTGAAAGCATTAATTCCCATGTTGTGCAGCGAAAGAAATTCTGGCTACGTTTAATTCCCATGTTGTGCAGCGAAAGAAATTCTGGCTACGTTTAATTCCCACTTCAGATGAAATTGGCTAGAATCATAAAAGGTCACCAACATTCATAGGCATCTCGTCTATTTGTGTGCTGTAGTACTGCTCGATGTCTCTCAAGATCTTTATGTCATCACTCTTGACAAAGTTGATTGCAACACCCTACGCATGACAAAGACAATATATTAGGCTTTAGCTCAATTAGTAAAACTTTATTGAGCTTCAAACATAGAGTATGCGGAAAATTCGACCAATCATTAGAATGAAGAGCAACCATCAAATAGCTAACTATTTTCAATGGCAGGAATGTCTCAATGGTTTGAACAAAAATAAGGATGTGGCTGAGATCAGACTTCATTCTAGTCAGATGTATTCGCTGAAACTTAGGTGATAAAAGTTATATAAAAGTTATACAATTTGATGAACATAAAAAACGTATATACCTTGCGGCCGAACCGACCAGAACGGCCGATACGATGAATGTAAAGCTCTCTGTTGTTAGGGAGATCGTAGTTAATCACAAGAGACACCTGGAAGAGGCCAAATGAACAAGCCAGAGTCAGTCTTCACTATTTATGGTTAAGCATATTCAAATTTAAATAATAACTGGACTTGCCTGCTGTACGTCAATTCCTCGAGCCCAAACATCAGTGGTGATAAGTACTCGAGTGTTCCCACCTCGGAATTCCTGCATAATTGCATCTCTTTCCTTTTGAGGCATGTCTCCATGCATTGAAGAGACAGTGAAGTTGTTGCTGCGCATCTTTTCTGTCAACCAGTCCACCTGCACATAGTGCATAAGTGAGAGAAGTCATAAGGCAGTAAAAGAACATCTTAATTTGCATCTTGAGAATTCAGCCCCATAAGATGACATGATTTGTCCGACCATGAAACAGGGAAACTAGCATCTATATAATAAATTCAAATACGAACAGACGAGCAAAGCATTTATGAAACCATGCAGTTCAATAGCTCTCAAGAGGTGGCCCCAAAATCCAGAGTCTATGACAAAATTTCAATATCTTCCCAAGTGCAGGCACAAATAAAAACAGTGTTTAACTGGGCATTATCTGAGCCACACAAAGCAAATGAAATTTCCAGCAAAAAAATAAAAAAAGGCTTCATGCTCAGCTTCAACAAAGCAGGCTGTATCATGTATTCATAAAAATGGACAAACTCCTGTTTTCAGTGGAATTATCATATAGCTTGGATCACACTTACACAATTGTCAAAACCAAAATATCAAACAATTACCTTTCTTTTCGTGTTACAAAAAATAACAGCCTGAGTAATGGTAAGAGTGTCATAGAGATCACAAAGTGTATCAAATTTCCATTCCTCACGCTCGACAGCAACAAAAAATTGTTTAATGCCCTGTCACCAAAAATGTTTTAGCAATCCAGAGCTGTACATGCAAGACAATTGATGATGCAAAAGCTAATTACCTCCAACGTCAACTCATCACGTTTAACAAGGATCCTAATAGGATCTGTCATGAACTTATTTGTCATCTCCAAGATTTCGTTGGGTAATGTAGCTGATATGAGGCAAACCTGGAACACAATTTAGAGTTGCATCAAAAGAGTTCACAAATATCCAAGCAACGAAGCACACTGATCTCAAAATAAGATGCTTGTACCCAAAACTTAGATATAAGAGGTAATACATAGGAATGTCATTTCTATGTACACCACAAGGATGCCCTAACACAAATAGGCATGCAGTCTATCATCATAGCTCATACGGCTAATGACAATACATTATTCTCCTATTTCATAACAAGTACAACCAATTTGACAAACACAGACTTTATTTAATAATAACGAGTTTACACTTCGCAGTGAGATGTGACTAAAAATGTAACTGAGAGTAAGAAAAAAGCGTGGGGGCCAAGTGATAGAGCTCAATAATAATACCTGAAGCTCCGGTGGAAGGTATCTGTACACATCATAGATTTGATCTTTGAATCCTCTGCTAAGCATTTCATCAGATTCATCCTGCATAATTATAAATTTTTAGAACCCAAAACTATACCAATCAACGTTCTGCAGAAATACACATACCAACACCACAAGGAGCTAACAGAACTTACCAGAATAAGCAGTTTGATAGCACGTGTCCGCAACGTCCTCCTCTTAATCATATCACAAACTCTCCCTGGAGTCCCAGAAACGACATGAACCCCATGCTCCAACTTTCTAATATCGTCTCCCACACTCTTCCCTCCAACACAAGCATGTGCTTGTATATTGATATATTCGCCAATTGCCAATATCACCTTCTCTGTTTGTGTCGCAAGCTCCCTTGTAGGCGACAAGATTAAAGCTTGAACCCTAACAATTCACCAACACAATACAAATCATTACAAAATACCAAACTAAAACACATCAAATCCCAAAAAGTGTGAAAAAAAATTCTAAATTGTACTTACTCGCGGCTGGAGGTATCAACCATCTGACAAACCGTTAAAGCAATCATTGACGTCTTTCCAGTGCCGGACTGAGCCTGAGCGATGACGTCACGACCTTGAATAATCGGAAGCACAGCTCTTTGCTGAATAGCGGAAGGCTTTTCAAATCCATATCCATAGATTCCACGGAGAAGGTCGTTTTTGATTCCCATTTCATCGAATGTTTGGATGACTTGAACGCCCTCTGTTGTGTCGAAAATCAGCTTCTCATCGTCGACACCTCCACCGCCGCGGGTTCTGTTGGCTGGAACTACTGATGTCGTCGCCATGATTAAGAAGTTGAGATGAGGTTGTCGCGTCTGGAGAAGATGTTGCCGTCCGAGGAGTGTGTGTCGGAATTGAGAAACCCTAATTTATTTGGGAACGTGGAGGGGTCGACGTTGACGCAGTCAATCTATAGTCAACTCTAAGTCCGTCTTTTTTAGTTTTGTCACATTCCGAATAATTAAATACGGGAAAAATCGAGAAGGCTACAAAACATAATATTTTAATTTTTAATGAATAATATAAAGAGGAAAAGTTCGAGCCTTGAGATTAAAATTAAAATAAATTTACAAAAAAATACAGTTAAATATTGACGATTATCAATATTAATCAGGAACGACCGAAATTCCGTCCATCTCACCTCAATATAGGGATTCAGATCACATGCAGCAAAAACTATTTGCTGCGAGATAAAACTACGTAATTTTAGTAAAGGATTCACTCAATATTCTATAGGATTTTAATAAATATCATTAAAACTACGTCGTTTTAATTCTCACAACAAATTGCTGCGCAGCATCGAATCCGAGACCCTGTTTTACGGGATACAATAACGAGCCAGTATCCATATGGAATATATTTCTTTGGCATTACATCGACACGTGCATCCCAAGATGACCAAAAGTCTCATGGTTTTCAAAAAATAGCTATTATATCCACATCATCTACAAAAAGGACCAAGAATGTACAAAAGCTTACGAAATTTCAGGGACGGTAAATTCTATGCATTTTTGAGACCTGTATCCGACAAAAAGGACACTTGGTCACAGCTGACGAACATCTTCGACAAAGTACGTGCCCGCAGGGGACAATGGCGTGGTCAACTTCAGCATTCAAGCAAATGCGGCAAGTCCATGCAGCTTTTGCAGTGTCAGCTTCTTTCAGAGCATTATCAGCCCTTTCCTGCCAATTAGTAAGAAATGGAATTATCAGACACCAATAATTTTGTCAGCCTCAATACACCTTGCAAGCATAATATATCACACATAAGGTGGAAGCTCCCTAGTGTAAACTGCCCACTAATAGAATAGCTGGGGTGAATATAAAAATCACAAATTTTATGTGTAATTCACAAGTTTCACAAAAACTGTGAAAAATGTGAAAGGTGAGCACCATCCTCAAACAATTAATAATCCAGTGAAACAAGAGCTTCAAACAGGCATAAAGTATCTATATTTCTATAAAGCGTCCTACTCGATGTTAAAACATCAAAATCATAAGCAACTATATTGATAAGTAATAGCTAAAACAACATTAATGATACCTGCTCGAGCAACAGAGCTGTTCGGGACTCTACCAACTGCTCTTGAAGGGTCAGAGTTGTTTTAAACAAAGACTGCTTTTCTGCATCCATATCAACACCGGCTGCGGATAACATCTCCTGAACTGCCTGCACCAGATCTGAGGCCGATACTCCACCAAACTGTTGATCACTTTGTGCTCCAGTCTGTCAAAAATAAGAAGCTTTAGCAATCATTGATTCACTGCCACATGAATACTATAAGCCCTGGAAATCATTTTTCATCAAAGAAAATGAGATTTATCAACCTGAGGTGTTTCCCGAGTTGAGGAACTCTCTGCTGTATCAGCAACCAATCTGTCGTGACTAGCTGCACTATTGCCCCCAACCATAGACGAGGACGGATCATTGCTCACAGCTATGCTTCTAAATGAAAGAACTTGAGAAGAAAGGAGGAGCTCAAACATCCCTGGTGTAGTTTCCACCTTGAATCTATACAACGCTTGACCGGCAGATGGCCCCACATCTTCTGGAATTCTGCCATATTTCAACTTCTGCCCGTTCTGGCCACGCCAGGCTACTATCTCCCCAGAATAGAAGGGCCTCAGTGGATGAAGCTGTACTTGAGCAATATCTTGAGGCACTAATTCTTTGCCTACCAAGCCACAATCTCCCCCCACTGGATTTGATTCTCTTTTCTCAGAACAGAGTTTAAGAGTATGTATAACAGCATTCTCAGACTCTTCGGGACAAACAAACAAAGGTCCAATCGGCAAAGGAGTCGGATATCCTAAGATATGGCTCACTACCCCTTCCAAAACATCAAGAACAGAAATATATGTCGGTGGTTCAGCAACTAAAACACAATTATTAGACCTGTTTACAAAGTAAAGAGTGCGGTGATGGTGTCCATCCCTCCATTCTGGAATATTATACTCATCAGTTGGACAGGTGATGTCCACAGACTTCGGAAGGAGCATGAACCGCGTGTGAATATTTACAACGAACTGCAAATTTTCAGCAATAAGATTGAGCGAATTCTGTATCTTTTCTGATCCCAAGTCCCTAAGTGTCGGCAATGAAGTTAAATTGCCACTGATCACATTCCCGAGCGCACTTTGAAAAGATGTGCTTTGTAGCCTCTTTCTAATGGCTGCTAAGGGAACGTCCTGAATGTCATCTAAAGGTTGCAAATGTTCCATGCCGTCCACTTCCTGCGAAGGTAAGTAACATTAAAATGAGCATGATTATAAGTAGCACCCGATACAAAAAAGACTGTAAGCTAGCATCAAAATCAACTATTTTTGGTTAATAGATTTTATTATCATTTCCCTGCAGGTTAAAAAACTAATAGAGAGTAAAAACCTGCCCAAACCTGATCGCTTTAATCATAAACCTACCTCAATAACCACATCTGAAAGTTTCTTTATGCCGAGGGCTGCACATACAGTTAATGGAAGATTAGGGTGCACAAATCTTATCCTCGAAATATCAATAGACTTCATATAATGTGATCCATAAGCGTCAATATATACACATGCTTCAGCATGGACAAGGCGGGAGCCGTCATCTGGAACTACAGCTTCTGATCCACTTAAAACAAAATCCAAAGCACTACGTTCGGTGTCACAAGCAAATATCAATAACTCCAGGACAGCCCTTAGTTCATTTGGATTAAGACGTTGATACCCGCATGCCTTCTGAAGGTCCAGCAGCAGATCCTTAGCACATGTAGTCGTTAGATATTCCCGCAGCCCAAGCTCTTTAAGGATCTTCACAAAGGGAAGATATAGAGAAGGAAGCTCAAAGGCAAATGGTGAAAGGTTTATAGAAAGGCGAGCAAAAAGCGCATTTGCTGTCACAAGACGAGATCCATTTGCAGTTGGTATAAATGCAACTTTCCGAAGATCCGCAACGTCTATAAAGAAACATGCAGAAAAGGAATATCTTAGACATTTTCTTATAATGGTTTATCAAATCACATCGGCTCATTTTACTAAACAAATTAAGAATTATTTTCTAAGTTTACTTTGTCACTGATGCATGACCAAGAATCCAAGATCAACTAAAGTTAATTTAAATTATCAGCCACTATATATAACATTCAACTACATACATTCAATCACATTTTGAACATTATCTTCAGATAAACAGTGTTACTGTTCCACCATAAAACCTATAACTCTGGTGATCAATCATTCTCTTGGTTCTTAGGATACTTCAAACAAAAACAAACCGGTTTAACGTTTCCTGCTATATTTTGCTTACCACAACTTACAAACCATAATTGAGTTATTATATTTTTATCCCAAATCTTCAAAAAACCAAACCATCTTGACGTAGCGGAAGATCGTGATTTATCAAACAAACAAATTCACAACTCAACAAACAGACTCCACCAAATTTAAGTGAATAAATCTCAAGATTTTTTTGATTTCAAATGTGTGAATTATATGAGATTTAGCTAGGTATTTATATGAAAACAAACTCTAGCTTAACCTAAGCCACGTAGGACAAATTTTCTAAAATAAAATTATGGGCTTAGGCCCATGGCACATCTGAAGCTTTAGGATTATAAAAATTCCAATTCCAAGAGGAGATTATCAAATTTTAAAGCATCTTTGAAAGTTTGATTGTTGGGTCCTGGAGATTGAATGACAAAAAACGGAGCATAAGAAAAACAACAACTATTACCTGCAGCTGACAATGTTCCCCAAATCTTGTCGAGGTACTTTAGAATCTCACAAGCAGCCTGGTCGACAGTTAATGTGCCAGAAGCAATTGGCCAATGAACAAGAGTATCCTCACCACAGTTATTACCAATGACCTGTTGGATAAAGCGTCAATACTCGTTTCAAGAAGATCTAGAGCATACATTAGCTTAACCATCAGACAAACGAATGCATAAAATGAATTACAGGAAATCTTACCTGCAAATGTTTTAAAACTGTTGAGAATGGAGGTGGACTCCTGAGATGGAAGGCTCCCCAAGAATATTCTGGTGGAACACACTGCCTAGATATTATAGGGCTGCAGCTCCAGGCCAAAGGCCAATCCTTCAGTAACACTGCTTCACTATATGAAGTAAGGACTCTTTGGCCACCCTTTTTTCCACCTGCACTGGGAAATCCTCTTTCAGCGGGTATGCATTTAATCTCTCCGAGAGTACCACAGAAGCTGCTGCTATAAATGACAGCAAAATTGGCAAACACATGTTCTAATATTGATACAGCCAGGGACCAAATTTCTGAAGATACTTCATTCCTGGAGCCTAATACTTCAGCTTCAAGACGACTATCATCCTCCACCATAGCCTTCATGCTTTCCATGCCGAGAAATTCCACTCTTTTGGCACATTGAATGATCACATTCGGTTCTGCTCCTGTTTGAAGACCCACTTTCCTCAATATGGGAAGCCAGCTTCCCGTAACAAATCTTTCTCCAGGGAACTTGCTCCTCTCACCGAAGAAAACAGAAGCTATCAAAGAATCTCCAGGGTCAAACAACTGACGAGGCTCAAACAAGTCTGTACAAAATTCGTCCGAGTTTCTCACAAATTTAGCCTCTTTCAGCGCTTCAACAACAGAAACGTCAGACTGAAGATCAGGCCAGTTCATATAGACATATATTAGAATATCTTCCTGCTCAGGCTGAGTCTTTGTCTCAAATTCGGGCAAACCAAACTTGATCAATATTTGTTTATCATGCAACTCGGACACACCAAGTGCTCTGAGTAAACTGCCTCCAGTTGACTCAACTGAAGTAGAAAGGCAATGATCATCCCGAGGCTTCAAAAATGAACTCGTCGAAACCATACAGAGGTCTTGATTTTGCAATTGTGTGTATGAACCTAAAACTGTTTTGTATATCGGAAGAGAACACAAGATTTCAAGTTCATCACTGCCATATCTAGAGCTGTTAGATGAATAATCCGTCGCCAGAAGAGAAAACAACTCATCACGCTCTGAGTTAGAAAAAGAAGTGAGTTCTGGTAAGTAGCCGGCATTCTTAGCTGCCACGAGTTTGGAGGCTATGAGTTGGCCAAGTGATTGCTCAGGAATGGGGAAAAAGCGGCATGAAGCAGCACAATCCAAGAAGGCTGTATCAAAAACAGGAATGTTACACTGGTTTAGTAACGTCAATAACCAAGGGTATCGTCCATTTGCAGCTTGGAAGGCTAATACATACGGTTGGATCAAGGTATCAGGCGCCGGATTTTCGATGGCACTAGTTCCCATGTCAACAGCTTGCAAAGTTTCAGATGACGAAATGGTTTCCTCAAAGGAGGGTGGAACAAAGATTAAATTGTGTTCCCTCACACGGCATAACACTGGCCTACCAAGAAAAGCAGGGATCAAAGGCCAATCAGAAACAAGTGAAAGGTCATCAAAAGAACCATTGAAATTTTTCCAGAATAATCTTATCCATTCAGGAGTAGGACCTCCATCACCACCAGAACTAATATTTTTCCAAGAAAACCATGGGACTGAAGTTGAGCCCATCACATGATCAACCCAGTTGTTATTGAAAATAAATTTCATATGGCTGGCCAACAGCTGAAGAGAAAATCTATGAATTTTCAACAACTGTTGGAGACCAGAATTGGACAAAATGTCAGCCAAGATGGATCTCTCTGAGATATTTGGGTGGATGAACTTTGACTCCAACTTAGTCATCAGTTTTTGCTGGTCCCTGTTTCCCCACCAAAGTTCAACAGTCCCCAACTTAACCAAGGAATTTGCTGCAGTAGGGCAAGGCAAACCCTTGATTTCTGCACTAAGAGACCAGTACATTTGATCAATGCTACTATGACCAGCGCCTACAGAGCTCCTCTCACCCAAGGGAACACCAGCACGTCCAATATCTTCAACCACCCCACGACCAAAATCAAATAAAGCCTTACCTAAACTAGATACTATCTCAAGTGCATCTCCTCCAGTATTAGATGTGGATACACCTAGATGTATGGGCATTCCTTGACGTGTCCATTGATTTGACGTTGCTATACCATTGACCTCTCCTTGCTTATCCCCAAAAGTAAGATCATTGTTGGATGCGGACACTACATCAACACTAGATATCCTTGGAACGTGAATGTCAGACAAGCAGTAATCAAGGACGTCCACATATGTATCCACCATCCCAATAACAACTGAAGTTGAGGAAGCTTTAAGAAGATCCCTAACCATTTTTGGTCTAATTTCTCGCACAATAACCCCGATTTCTTTAATTTCGGTAACTAGCTCCCAAGGTACAGCAAAAACAGGATATCTTTCCTTCACGAAACTGCAAACAGTTGCTGGTAGAACATTATCAACAACACCATTTCCTGGTTGTGAAAGAAACATACCCTCATCTGCCTTCACAAAATTTCCTGAATAAAGCTTCCACACAGGAAGGTCAACAACCCGAGCATAAAATGGTCTAATCACTTGCTCAACTATGCATTCCCAGTCAGCTTTTGAAATCCTTAATGAGTTGAGTTTACTCTCATTGTCGGAAATTATAGAGTCAAAGTCAGCAGAAGCTCTTGGCCAATAAGAATAAAAGTGGTCACCGTGGGATTTCAATGCCAAATTAATATGAAAAGTTGGGTCCATATTAGAAAGCGATGGTTCCTTCCTCAACTTTTGGAATTGAAGTACCACTTCAATGTAAGAGTCACGTACACATGACAATAGCTCTGAGTTCCATCTTTCAACTAAAAGATTACCAGCATCTTGCCACATCTCTGTCATAGGTTTCTGATCTTGATACTTAAAAAGATATCTACCATTATTGTGGCACACGAGAAAGCATCCAATGACAGTTACAGGTAAGTTAATTGAAACTGACAAAGGAAGAGGTGACATAACTGTGCTTGATGAATTGACTTTGATAGGAAGCCCATCTCTGGATAAATGAACTGCAACTCCAGCAACAGGTGTCAAATTATAAGCCAAGTATTTCCTACAAATAGTGAACAGATTAGCAATACTGCTGTGTCAATAAAATGCAAATACTACTGAAAACATTCTCATGTTATAGAATGGGTTTCATATTCAGTACCTATCCAGAGCCATATTTCTTGTTTGTCCAGAGCCCAAGGTCAGGACAACAAGCCACTCGTCAGAAACTTTAGTTCCTTTGTCAATGATGTTAACATCTATGAGTTGAAATTTTGCAGCAGCATTGGAACTGCTAAATAATCTTGATAATTGGAACTTTCTCCACTTTTTCTCTGAAAAGGGGTTCCTCATGATAGAAGATGATGGATCGATGGACACAGAATATTCTTGACAAGGGGAATCGGTTCCTTCATCCCATCTTGATATTGATACCTGAAATGAAAATGAAAAGAGTAAAACATGGCGTATGTTCCATAGTTATTCATTAGGTGCAAGTGACGCAACATCGTTCCGAAACATAGTATAGCTATATGTACCTGCACCACAGACTTCAAAAACAGAAGTATTCTTGATGCATGCTTTACAAATGTTTCGTTTATCGATCTGATTCTCTTCGAACCAAGATCACAGTTATCTTCCATGCATTCAGATGACAGCGGCATGCGAATAAAAGTAGTGTTTTTTGAGGACCATGGCATATCTTCAGCGAACATCATGGGGCTAAACTGGTCGCGGAACCGATCAACCAAATTAGTTCCTGGAATAATATCAGAAAAGAATATCAATTGACAGCATTAATAAGATGCAAAAACACATTCTCAAAAAATGTTTAATAATACAATCACAAAAATTATCGTCTGAAAATGAAAAGGTTGAACAATCATTTTTCCTATACCAATGGGTATTTTATTACTAAAACTTTTTCTTACAAACATCCTAAAACAGCTCACCAAAGAGCAACTGGAAATAATCTAAATAGACACTATTGCAATTAACCAGCAGTCCCTAAACATCAGTAGCTCCTGCTGCCAGCTCCCCAAGCTGCTCAAACCTATCTAAGCCAGTTATCTTCTTAAATTATCAGAAGTCGAGTCCTCTCCTGAACCTAATCCTTGTTCTTAAATGTGAAACCCGCTGGACGAAAAAAAAATTCTCATGCGACCCTAAAGTTACGAAAGATATGTATAGCATAGATCCAACATTTTTGTCTACACTTTCATGGTTAATGTTAATGACTAATGAGGATCCATGACAAGTGATACTGGGGCTGAAGAAGATAAAAAATCAAAAGATACATCTTTACGGCTTTACCCAATCAATTAGGACTAGGAGCGTTGCTATGTGATGATAAATCAATACAAATGTATACATCAGTTCATCTTTTCATGACAATGAAGTCATCTACGAAGAATTACTATCAAGAAACTAGTAAGATTACTATTGCAATTCTTGGAGCAGTGAGGATTTACAGATGAATCCATACCATTTAAAGAAAAGACTCTCGCAGCAGGGGCCTGGCCTGAAGACGCTGAAAAGGCTAAACCAAGTGGGTCAAATATGTAATAGTTGTCACCAGAAACAATAGAGAGGAGATCGCTGAGGAAAAAGCAACTAAATAATCCCAAGCCGTAATTAATAGTCTGGCCACGTATTCTCCACGGAGGAAGAAGCTGTAGACTAGTTATTTCTTCCCTACTCAAACTGACCCCTTCCAATATGGCCACCATAGCAGGCCCTTGAAACTCACCTGTTGATAAAAAAGTATATTTCAGAGAGGAAGCTAAGTGTCACCAAAGTGCCCGTGCCCCAACATCTTACTATTATAAACCCATTTTACCATGATTGCGACATACATCTTTCTAAACTTAATGAACATGAATTAAGCAATATAATTCTCAATAGAAAATGCCCAATTGATAAATGAATAACCAAAAGCAACGGGCCCCATAAATTCATTAAATGTTACCTAGATTTTGCTGAAGCAAGGATTGACGGGGATGCTCTCTCTTGTCGAAAATCAGATGAAGTTTATCAGCTTTGCAGCAGTCTGCCAATTCAAGAAGATCATACAGAAGAAAGTCATTGTTTCCATACGACGCAAGAAGCTCTTTTATTTTGTGATGATCCATGCACGGCAAATCATTAGTCATTTCACCCTCCACGAGTGAGAGATAACGAAGCGACTGAAAGCCCAAACGGCATGCCAGGTCATTGCTGATGTCAGGATGAATGTAGTGTTTCAAGATGATTTTATCATTATCCATCCACGGTGCATCATTATACACAAGATCAAACGCTGGTCTCAGAACACCATATGAATCTGGGGCTAACAACTGATTTTTGGAAGTTTCAATAAGTGGATTTTCAGCTAAACAATCAGCTACAGCTTCAAGCACACGAAAGACAAAACTCAAATGATCAGTTGACAAAGGCATGCTTTTACTGTCCAATTGCAAACGTTGAAGAACCTGGCAGTAATCATCAATACCAAAAGTTTGCCGGACACCGAGTTCAATGAGCAAATCTCTAAAACTTGATAGCTCTGATGGAACAACGTACATGTACGGGCAAAATTTTACAGGGGAGTCAAAGGCAAGAACGTTCGGCAATACAAAATCATCACCAATCCAAACCCAAGGAACACCAGTAAGGGCAGTTCTTATAGATGCGAAGTCATCTGTATCAATATAATTTTGCAGCTTTGAATAAAGTAAGGGTATGCCTTCTTGCAGAGCAGCATCTAGTGCTAACTCAACCTGAGACTGCAGCTTTAGATTGCTATAAGATTTAGACATTTCAATTAATTGCGAGGTCAAAACATCAACTCCTGGAGGATCCAACCAACCAAGATATTTTTGCAAAGCTTCTGAGCAATCTCCATCTAAAATATGCATTTGTGAGGATACCATAATCATCTGTGATATAGGTCTGACAACATCAGGAGATGCCACTCGACAGCTGCCACCATCCATCCTTGGAAGTCCTGGAAGAGGAGGCTCAGCATACACAGGACACCAAGCAATGGCTTTTATGTCAAACCAAAATTCATCCTCTGTTTTATCCGGATCATATAAATTGTTTGTGATGAAATCAAAATCCAGGTCTCTTACATCCTCCCGGTTAGCTCTGTAATCAGCTACGCTTTCCTGATTCACGATATTGCTAAACCTGAATTCAACAGATCCTTCGGTTTTAACTGCAATATTAGCTGCCACAGCATTTAGAAGGACGAGCATTCTCTTACCATTCTCAAATGCATCCGGGTCTCCGGAATCATACATCATTGAAACTGACCGAGCACAATCAATTAAACCAGAAAATCCTAAGGATTTTCTTAGCCCAAGAGAAACTAACGTCTCCAAAATCTCAGAACATAGAAAGGATTCAGAGGGGAAAAACACCTTTCTATCCAGTATCTTTTGTAATTCCAGAACGCGGGGATCATAAAGTCTGTGAAAGAAAGAAATAATCACTAATAAGTGAGGATATAAAAAACTAAAGAAATTTCGTTTAGCTGAAGAACATAATGAACTGCTTATTTGACTTATCTACCTGCACTGCCCACTAAAATTTTCAACTTACGACATAATCTGATAGTCTTAAACCGATAATAAAGGAAATTAATTAATTTTGATGAGATAAACATTCAAATTGAAATAATCTTGTCAACCTTGATGGCTGCTTCCAGGATCCATCTGCAGCTAAAACGAAAGGTGTTGTAGAGAAAGCATCTTTAAAAGAACTATCCTCCTGGATTATAAGCTTCACATCATTCAAAATGGCGGCAACTGCTCCCTCGCGAGGTACAAACTCTTCCATTCTGTTCAGTACATGATTTTTGTAAAATGCAACCCGCGTTGGTTCTCTGACTCCCAAATATGTCATTAGAATAATCCTTTCCTTCTCTGATTCAGCGCGCAAAAAGTTATCATCTACCAGATCATCACGGACACCCTTTGGCTTGAGCCATTTCATTGATTTGCATAGGCTAGTTAATTTTCTACTCTCAAACAACTCAAACATAGGGATTTGTTTGATGGTACTAATATGTATGTCTTCCATCTTATGTTCATGAAACCATCTAGACTGAAGAATGAAGCTTCGGAGTTCATGCATTTCAGCTTCTGGGGTATCAATGAATAGCCCCTCAACTTTGTCCAGATCAACTGTATTTCCTAGTAACGCATTTAATATTCCCCTGGCAGTTGGTGGCTGGACATAGTTGTCCAGTAGAGGGTGCTCAATTTCAAACTCAGAATCCAGCAAAATGCATCCTACTTTGATCAACATTGAATGCATATTCTCACTCCATCCCTCATCTTGGATCACACTTGAGTTCTCTGTTAGCTGCAAAAGACATCTGCTTTGTATCGGTAATATAGGCCACATTTTAAACATTGACAGATCCTCACAATATGACCTTAAATAGTGCCAAAGCAACCTTAACCATTCGGAACTTGGATGGCCTTGTTCACCTGGAGTCCATGAGATTCTTTTAGTGTTCTTCCATTCTGCAGGAAGTATTCGGATGAACAACTTTTCTAGCGAACTGCATGATAAATAGGTAACATTTGATTCCTCACTTTGAGCAATGTCGCAAAGACTATTAAAGATGTCAGGTGGGAGCCCACAGTCCACAAGTTGATGTGGAATATAGTCCTTGAGAAGACCAAATTCATCTCCTCGTGCAATGTAAACACTTTCACATGCACCTTTCTGGTTAAATGTTGTGAAAGAACTATTTGAAAGAGGTAGCAACGGCAAACCATATAGTTGTCTCGATTGATCTGGCAGTACCAAATCAAAAAGACAATATTCAAGTGCCAGGATCATTGCATCCCTATCCTTGAACACGCGTTTCCTTCTAATCAATAAACTTCTAAGTAAACTAGGAGATAAATAATGCAATGACGGGTAACATTCCATAAATTTTTTCACAAGAGGTTCAGGTAAACTTATCAAAGGTAGACCAGCATCTGATAATCCGTCAATGAGGCCATCTACCTTACCATATGAAAAATCTGGAAATATGGATTGCTTAGGTGAAACCCACTGGCCACCATTAGCTTTGGTATATAACACACGAAGACCGTGATCGGCAATATATTTATACAATGTCCGCACCATAGATGCCCAAGGTTCTTGCCCACTCATAGATGGCCAATAAGAGAAGAACACATCACAAGGACCAATTACTACAGAAAGTTTTTCGAGCAAGTGCCCATAAGCAGGCGCAGCAACATTTTCAAGAACAAATAAATTCCAGTCTGAACGTTTTTTTCCACCCCCTGTCATGTCATTGCCGAACCATATATCACGCCGATTAGATGACAGCTCAAAATAGGCATTCACATGAGCTGGAAGGCCGGTGAAAATTGGCAAAGGCAGAAAGCAGAAAGCACGTCCCTCAAACTTTTTCTGATTAAGCTTTGAAGTTGTTTGAAATGCGCCTAGATTGAAACTAGAAGTTTCGATGATGCTCGAGATACCCTCAGGATTCTGTTCAACATCCACAGATTGTAAATAGGCAGCCACACGAGCCCAAGGGATGTAATTATGTGACTTATTAGATACTTTTAAGACGTCTCTACCTTGCCCAATATGTAAGCATTCACTGGTTATCCAAAAGTGTGAAACGGTTGCGGATAAAGTTTCCTCTATGATAGCAACCTTCTCACATTTCCGCGGCAATTCTTGGTCAGTAGATTTGTTGAAAGTACTCAACATTAGACCCATATCTCTCCCATTTTGTTTTTTTTCATCCATCAAGTCAAAAAGTCGATGCGATTCGCTAGCATTATCTTCAGGATCGCTAACGTGATTCCTATGTACACGATGTAGAAGTTGCATCTCACTATTAGAATCATCTTTCACAAAAACTGAGATGGTTTTAACATTTCGTAGAAACAGCAGAGTCTCTGACACAGCTTGTGAAAAAGAAGAGAATAATGACAATACATCTGAGGCTGCATATCCTTCTTTCTTGATCTGACTTCTAGCTGCAGCATTTGCATTTCTTAATGGGAAACGAAAAAGTGTACCTGGAAATGGTTGCACCATGTCACAACCAAAATGCAGAAAAGGAGAAAATTGATCAGGAAACTGTCCCAAAATATTTCTTCCTGCAAATTTGATCCGCAGACCAGGGTGGGACGGAGATATTCCCGGAAGATGACATGCATGAGGATCAAACATAACAATATTATCGCCAGAAACAAAAGTAGGAATATCTGTGAAATGGTAAACACAATTAAAACCAAGCCCAAATCTTCCTATTGCAAAGGGTTTCTCCAGCTTACTTTCTTGACCAATACGTGTAATTGCATATAGATCCTGAGGACTGAATATGGAGTTGTTAAAACAGTACAATGCAGGCCCTTGCCAATCAGCCATTTCAGGGGAGAGAAGAGAAGAAGTACCATACTGGGTTTTATCCAGGAGAAAAGATACCTCAGAGGCACCAGCGTCTTCAGCATTTTGTACCAGCTCAAAAAAAATTCCAGGCCCATCAGCATACATTTCAAGAATATGACGAAGCCTGGTTGTCAAGGCCTCATGCTGCCCAAATGCTTCTGCAGCGCCGGACAAACTCAGGTTCATTGAATCGGCACTCTCAGCAAGTAACGTTCTTCGGAGAGAGCAGACACCTAACCTCTCAGCAACGTCATTTGAAATGTTCCCGTGCACAAATTTTTGGACCGACTTTTTAACACTAATCGACAGTGACGATGATTCTGAAAAAGGATGAACTGTATCCTCCGAACCGTTGAACCACGGAGCATCATTATAAACCAATTCACTAGCGGCAACAAGTCTACCCGCAATATCTGGTAAGTAAATTTCCACTTTTTGTTCAAAACACTGAGCTTCAGCCAGTTGCTGTGCTATAAAGACGGCTGTCCTGATTTCTTGAACATCAAGATTGGAGGAACCTTTCTTAGATGCCATTTTGACTAATATATTTGCAAAATCCTGAGGCTTTAAACATTTTCTAATACCAAGTTCCAAAAATAAATCCCTAAAAACAGCCAAATCAATAGGTATAACACGAACATATGAAGTCAAATGGAGTGGACCTTCCAGTACAACTTCATCTGATGTTGCGAATCCATCTCCTACCCAAATCCAGCGAGATCCTTCAAGGACAGCTTTTATAATCTCCATCTCATCTGACTTGATCAAACTTGTTAGTATGGAGTATAATCTGGGCATAATCATGGCAAGTTCACGCCGAAGCTCATGATCAGTTACAATCTCATTATTTTTTCCCAACTCCAGTAGCTGAGCAGCTATCACTGTTCCACTTGGTGCAGAAGACCATCCAAGGTGGTAGGATAGTGCAGAGGAAGAGCATTCCCCATCCAGTATGCGCATGCTGGCTGACACTAGCCACATATCAGACTTAAGCCTGACAAGCTTCGGAGGAGCAACAGGGCAGGTGACAACGGGCCACGGAAGAGACTGAAACGGGGGAGAAACCAGAGCTGGACACCAGCTAATCATTCGGAGATCAGTCCAAAAAATTTCGAGATCTGATTTCACACTCCAAGGCTTCAGCGCCGTGGACGCTCGCATGAACATTTTGTTGACAAGTCCTTGTTTGTCAGTGAACTGAACAGGCAGCCATTTTATTGCGTTAACTTCCAGGTATGCAAGAAGCACCTTACCTTTCAGATACGCTTTCTGTTGGTCCACATGTATCAGCAGTTCCACTTGTCGTGCACTTCGGATGATAGAATCTGGTGAGACAGATGTCCTTAGCCCTAAAACTAGAAGCATATCCAAAATCTCAGGTTCTTCATACACCCCACTAGGGAAAGAATCAGTATCCTCCAGTAAGGCATATAACTCCTCACTCCGAGGATCATAAAGCATTGTGGGACTTTTTAGAATGCCACCAGTTGTGGGTACAAACTCTAAATTTCTCAGGCTATCTTTAAAAGAACTGTCCTCCATGCATAAATGAGGTAACTCATGTAAGATGGAAAGCATGACTTCATCGCGAGCTTGAGGTTCCATCTCTTTCACTAAGGTCAGCACTTGCCTCTTGTAAAAACATGCCTTTCCCATTCTCTCAACCCCAAAATATCTCAACATGACATCTTCTTCACTTTTCAACGAGCTGATGACAAAATCAGCACCTAAGAGGCTTTTTGGAACTTCCTGTGGCGGTACATATTTTTTAGGGTTCAGCAAGTCAGAAAAAAAGAATGTATGGCCATCGTACACTTTATAAATTGGTATTCTTTTGTAATACCACAATGTTACATCACCTAAGGCATTCCCAATATACCATCTTGTATCAAGAAGAAATCTCCGAAGCTCATCTCGTTCTTCTTCGCCAACATTTTGGAACAATGCATACACATCCCCACCATTTGAAGATACGGAGTCAAAAATTGCTTCTAGAATACCTGTAGCATCAGCATTACTTACATACTGGTGCATATCGGGGTGATTAACAACAAAAGTACGAAGTAAGATCTTGCATCCAATCTTAGCAAGAATTTCCTCTAAATTTTCTGGAAGTCCCTCCGAGTTAATTAATTTTGACTCAATAGAGGCTCTATATAAATGCCCAGAGCTGGACGGAAAAATGGGCCACTCGGAAAACATTGCCAAACGATCACAGTTGTTTGCTATATATTGCCAGAAGAGTGAAAACCAAGATGGAGTTGGATGACTTGAATCAGAGTTTGGATCCCAAGAAACTTTGTTTTTATGCTTCCAGTCAGCAGGCATAAATTGCGGTAATGACTTGATGAAAAAATTTATACTAAAACAAACAAGATTAACCTTACGCAACTTCGCTATGCAACAGAGTCTGTCAAAAAGATTGGAAGGTATGTCTCTGTCAATCAGTCTATCAGATATTTGCTGAACCATTGCATATTCAAGTTCACTACATATAAAGTATATTACACCATCTGATGCTGTAGTTATTGATCCAAAGTTACCATCTGCCAAAGGAAGCAAGGGTAGGCCATGCAAAAGTTTGCCAACGTCTTCATCTATCAGATCATCCAGACAATATTCTAGCAAAATGACTCTGTATGATTTACTTAAAGTGCTTAACCTTTTGCTGTAGCGAATAAAATTTCGAACTGTATCGGGAGTAACCACTTTCTGATGGAAACTACGTGCATGCTGCAAGAACACCAAACCAAGAGGATCGGGCAAATGAACAATAGGCATTCCCAAAAGCTTAAGGCCCTTTCCAAGAACTTTACTTTTCGAAAACTCCTTGTCATCGAGATATGCGCCTTGTGGTGACACCCACATTCCCCCATCAGTTTCAGAATGCAACACAGGAGCTTCACTGATAATTCGGATTACATTCTCAACTAAAATGCTCCATGGCTCTTCGAAAGTACCCGTAGGAAACAATGAATAATACAATTTTGAGGGGCCAAGCAACTCACGAAGATTAAGTAGTAAGTGTGCATAGCTAGGAGCTACAACATCTTCCAAGAGATGTACATTCCAATCAGAACGCATCTTACCACCCCTGTCCATGTCTGCTCCATACCAGATACCTCGACGATTGGAAGAAACCTCAAAAAACCCATTAACATGCAAAGGCAGTCCCGTTCTTACTGGCAGGGGGAGGAAACAGAAAGCTTGACCAGCAACAGTGATATCATCCTACAGAAATCAAATAAAATTAAATTATATCTCAATGGACGCAAAACTGAGACACTAAAGTCGTGTGGTTCATGATTATATATTAGAGTAAGAACAAATAATTTGGATTACCATACCAATAATTGTCGATCTACCCTTGATTAGTCAATCAGGATTTCAAATCTTTGAATAAGGGCTTCTTTTGATTATATTTACTCAAAATTAAACAAATCCAGATATGCTAAATAAAGTTTAAAATCAAAACTAAGTGCACCTTGTCTCACTATAACCATTGTAAAAAGTAAAGGACTCAATAAGACATGCATTAATATTTCATTATCTAATTCTGAATGATAGACTAGGCAGACTTTCCTCTACCCAGTATTAAAGAATCCAAACAATTGACACTGCAACTTTAAATCTAACTTAGGGAACATAATGAAAGAATATTCGTCAACAGTCCCACCCATCCCTACTAGATTGCGACACATATTTTGAATTTCAAGAAAAACTCACTGCTAGATAAAAACCTCACCACTAGAAATGACTCCAACAAGCACCAGACAATTAATGAATGATTGTCAACCAGATTTAAAAGAGTATGATTTATGCCAATCTTTTGCACCAGAGATACACAAGAAAGAGAGCACAATTACTGCATAGTAGCAAACAAATGACTCAAGTAGCAAATTACATCAGCAGAGCCGGAAATACAAGCAGCAACTGATGCCCAGGGTAGTAGATGGATATCATACTCTTTTGACGCAGTTCTGGCAAATAAACCAACTCTGGATGATGATGACGCCATCATTTGTACAATGTAATAGCTAGACATTTTCTTTTCGATATGAGATCCACACACTGCCTCAGCAACGAATTTTAATGAAAAGGAATCCACCTCATTTTTCGAGGGTCTTTCTATATTAGATAATCTCAAAAGAGCTTGTCGGTGCCAAACTGTATCATTATTTTCCGTGTCCACCAAACAGGAATAAAGCTTCGATGGAGTAGGTTCCCCAGCATTCCAAACAAACATTTCAATGGATACAACACTCTTTAAAAATAGCAGTGACTGAACACCTTCCTCATAAATTTGTTTGAACATAGAAGAAACATCATCCTCTGAGTAAACTTGTCTTGATAACTTACTTGAAGCAGCGTGATCAGCAGTCCGTAATGGGAAGCGAAACAAAGTTCCAGAAAATGGAGCTAGCATATCACATCCATAACAACAATACGGAGAAAACTGGTCCTTATAATAAGAAACAGCCGACGAACTAACATAATCAATTCTCTTTCCTGGATTCGCCGCCGATACATTAGGAAGAATAGTCCCCTGGGGATCAAATAATACAACATACTTCCCACTCACAAAAGAAGGCAAGTCCGTCAAATGATATACCGAGTTGAACCCAACCCTGAAAATACATACCACTAGCACATAACCGGGAACGCCAAAATATCTAAAATAAAACAGAAACAAAAAAAATGCACACACACCAATAACACAATTTAATCTCCTAACCTAATAATTCACTAGCAACATAAAAGCAAACTTACCCGAATCTCCCAGTCTTCCAAGCATGCCCTTGCTTACTACTCCCACCAATCCTCGAAATACTCACAAAATCCTCTTCAGTAAACTCAGCATTATTATAAGCAATCAAAGCCGGCCCTTGCCAAGACGCCAAGCTTTTAGACAACAAAGAATCAGTACCATGCGTTCTTTTATCAAGACACAAAGACACCTTAGTTGCGCCAGCATCATCAGCGTTCTGAATCAACTCCTTTAACACCGTTGTTCCTTCCGGATAGTTGGCTAATACTTCACGAATACGTCGCGTTAGATCCACCTTCTGACCGAAGTCTTCGAGTAGAATTGAGTCCGGAGTTTCCATGTTTATGCGGCGGCTGTTGATTTGGTGGATCGATTGTTGAGATTTCGTCGTCGGAGTTGTTAATCGAAATCCATTGCGGTCGATTTAGCTTCTGGAGAACGCTTTGATTTTGCCTTGCGGTGACTTATTATGATTTTTGACTTTTTATTCTCTATTTTTTATTTTTGCTTTAGAATAAGAAATTTTATATTCCCCTCTTTACTCTTTAGCCAAAGAACTACAAATGTTACTTATTAAATAAGATTATTGAAGAAAGAAAATTGCTTAACTTTGTTCTCAAAACAATATAGACAAAGAAATTTAATAATTCAAATTATTTCAACCGTTGATTTGAATTGATATAATGGTTGATGTTTTATTAATTTTTAATTAAAATATGTGGTTGAATTTATAAAATATACGAAAAATTGAGAAGATATGTATAATTTTATCTAAATCTTTGCGAAAAGGAAGTAATTTCTAACAAACTGTTGTTGCCCATATTCTTTGTTCTCTGATATGCCAATGTTATCGAAGAAATGTATGCAGCTTTGCCATCTAAATTACAATAGCTTCAGTCTTCACTACAAAAAATACATACACTTGCAACATCGATTGAAAAAATAATAGTTTGCACACTTTTCCTGATCGGACTTTTCCGTTGTACAACTGGCTACTGGCCTTTGCCAAGTAAATCGGTATCCCTTGACATAGTGAATGAGAAGTAATTACTGCAATTATACTCAGGTGGTAATGGTCTAAAGGAACCCTTTGGCTGTGCTAATCGAGAGCAGCCTTATTTTTACGGCTAGCTGCTGGTTTGGGCAAGCCATCAAATATCGGTCTGGTGATGGCAACGGCTGAAAGAGCTTGTAAGTTGGGTTTTAAGTTCCATTTAGAAGTTAGCCACAATGATGAGCTACAGTTTTCTTGATCTTGTAAGCATGACGTGCTTGACGACTTTCTTACACCAGGATTGTGGTTGGTGATTACGCTGGTTCTTGGACCTGTTGGAGTGGAGTTTATTCCGTTTAATTCGTCTTCTGATACCAAACAAGTGCGGCTAGTTGCTTTTGATCTTTGAGCTAGTCCTTTTCCCTTCACAGCAGAAAATCCGCCACTAGTGCTGCTAGGATCTTCTTTCAACAGAATCTCCGGAGTTTTAGAACCAAAAGAATCGGGTGTTCTCCCTCTCCTTAGCATATGCTCAACCCGATTGCCTGAATCATTTGTTATTGAGTCACATCCATCAGTAAGATCACCATTCCCCGAGAAGAAACCATTTGCCATACTCTTGGACTTTCGATGTCGACTCAAAGGTGGGTTTGTAGCCAGTAATTGCTTTGGAAACGGCCCTTCTTCTTTTTTGTAACATGCCATTTCAAATCCCTCCGGCAGATTTCCTTTATATTCAATTGACTTCTGCCCGTAAAGGCCTTGTAGAGATCTCACAGGTGGGGATACAGAAGAGCTCACCTTCAAGGACTGAAAGGAATCTAGTAACTCAGGATAGGCACGAGATGGAGGTGTCCTTTCATAACTGCAAGATCTGTCTCAGACAGTATTTCGTTGTTTCACGTGTACCATAAAGAAAATATGAAGATATTTCATGGGTGATATAACACAGGCAATATCTATCAAATACAATTGCTGACAGATACTAATATAACACCAATAACTGACAATGTGATACCTAAAGATAATTCTAATAACTTGGTGAAACTGTTGTTTGATTCATGTTTTCACAATGATTACTAAGAAGTGTGAATATTGTTAAACTCAACCTAGTTATTATATTTCCGAACAATCACAAACATTTAGCAGGAATTTCTTATCACTCCTTGGGAATGTGAATTTATCAGACCTCCAAATATTTCATTACTCTGACAATTATATTACATATATGAGTTCTGCATTTTCACCGTTGCACGCAAATACAATAGTAACGTTACAGAATAATCACAATCAAATAAACAAAGTTACTCAAAGTAATATTAAACAACTCACCCCGGGGATTCAGAACCATTTGATATACATGGAGAAGGAGGATGCCTTCCCGGTAAAGGTATCTGAATCGTCTTAAGCGCAAACATCTGGAGATCCGTAACCAAGCTGTTCATCTTCTTAATATCTGAAACCTAATACAAAACATTAACAAGCTCAACATTAATAAAATGAGAAATTTTTCAATACGGTTTAAATTACTGACCTATCAAAATCACAACAGCTGAAACTGATCACAATCAACATCATACAAGTTTTGAAGAGATTCAGTTAATTTTTAATAAAATAAATAATTCATTCTTATAGCCTGACGGAATAAATACATACGAGGACATGAATTAAAAAGTAAGATGGAAAATAATAATATGATGAACCTCAACGCCGTATTTGATAGAGACGCCAGCGAGCGTATCCATTCTGGAAACATGATGCTCGATGCAACCAACTCCAACGCCATTGCTGATAACAGGTGAAGATGACGTCGTCGAAACCATAAGCGACGGACTATCATCATTCAAATCGACAACTTGGTGATGTTGTTGTAGCTGATAACCGCAATTTCCATATCCGTTGTCCATTTTTCGCACATCAAAAAAAATTGTACGAACAAAATTTGGGATGAGGTTTGGGGGTGTGGTCTCGTCGACGGATTTTCCGGGAAACGATGGTGCGAAATTGTGAATAGTCATCCAAGCGTTACCGATCAATGCTATAACAAAATTACAAAAACGACGATGTTTAAGTCACTACGACATCGTATTGCCATATGGTAGGGTGTTGTTTGGTATGGAAGGTACGTATACACATGTATGGAAGACATGGCGAAGAGTACCTGCATCACATCCAACTACGTCAAGAGTAACAAACAACACCTGCATTACATCCAACTATGTTAAGATGTTAGTGCATTGTGATAGTGGTTGTGAAAGGAGTAGAAGATTAGCGGTCAGTCAGGGGCGGATCTAAGGGGGATTGCAGGATTCCGTGTCCCCCTAATTTCAAGAAAATCGAACTCTAAATTTCACTTTTTTCGTAATGTGAGTGAATATTATCAACATAATTATATATTTAGCTGTTACAATGTAGGAAGCTAAATTGAAGGGGTCTGTTGGTGTAGGTTAATAGCTCGTATCATTCAGATCTTGAGTTCAATTTCTGTCTAACTCATATTTTTGAAATTTTGCCCCGTGATTGAAAAATTTAAAATATTTATTAAAGGCTAAGTTTGAGAATTTCAGAATAGGATCTAGAGATTTACTACGTGATGGGACATTTAAAGCAAAAAATGAGACATGCAGAAAAGGTTGCGAGCATAGAGTTTCGCTCGTCGAAATTCATGCAGATAACGAGCGAGTCATTGATGAAACTTGTACATGCTCGTTTTTCCTGTTCCGGAGGCAACAGTTCAAAACGCCGGAGTTTGGATTTGCAAGATGAGCTTTAGGAGGCTGACTTTTTAGGAGGCTGACTTTTGACAATGTTTACATTAGATAGAAAGAAAAGGCTTGCATTTTTATCTCTATCTGCATTTTGTTTTCAGTTTGACTTTAGTCAACGCAAATCCCATTTAGATTCAGCCCAGTATGGACATTGTCGTCGTCATCATCACTTTCTTCTAATCCGCAGCTTATCTAAAACCCTAATTTTCAGCTCCGTTCCGATCGAAGTGATCAAAATGAGTAGATCAGGCCAGCCTCCGGATCTCAAGAAGTAAGTTCTGTACTTAGATTTCATTGCATGCGCTTTACTTATTTCTGGCATCGTCGAAACCCTAATTTTTATTCTTATTTTGCAGGTACATGGACAAGAAGTTGCAGAGTACGTTTTTTATTTCTTCATATTGCTGAATTTTCAAACTGAATTTTCCATCAATTTGGAAAGTGATTTGTAAATTTTAAATGGTTTCTTTATGTAGTGATACTTTCGGTAATTTTTGAGTTGAATAATTTTATTTAATGTTCCAAAAAATGTTGGCTGATTTGTGGATATTATTTGTATGTTCGATGCAATTTTAGTAAACTGATCTTTTGGAGGAATAGTGGTTTCAGAATGTGTACACTGTACAATTATGGGGATGTTAGCTTTGGCAGTGCGGGTTTGCTCTTTTTCGGTTTTGAAGAGGATACCGTCTTGTTAATCTGGGTTTTTTCAGTGTGGGTTTGCTCTTAATATAGCTTTGGCAGTGCGGGAGTGCGGGCAGTGCAAGTGTAGGAATGCTCAGTGATGCACCTTGTGTTTTATTGTTGAATACGTTGGTTACTCTTGCTGAAATCATGTTTCCTTGATTTCGTAAAGATAATAGTTGCTTGCGTGTTGGGTTGCCTAATGAATTTACTATTTAATGATGATGGCTTGTTATTAGGTACTGGTCTCATTAATTGAAATCTGAAACTAGAACTTGCGTTGAAGTTTTTTTGTTTTGTGACTACGGCACTGTTAAATTCTTGTCAATTGTGCAACAGTCAAGCTGAATGCAAATAGGATGGTAATTGGGACATTGCGTGGATTTGACCAATTCATGAATCTTGTGATTGACAACACTGTTGAAGTAAATGGAGAGGATAAAAATGAAATTGGCATGGTGGTATGGCTATTCAATTGTTTCCCGGGTCTCGCATTAAAATTTCCGTTACATTTTTCATGAAATGCATCAAACTGTTAATTTTAATTTGATAGGTGATCAGAGGGAACAGCGTTGTCACTGTGGAAGCTCTCGAACCGGTGAACCGAACCCAGTAATTAATTATATGAGAATCTTCCAGTGTGAGGCTTGGAGCGCTTTTGTCTATCCAAACCAGGCTGTAATCCTTTGACTTTTAGGCAGTTGGAACTGAAAATACTAGGTGAGAACACTGTCGGTAACTGGCGCTTGAATTTAATCCTATACGTTCAGCATCTAGTAATTGCTTCAATTCTATTCCAATTTCTTAAAAATGGATATGGATTGCATTGCGCTAAATGTGAGTATAGAATATAAGATGATATGTGCTTTGTTTGATATATTATTATGTCATATTGTCGTAGGTGTTGTTACACGTGTCTAATGCCAATGGGATATTAGTTAAACGATATGGATGCTTCATAGGATAGTGGATAGACTATTGAGTATGATGGTCTGATAGCTGGTTGAGAATTTTTGGCCAATAAGAAATTAAGAACTACCTCAAATGCATTTTAAATGTTTATGTTCTTTAATGATTTTTCTGTCTATAGAAGTAATTGCTAGGAAATAACAAAGCTAGAATCATGGTAGTCAGTATGTTCTGATTGGTCCAAACAATGATTTTGGACAGAGAGGAAAGAACTATCAAAAAAGAAAGTCTGATTTCGAGCGGGTTATTACTTAATGGTAGATGAATCAGATCTGATGAAAGTCAAGTGTGACTACTCTTTGGAACTTGGTTAGTCTATTGGGACAAATTCATTGGCTTTTCTATTAAATAGAATTGCAACTGTTTTATTTGCCTCAATATATATTGTTAATTCTTTCCATTGCACACCTGATTTAGTTCCATCTTTTTTATCTGCTACAATATTTGATATACAAATACAGAGCAAGTAGAAAATGCAGAGATCAAAACAGATGAAATATATAGAGCTGATACCTGATAGTGATGCAAAACAATATTGAGTTGTAGGGGACCATCAGATTTTTTGTCTTACTAAATTTCTCTTCAGTGTATGTTACAATTGTTTGCTTGAACGCATAATAGTAATCCACATTTCTAAATCTGATAACTATTTCATTAAATGAGAACTGTGACTGCAACCTAATACATGCTTAAAATGACTGTACAACTGGCTGATCAGTATGTTTCTGGTTCAATACCCTTGGACTTTATTATTGAAATAGAGATGTATTGCTTTGCTTCATATCTTTTCCATCTGTGATCCAGCAAAAATACTTGATATCATTGATGATGCAATGTGTGTTGAAAGGTCATCTTTCCATAACTCGAAATGTAATTACTTTGAATATCAATGTGTTCACCTCTCAGGTAAGGATGTAGATGAGGGTTAGTAAAATTTACATGTTAATTATTAAAATCTCTTTTTGTAGAGGTTATCTCGTTCATCAACTATAAATGGAAAGCACTACATAACTCCACATGCATTTTATCAGTACCCTGTCTCCTACGTCAGATGTAGTTCCACATTGTCATTTCCAAAATTAGTGTGTGCACAGAGGAAGTAATTCAATATAACCCTAGTTTGAAAATAAAATCCACTACATGAAATAGAAGCCCTAACTGCTCCTCTATACCATGGTTTGAAGTATTGCCAAAACAGAAAAGTTTGAGGTTGATTAGCAACTTATTCAATATAATGGAATCTGATGGTGAAGATGAGATTCGTATGAGTCTGAACACATGCTGTCTTGGTATCGAACAATGATGTCGATATATGCAGTTTGCATCATCATTGCAAGGTCCATCTTTCAAATTGTTGACCTAATGGTAATATTTGAAGTTGAAACTAAATAAAAAATATTCCAATATGCCTCACAGTAAATTCTATGTTTTCCTATAATTAAACCCTAGCCCATCTTCTTGTTAGGTGATTTCAACAACCGCATTTACAGGTTTTCATATCATTTCCGGTAATTTGTACCAAGATTCAAAGACCATTTTCAAACAAGGTTATAGGCCTTCTCTCTTCAGCTGTAAATAACTGCGAAGCTAGAGCTCTAGTTTTCGGTGCAAAGTGGTGAGTAGATCTGAGGTCACTTGTGTCTGATCATTTCTTGATCCTCTCTCTAAATTTTTTTTGATTGAATCCTCTCTCTAATTTTAACTCAGTATTTTTCCGGGTTTTCAGTCACCTGGGGGCTGGGATATTAGATGGGGCGTGGCAAGATTGCAATCAGAAAGATCGAAAACCCCACAACAAGGCAAGTGACATTCTCAAAGCGGCGATCTGGACTAATGAAGAAAACACATGAACTAGCTGTGTTATGTGATGCTCAGATTGGTTTGATCATTTTTTCCAACACAGGAAAGAAGTTTGATTACTGTAGTGAACCATTCAGGTTTCAGTTTCCCTCTCATCCTCAAATTTCATTTTCACAGCTTTTATATAACTACAGCTATATCATTTAATTGTAATTTCTTCTGAGTCACATATTGCCACTGATCACTCTTCTATTTACACTGTTGTTCATCTTGGATTTCTCTCTAGTTTTTGTCTCTTATATCCGACCTGTGTGTGTAAATCAGATTTGTAATCACATAATTAAAGATCTCATTTGTTTTCTATAAATAATTCTCAGGTTTATTATATGTTAATTCATGATGGAACCCTTCGCAAACCTATTTGTTTCAGAGTTTTTTATTTACACTTAATTTTATTATTGTGTTCAGCATGGGGCAAATTATAGAAAAGTATCAGAAGTACACTGGAAAAAGGATGGTGGAACACGAAAATAGGGTGAGTTTGATTTTTCTATTAACTTTTTATCATTTTTTCTGACTCTACCTAGTTAGATTATTGTCTGATGATCATCAATGAATCTTATTCTAGGAGGAGATATACAATGAATTAAGAAGAATAAAATCAGAAACAGAAAGTCTCCGACAAACTATGCGGCTCTACGCCGGCGAAGGACTTGGTTCCATTTCCTACGATGATTTGGAGCTCCTTGAGCAAAAGTTGGAACATGGTGTTAACAGAATTCGCTCCCGAAAGGTAAATAGTTACTAGGGTAATTAATTACCTGTTAATGCTTGTAAATAATGTTTTTACTCTCTATAATGTATGTGTTGATGCAGACTCAGCTTTTTCAGCAGCAGATGGATAATCTAAATCGCAAGGTCACATTATTTATATAACATCGCTCAAAGTACATTATACTGCAGTTACTCAAATCTAAAGGTTCATTGTCTAAATTTTACAGATCCAAATTATGGATGACGCCAATGGAAAGCTGTATCACTATGTAAGCTTGTTATACGAATAAAGCCTTATGAACATGTGTTTAGTTGCATGCACATTTATATGAACATTTTTACTAGATAAGGGAGCATGAAGCAACAATGGAGTATCAGTATCTTCATCAAGCTGCTGCTTTGGGAGTGAGGATGGATGCACATAATCATGGTCACCAATCTCAAGCCATGCCAGGCAGGGAAGGAGAGCTGATGGAACAACAACTACCATTTTCCACCGATCGTCCTAGCAGTAGCTACAATGCCACTACTGCTCTTCAGCTGGCTCAGCTACATTCTTACCATCAACAATCTCAGCATCACCTTGGATCCAACGCATGTGGTGATAGTAACCACTTGTTAACACTTTGATGAAGTGCGATGGTGTGCACTGCCCCTTTGGAGAATATAACCATTATCAATCTTAGAAATTGTTATACAGTGCCATCAAATTAAAGTACAGGGGTATAATGGTAAATTTATCAACTTATTTATTTCCATGGCACTTTTTGTAGCAACTGGTACTTGAATACCAAGATTTTCTACATTGGTCACACTTCTATGGCTAATATATATGTACTATTGCCTATAGGGCTACAAGACAAGTTCTCAAGCTTAAGCTTTATTGCAAAATATAGGACAGCTAGCCCACAACAGCACACCAAAATGCATTAAGTGACAATAACATGTCTGGCTTTTTGATTCTAAAGTAAGAGTTCTCTTCTATGATGAACACTTTCTTTTAACAAACATTTGGACCAAACCCAAGCAATCTATTGGTTCCATCAAAAGAAATCTGAATGCCTTCTTGCTGAATATTTCCTATAATTGACAAGCCTGATTGGGTTGGAGCAAATGCAAAGCAAAATGTTCCAATCTCATCCACTGGTATCAGAAAGTTTCTTGCTGGTAAGGTAAGGACCGGTCCACCGGAGAAATAGAACGACACAGTCGGAACTCGTACCGTTGTAAATCCAGACAAATCATAGCATGTGTCAAATATAGACTTGGCAGTTGTTCTTGGTAAATCAGTTGTTTGAGAGATAAAGGCATCCCTGAATGTATTATATACTGATAGTGGGAGTCGTGTCACGGCCGTTCCGGTGTCAAGTACAACGCCACCTTCCCCTGAATCAGTTAAATGGAAAATGTATTCAGGTATGGGCACTTGAGCACTTCCAACTCCAAGACCTGAGAGACCTACATAGTAAAAACTCGGTGCTCGATTATTATGAACCAAAGGTACCCAAATGGCTCCGACGGGTAGCGCGTCTTGCCCGAAGTCAAGTGACCCTGATGAACCAACGCCACGGCTAACTAGACAATATGTGAAAACCCCGGTACCCACTCCAGCTCCACCATTCAGTTGGCCTACAAAAGACATTGGTCCTGCACCAAGACCTAATAGTCCAGCTGCCCCGACAAACATTCCTTTATTCTTATGCCCACATCCAATCGCTACATTTCGAATCACAACACCCGATGAGCTATCTCCAAATGTCAAGGTTTCCAAGGCTAGTGCACCCTTAGTGTAAGAACCATCTCCATATGATACTTGATATTGACACCTTCCTGATCGACAAGCTGAGTTATCAACATGACTACAAACCATTGAGTCACATGATACACCGGTGAACGAGGCTGATCCGGAAGGGTCAAATAAGGGATCAGATTGGTGGTAGCATTGAGTGCATGGCTGACATTGAACCCATACAATGTCACTACCAGAATCAATAACCATATATTGATCCTTTGGAGGACTACCAACACCTATCCTTACAAAATACTCTCCACTCCCTTGCTCCATTCCTGACACCACATTCGACCCAAATCCTTCTACTTCATACACATCAGTACTTCCACTAACATTCTTAGTTTCATTTCTTCCTTTACTTAATATTCTCCGTGTCAAGCTTCGAACCCTATGAACATCTCTCTTGATCCTATCGTTGAACTGTATACGATGAACATCCTCATGCTGCCTCTTGCCATGGTCATTTTTAGTAAGCTGGTCATATCGTGGGAAGTTGAATAATTTGTCTCTATGAATAAGTTTAAGTTTGAACTTTTCATGGACTTCATTGGTTTCAGAGTAGTGAGATAATGCAGCTTTTAAGCTTACTAGGGTTTCCCTGACATGGAGGCTTTGGAAATCAGGTAGATGAATGGTGTTGGCGGATGAAATGGAGTTTGATACAAGGAGAAAAGCTGTAATGAACAATAGCATTGTGATGATGCTTGCTTTCTATGGAGATTATTTGAACTCTTTAATATAGAATATCAAATATATAGAGAGAATACCACATTATGAAATAAAGTTATTCTGTAGTATTATGAAAATTAAACTATAGTAATATACAACTAACACTATATGAAATAAATAATTTATCATCACTTTTAATGTTATTTTTATTGGATGTGTGACTTGAGGGTTTGCACCTTACTGTTGCACTCGTTTTGACACTTTGTGTTATCAGTTTTTGCTTTACTGTTACAATCAGCTTTGCCTCTTATTAAAGATTTAAAGACAGTGTTGTCCACTCTGTCATGCACTTCCTTTTCAGCTAACAGTTCTCATATATGTTTTGTTAGGCGCCCATCATAAGAACTAAAACTAGCTATCAACATTCTCTACATAAATAAACCTCTAAAATTCACTATGATTAAAATAGTTTAATTTTTCTAGTTTACATGAGATTTCACATAATGATAACACATTTTAACTGACATTTAACAATCCAAATGAGACGTGTTAATTTCTCATACTTTTCTTGATAAGTATTCAACAATTCTACTATAAACTTGGTTTTCGCAGCCTTGTACAGCTCACTCGATTACATCACACTGCACCAAGACATTATCATATTATGTAAATGACATAAGGTTCCACATTTCCTACTTCTCTTGTCCTCAAATGATCAATGATGAATTACTTGTGCACCAAGATAGTTTAAAAATGATATACAAGGAGACCCATTTAGATAAATGTCAAGTCGATCGTAGGCAATTGAACAAAATGTGACGGTATTCTAAACGAAAGGACAACATAACATAACAACAAGGCTTAATGGAAATTTGTATTATTGGCATCAGAAGGATAATATATGATAGTTAGCTAGATTAGTGGGAATGTGACGATGGTATTTAAAAGCATTTTAGGTTTATGAAATTCATGAGATTTTGGAAGACAATAATTCTCTAAATCATTGAATCAAAAATTGTTTTTATATGTGGGATAATGCCAATGTGATAGTCTTTTAATAATTTTCATGACTGCTGAATGCTGTTTTGTTATTATATCAGTAGTTTTTTTTTCGATAACGGTTATATTGGGTACAATTCACAGAAATCTCATATATGATATCTATTCTAATCATTTGAAGTTCTGGTCACATCCTACCCATAATCGACGAGCAAGCACGCATGTCTCTTCCGCTCATATGATCAATGACGTGATTCAACTCCACGTCCACGGACAACAGAGAAAGAAGGGCGAAGAGCCTCCACGCATGGGTGGAGGGGGCGAAGAGCCTCCGGTAGTTGTTTTGTGCGATTTAATTGATTTTCTTGACATCATTCGGGGTTAGGTTATGCTGAAGGAAATGATAAATGTACACTGCCAAACTTAATGTGATCAGACCACTAAATTGTCCACATGCAGTTGCGTTCATATTTGGGAAAGAGCATATAATCGCGAGTAAATTCTGACCAACTAAAAAGTTGTGGTTCATACCATTTTATACGGTTCTTAAAACCAAGATTTTGGGCACAAAATATAGTTTCCTCCAACTACGTTTGACATAAATTGTACACGATTGTCAGCTCAGTAAGTGCTTGGTGTTGATGGCTACAGATCTAACATCCAAAAAGTCCAGTGTGCCTAACTAGTCCAAAAAATCCTACGAACGTTATGCTTTTTCCAATGTTCCATGTGAACCAGAAAGTACTCAGTTGATCTTTGGCTTGGGCCGCCTTGGCTTGAACACAAACCAGAGGATGCCAAAAACAACCATGAAAGCTGGAATTGTTGTGGTGTCAAACTCTACATGAACTTCCCTCTCTTTTGTGCAGTGAATTGGGTGGAAAGCAGAGATAGTTGAGTTCACTTGATCAACAAAACTGCAAAACCAACATTGCAATATCATTACTTTATAAGTATCAATAAACAACCAACAAATGCTTTGCAGAGTTGGTACCTTTTTGAGGCATCATCTAGAGTAGTAAGTAAACGAAGGGCTTCAATATAACGCAGCTCTCCGGAAATAGTAGAGATCTGAAAGTAACCAATTTGTTAACAAAGCTTTCTAAACAGTACATTGCGATGAATTAAAGCATGCAAATATCCAGCATAAATCCAGCAAAAACTTGTGCATGACAGTTAAAGAAAATGTTTTCAACTAGAGAACAAACGGAATAAATGTTACTATACTTGAGGCAATGCAAATTATATATGCATCACATTATAAAACAAGTTACAAATGCAGTTAACTGATGAATTAATACTCACTCTTTTCCAAAGACCGACAACATAGTTATACTTGTTCACGAGCTCCCGCTCCTCGGATAGAAATAACTTGAAGGTTTTTTCAACTAGTGATGAGTAAGTGAAGGAAAAGCATTTTCCGAAGGGACACAAACCTTGTAAAGTTGACTCTGTGGATGATAAATTTCACACAAAACCATGCACTAGCAGCATACAGGTTGTAGATAGAATTCTATATTTCAATAAAGCACAAAAATGTAAATACAGAGACACAACTAAAATATTATGCAACTGCAACACATGCACAGTGATGCCAAGAAAACTCAAGTTGTCAAAAGTAAGATGTATTCCACGTGATCTAAAAAGGATACTGGTTGGTTCCATAACCAACTGGCGAACAGCAGAATTGACAAGTTGTACTGATTCATCCAGGGATGAGATGATGTAGTTACGGGCCATGGTGTCAGATTGGAACTGAGTTACATGCCAGCCTTGAGATGTGACTGATAAGGGATTGCATCCAACTGACCACATCCAATCCTGTTACAAAAAGCACGAGTTCTGAAAATGAAGCGACAGACACTAAGAATATAACAATAAAAAGGAAACAGTAAAATGATAGAATGGTTACTCAAGATAACGGAGAATCCAGCTAAGATTAATGTGAGGAGCCTCATGAAGTATCCATACTTAACTCACTCAAAACAAGTGGCATACAAAGTTCAACTACTCTATTTCCCTTTAATACACTGACCAATGATGATGCTTGGCTATAATGTTAGAAGCATAATCAAATAGTCATAATTCACTACTATTGAAATTTGGAATACCTCAATTGCAGTTTCATGGGCGTGGCTATAAACAAGATGCAAAGGAAGCAAACCGGCAAGATGTTCAGAGGCAGCAGCCAAAGCAGCTTTTATTGGCTTTCTGAGAAGAAGAAAAACATTATATTTTGAAACCAGACTCATATGTTTAAACATAATAATAGACTAATCGCAAGAGTATGTACTTTAAATCCCACAGAACTGAACGACCGTTACATTGCAGGTGGCTTTCCCAAGATGGTTCCTCTGACTGAACAACTACAATCATATCAGAAAGAGATTTCGCCTGATAATGTTTGTCGATAAGAAGTGGGTCACCATGAATGAACCAAAAAACTGGAACTTCTAATGTTGATCTGCTACGAGCATGTGACCCTGAAGCATCGGAGAATTTACAATTTATTATCCAGCAATAACTAACTAATCCAGTCCAAAGCTAGTAACACAACAAGGTATAATATTTACATACTCGCCAACTGGCTGTTTAAGAAAGTCAACAAAAATGAACATATAAATGATTGAGAATTCAAAATGAAAGAATTCAATATGATGCACCACCCTTGCTTCTTTAGCCAGAAAAAAAGCATAGCATAACCAACGCAACCACTCCAATAGACAACTTTCTATAATCCTACTTTAGACTTTAGAGACACATAATTCCAAATTACCTTTAAGTGATCCATGCTCATTCAGTCTCTGCAGCTGGTACTGAAGAATGGAAGAATCCAAATAGGATCGTACTGTTTTCCTATAAGTTCCATTTACCAACAACACCGGAACAGCAGCTGCTCGACGTGCCACAGAAAATGCCATTGCTAAAGCAGGATCCTCCGAAAGCGATAACCTAAATGCATAATATCCTCACGATCAAAACACATTGTAAGTCTGAAAAAGGAAGAGATAACTCAAGTGAAATCATTAACTCAATAAAAATATAATGCAATACTTGGTGCACCAAACAGGTACCATCGTTTCATATTAGATTCGAATGAGCTGCATAGAAAAATGAGTTGAATGCATACATATGTCGATCAAACATGACTTTTTGAGAAGGTAGAACCAAAGAAGATAAACCATCCGACAAGGCTTGGAGATCTACAGGCAGTTGATTGATATGCCTAACTTTCTGCAAAATGTGCGCAAATTGATAATGAAGTTCAAGTTCAACTGATTTCTGAAATATGAAATCTGCATACCTCCTGAGTGATGAAAAATAATTGGAAGGATATCTGCTCATAAAAATGGAATGTGCCATCTAAGACTGAAGGTGCGATTATATGCCTCATAGAACCCCAAAGAGTAGCACCAAGATGTGCAAGAAATGTATCACGAGCAACTGTGTAATTTTGAAACCTCTGCAGAATTTCAATGGTGGTGTTCAGCAGGGATCTTTTATAAATCATTCAAGTACACAGCTTATTTTTCACAATTGGGATGCTTAGGTTAAGTGAAGGCAAGTTGAATCTATAAAAATCATATCACAACATGAAGTACCTCAGTAGTATCACTAAAAAGATTCCAGTTCTCCATTCGTCGTAATGCCTCTATTGCCTTTTTCTTATGGGCTTCATCATACTCTTCACCTTCAAATGACTGCAGCTCGTTTTTCAGATCCCGCATTCTCGCGTCGAGCTCTACATACAAAGAAATGAATGATAACGGGATAACTACTTTGCATCTGCATGTTAGCAGTAGTCTATTTACGTATGATAACGGGAACACTTATAAATCTGTTTTGGTCGGTAAAGATATCGGGTAATCATGTGGGGAATGCGAAATAAGTAAAGACTAAACTGTACTAACCGAACCTTCACAAAGTGCAAGTTTGACCTTCCTTCCAGTGCAATGCTTGAAAGCAAAGAGTTCATATATGTCAATTTCAGCCAACAGAATGTCTATTGCTTGATGGTCTTTCTGAAAAACCAAATTCAAAGGGAAAAAATTCCAACCAAAGTTAGATTACAGTTGCTATATTTCGGATCAATAACATGTTTGTTAGATGAACAGGAAGTAGCGAAAAGAATCTTCGTGACTATCCTGGGTTTCAAAGTGCTATAAAAGCTCTCGATGATCCAACAATCTTTTGCTAATTGGACCAGTTAATTCATGCTTAATCATGCATCACAAAGAGACCAAGTTTCTTTTTACGGTAATGAAGACATTACTAGGCCCACACAACCCATTTTGATCCATGGAAATGTTAAATGTATCATTAACTGATGGTTCTTGACATATATGCTCACCCTCAGATATGACACAAAACTTGTACCATCTAAAGAATTGTAGTTCAAATACCATATTTAGACATCTTTAACTTCAAAATTTTGATTTATTATAATTTAATTTTACTCAATTTTTAGCAACTGCTAACCCTAGCAACTGTCCCGTCTATCACAAACTGTTGATCCTGCAAATTCTGAAATGCAACTAAAGGCCACTGGTCAAATTTTCTTAGTAACTAATGAATACTCTGAGATCATATGTTTTACATGTTGTCTTCTTTTGAATTCAAGTCATCTGACAACTTAACTGTACAAAATGCACCACTACTTGGATGTGCTTCGTTGTCGGCCCATTCAATGATAGCAATCCAAAACAATATGAAATTCTTTATCAGTTTTAGCTATCAACTTACATCACCAAAGACTGCAAATTTTTCTTGTATTGCATCCTGAAGACGATCTTCAGCTTCATCTTCTGAAATTTCTGCAGAGATTTGTTGACGTCATCATTAGTGAAGCAGCCCACGCATGTAGAGGACCAAAGCTTAATAATCAAGGGTAAAATTGAAAGCTTAAAAAATAGAGGTTCAGAAAAGCTGCATCTCCCGGTTGCCGCAACTAACTGAATCAACCATCTTCAATTTCCTCATAAACCATGCAGTAATCTTTTTGACATTCATATTAACTAAGCCAAATTTATCTAAGAACATCATGAGGATGTTGACAAGTCTTCAGATACAACCACAGCGTAGACGATACCTTGGACCGCTCCGATGGTTTTGTCAACATTTGGTAAACTAAGTTCTGTCCGCACACCTTCTCCGCCGACTGCAGGACCCCAAGTAAAAGGGCCGGCAGTTAAATCAATTAATGCCCACCTACAACAAGGCATTTTAAGCCACTGAAGAAAAGTGGCACAGAAAAGTTTAACCCAGTAGACTGTAGTATTGTACAAGCAGAAGGAGAACTAACCTGTCTTTCCCAATCCAGGCATCTGTGAGACATTCTTCATGAACACCACCAAAATCCCCAGATTTTAGAGCCTTCTCCATAACGAGCTTCAAGTCTTCATTTTTCCCATTCAAAATCTGACATTCGAAATAATTAGAGATCAACAAAAGCCAAGACAGTGAATGCGTGCACGTGCACATCAGTTTGAGGTCTAAAAATTATTCAACAAATAAGCACTGATTCATGGGAGCATGGCATTGGTGAACGGTGAGTGGTGACAAAGATGGAGAGCAGTTAATTGATAACTCCAGATTTAACTCAATCAGTTATCTTTCTAGCTGAGAGGCGTTTTCACGAAATAAATGTTAACCTGTAAAACTTTTCTCTGAATGATTTTTGAAGTATCGTCTCCTTCCTGAAGCTTTTCAATATTATTTAATGCGTCTAGACAAATTTTGTGCCACTCCACCTGTAAATTAATGCAAAACATTTAGGATTCAACCCCACTTGTCTCACAAACAGATCAGCATTCAGCAATACCAACTATGCTGTATGTCAACATTACATCACTAAATATCTGCCAGCAGTAGGCACTAGAGAAACTCCCTTATGATGTAACAGAATAAAAATACAATTCCATAAATCGCGAACTAAGCAATCATTGTCATCCTTTACTCTATCTAAACTGTCCTCACAGAATGGCAGAAAGGAAGCACAAATATACCGCTGGAGGTAAGAATAATATGTATCACGTCTCGCAAAGTTGAGAGAAGACGACTCTCAATAATATTTACAGTGTAACACCAGAGAGGATAAAGGTTAACAAGGCCAGTGTCAATGCACTACATGCCCAGATAAGGTAAGCAAATTCCAGGATGATAAGGGGGACAAATACTAACCGTGTCTGCATCATCAGTTAAAGTCCATGCAAACTTTGACATAGGATGCTTCTCATAAAGAGGTCTCTTTATCTTCTCCAGAGCTGACAACAGAACTTACAAGTATTAGTTATGTTATTATGCGCTAATAATACTAGTAAGAAAAGAAACAAACCCAGGATACTCTCTGCTGCCATTCCTTTTTGAAGAATTTGGGTCTGTAAGCTCTTATTCTGAACAAGGTAGAATAACAGAAGGAAAAAGGATATGTATCAGTCAGTGCATGATACAGTTCTATGACAGATATTCGTGTACTTACACTGTAAACGTTCAACACACCAAAGATCATTTATCAAAGTTGAGAATTTGTTAGCAAACATTCGTAGAAAATAAATAGTGAGCTAAAGATTTGCAAATACTAACAAAGGACAGGTTAGGTTAGTTACCTCTTTTAGGAAATTTATCTCTGCACCAGACAACCCTCTCCTGGTATATAAAATAAATTTGGACTACATTAAACCAGGTTACAAAATGTTTGCATGCATGGCAATGTGCATGAAGTTGCAAGTTGCAACTAATGCTTGCTCAATTAAGCATAGATTATAAATTCTTGTTCAAAAGAAAAAGCCAATTTCTATGATGCTAGTTAAAAAAGGACTATATGTTGGCTGAAAAAATAGACATACCTATAACCATATTTAGCCATTTTAGTGTCACGCTTTGGGTTCAAGATGAAAATGTTATACGCATTCTCAAGTTCCAGATAGCTGACCAGGCTACTGAAAAGAACATCCATTACATCTAAATCAACTTGCCAAATCGCCTTTTCTTCATTCCTGTTAGCAATCATCATGGACAGAACGACATCACGTTAAAGTTACATAATAATGACAGATGAGTCGCTTGAATTACCCGAACAGAATGGATTACCTATCATTAGATATATCTTCCTTACGAGCAGAAACATTTATAGCGTGCTCAAAGAGGGATGTAACCTTCTCACCCATTTGGATTGCATGAACTGAAAAACTGCATACCAATTCGCGTTATAAGTAAGAAACAAACCCAAAGAGATGGCGTTTAATGTACCAAAGATAACAAAGTGAACCCATGAGATTATATGATTGTTTATGAATCTGAGACTAATAAGAAACATTTATCACTCCTCTCACTTGTAACTTATGTGACTAGGAAGATGGTGTGGTTGTAAGGTATCAACGCTAATCTTGTAAAACGGAGTCAGGACCTCCCCAATGTGCGGAACTCGTGTATGCTCAAAGATGTGATCAATTTTAGTAAACCAGTTCTCGAGTTCTTTAGGATGCAGCTTGTATTCTGACAATATAATTTGAAACTAGTATTAAAAGACAAAACTCATGTTGTGTTGGCGAATAATATACTGAGAAATAAATTGCTTTATCAAATATACCTTGATTCCCTTTTCCTTCAAATCCTACAAATATATAATTTACTGGAACCGGAAGGTACATAGACTCCACTTCCAAAATTTTCAAAAAGTTTGCAATATTGCCTGGCACAACAAAATGGATAGGATCGACTGTTAGACCCTGACTTACTGTAACAATTTGAAAATGAAGCACAACATGATAAACAAACCACTATGCTTAAAGGTGTGTGTTTGCGCTTAGTGCGCACAAACACCAGTATATCAGACTTCTCATTTAATTTATGGGAACTAAACAACATATCTAATGAAATCCCCTCGATTTAGATCGCAAGAGTAAGCCATAACAACAGATACTTGAAACAGCGCCCCATGGCAAAGTCAGAATCTCAACATTCTTAATTCTTGCACCCTAAACACTACCAGATCCTCTGATATCAAAGCCTCGCCTGCATTATCACGGGCATGTATGCCATGGGTCCAGGCTACTATCAATTGTTTCTCCTCAATAAATATACAAAGTAGTACTAGTCATACAGAAGTCAGATAAGTGTTTCCCTGAATTAGATAATTCAGTTTTAATGAGTGCTTAGAAGAACCCACAACAAGCTTCAGTGAAATATGAAATCTAAGTTGCACCGACTTTTCATTGCTAAGGAGACACACAAAAATCAGACCTGATTTTGTATAATTCTGAACGTCCACCTTCTCCGGGGCTGATGTTTCCAGATCATCAAAATCTTTAAAACAGCCAAAAACAATGAATAAATGAAATCCGTAACTTCAACTCAAAAGTGTGACTGGAAAAACGCAATCCATTGTAAATGAATAGAGATATACCACTGTGCATAACATTCTCAGTCCAAAACCTGCTCTTCTCTTTAAGGTTGAACAATGAAAATACTGACGATTTCACACTTTTACGTCCGACTTCAGGTGCTCCATAAATCCCCACTGTATGCAACTGATACACAAAATTCCACTCAGAATCCACAATAACTCAACAAAAGCATTCCATTCAGAAAATAACAACAACACAGAACACACTACTAAAGTAATTCAAAATGGAGACATCAAATGCATCAACAATAACCAAAGCATAACAAATATATAAATACCGAATTTCAAACTCGTAAAGCAACATACGCAGCACATTAAATGAGATCCGATTAGTCACGAAATAGGTCTAAAAATGATCGACACGAAATCATACCAATAAGAGGATGGAGAGAAGCAGCAGTGAGGAAAAAGATCGGCGATTTTGTATCATCTCCGTTTCCGGACGAGCGATCGGAACCGACGATGCGGTAAAAACGTCAACGTGAGTCGTCGCAGTCGTCACTGAAGCAGACGAAACGATGTGAAAGATAGAGAAGAAGAGAGGTGCTATAAACCGGTAAATTACGTTTTTGCCCTTGTGGGTTCGTAAATGAAAAATACTTTTTATGACAATTGTATATAAAAAATATTTGTAACACAAGAAAACACAAAATTATTTATAATTTAACAGATAAAATTTAAATTTAAATACCATATCATCTCCAAAAATTCGTATTTTTTGCTAAAAATACCGTCTAATTAATTAAAAATAAATTTTAATCTTAATCGTCAGATTAATCGAATCAACCATTAGAATTATCGTTTGTAGTTATATCGTTTATGAGAATGATTTGTTTTTGTGTTTTTTCAATTTTAGAGCAAGAACAAATAAGCACAAATTGTCTTCGTGTAAGATAAAGGTGGCAAAAGCCTCAAGTATAGCTTAGAGATTCCCTTGCACTCTTTATTCCATTTCTTTCAACAAGCTCAGCTCGAAAAGCTTCTTATACAAGCCTATCACTTGATATCCTTCAATGGAGTATCCGCAAACTGCCATGACGAGCCGCTCATTGATGCATATGTTCTATCCCCTGCTACCTCATTTACAGGTATGACTTCAGATAACTCTTGCAGGTCCTTATCGTTGAGTCTCACGTTAAAAGAGCCTATGTTCGATTCCAAGTTTTTTATCTTTGTTGTTCCTGCATCAAGTATGTCGGAACAAAAATGAGTCGCCAATAATCTGTTTAGGCTCCAAGATTTTTTCAAAATATCTGCTAAGTATAATTGTAGGAAAGTCAGTTGAAATAAAAGACTCACCGGGAATTGGAACAACATCCTCTCCTTGATGCAGAACCCAAGCCAGTGCTAATTGAGCAGGCGCACATTGATGCCTCTTAGCTAAACTCTCTAGCCGAGCGTAGAAGATTTTGTTCTTTTCCAAATTATCTTTAACAAAGCGAGGATGCAAGCTCTGCAAACAAAGAAGTTAAAAAAACATCTGGTATCAAGACTGCTAACGTGCTAATGACATGACATTTTATATGTCCAAGACGACGGAAATAATTAAATGCAGTTATCAGTAATGTGCAATGGTACACCTTACCAAAGAACTATTCTCAGGCAAGCTTTCAGTAACGGCCTTCCCAGCAAAGAAACCCCGACCAAGTGGACTGTATGGAACTATTCCGATTCCCAGCTCTCTACATCATCATACAAAAGGAAGCCTTTAAAATATCAGTAGAGTAAAACTACGTTTATGGATAAATGAATACTATAGGAAGGATCTTATCGATCCATTTTCTTGCAACGAGAAATTTTATGTACTCCAGTGACATAAGCATCATTAACGATATGATCTATGCTATGTCAAGTGGGAAGTTAGAACTACCTGCACACCGGGACAATTTCTTTCTCAATGTCGCGAGTCCATAAAGACCACTCTAACTGCACAGCGGTAATGGGATGTACTGCATGTGCCCTCCTTATTGTGTTGGCACTGGCCTCAGATAATCCAATGTACTTGATTTTGCCCTCTTCCACTAGTTTCTTAAGTTCTCCGATCTGCATTCGTTAAACTTAAAACTATTATGCCTGTTATTATAACACCTTATCGATTTATCAGATGGAAACAAGTAATACAAAATTTGGATGATGAGAAGAATGACTTACAGTTTCTTCTATGGGAACGGACGTGTCTATCCGGTGTTGATAGTACAAATCGATGTAATCTACATCAAGACGTTTCAAACTAGCCTCACAACACGCGCGAGCATACTCAGGGGTGCCTCCTACCACCATACGATTATTTTCAAACTTGACAATTCCAAACTTAGTAGCTATTTGCACCTTGTCCCTTGGTAAGTGCTTCAATGCCTTCACAAATTATAGCCAGTGAAAACCAGGTATCAAAAATTCTACACAGATTGTAAAATTAACCTCATCATTTGACTAATCATTTTACATTTGTATACCTTCCCAACCAAAATCTCATTAGTGTTCGCGCCATAGACATCAGCTGTATCAAAGAAAGTAATTCCTTTGTTAAATGCATGCTTGATTATCGAGATCCCATCTTCATCCGAGACAGGAGTATTGTATATTCCTGTCAGTCCCATACATCCAAATCCAAGCTTAGAAACCTGTCATACCGCGTATTCAGTAACATTCTCAGTAAAACATATTCCAAGACATAAAAATGAGTTTAACAACCTTTTGCATACTTCAAATTTGATGACAAAATACATAGATGCAAATGGAAAGACAAGAATCTAAAAGTACATTATTTACCTCAAGACCTTGAGTGCCGAGCTTGACTCGAGGGACTTGGATTTCCTCCACAGCAACTCCAGACATACTCAACCTTAAACACTTCTTCTTCCTATGTATTTTTGTTGAGAGGGTTTATGGAATCGCCAGTTGGTATGATATGATATTCTCAGCTCTGGTTCACTTGAACATGAGTCCACTGATGGTAGGTAAAGATTGGCAACTGAAGTTAGGTGTGGGAGTGTTGAATGTGAGACAGTGTCTCAACAAACTCCACAAATCCAATCAATGGGCCATCCAACAACCTTAGGCCCAAATTCTTGTGGGCCTGATGAACAAGACAATTGGCCTCTAGTACTTTTGAAAAAAAAAACTCAATGAGTTGAGATGGTCAAAACTATGATAACTTGGAAATTTAGAGTCAGGAAGCAGATGCTGCAGATGTTTCCTTGCAAAACTATCACTTAGAAAATGTAGCACAAATTTATATCCATAAGAGATTCAATCACAGCTGTCCTCAGGAGAACGCGTTTATTTAACCATTTCATAAGTCTAACCCATGCAAACATACAAAAAACATTCAATATTTTAACTAGAAGTTCATACTAAACAACATGCTTCTGTTACGTGCCAGCTTCACATTGTCTGTTTAGTGTTCTTTTCTTGTTTCTACGCATTCGATCGCCGCGTTTTTCCATTACTCGTAAATATTCAGTAAAGGAAACTCTTAGATTATTCAGAACATTACAAATTATTCAGCAGAAGTATTTTTCGCTTAATCGCCGCAGTTTACAAACTCGTAACTGACAATAAGGTGACCTCTGGCATATCCTTGTCTGTCAGTATCAATTTGGTTGAACACATTCACATCAAGATCAAGCCCTCCATTACTGCATTGATCAACAATCCTTACTATAGCTTGAGCTCCTGTTCCACTATTTCTTACCTGCAAAGTTTTAGCAAAAAATCAAATAAATACTTGCATGAAATCAATATCTGGATGATTCACTATTTACTAAATTTTTTGAACATACCCTTAAGCATCTTCCGCAAGAGTCTCTACCGCGCGCACCAACAGGACCGCAAAAAGCAGTCCATCCATGCCTCCTACGCCATGCCAAGGGCCTGCCAGCATCCCATGTTGAGCAAAATGCACTTGCAGCATTTAAATCCCATCCAATATTTTGTGGGTTATACAAATGGTAAGTTGCTCGAACATTCGAGGCCTGACTTCCACCACCACCACTTCCACCTCCACCTCCAACATTTCCGCCTCTACAATTGCTTTGGCAATTGTTTGAAGACAGACAATGGTCATTAGTAGTCCCACAGTAACCCCATTGGCTACAACACTGATTGTTGGCACAAGTTCTTCCCCCAGCTTGCCTCCCACAGTTCTGAGCATTCGCCGCGGCCATAAGACTAAGCAACACAAATAACCAAATCTTCGCCATTTCCATGACTAAGTATTTCTCTACTGATGATGAGTTTTGGTTGAGCAAAAACATGGATTTATATAGATGGGTTTCGACGTAAGGCTACCGGCACCATGTTTTGAATGAAATGTGGAGTCATTTAATGCTTATAGATCGATTCAAGGCCGCCTTCTATTATTTCCCTCTTGACCATGATACTTGTCTATAAATTCAAAGTTGATGGCTTATTGGCCTTGGAAGTTACCTGAGAACTCAGAATGCATAAGCAAAAAAATTCCGGATAAGTTTCGAAAATTTTAGCAGCCTTTACTGAGTCAAGAATCTCAAACAATGCACTTCATCAGGTTTGCCATTATACCAAGCAGCCTTAATTCATACATTAAAAATCTGAATAACCTTAAAATCTATGTTGAATGCAAAGTATGCTAAATTATATGCTTTTCGGACGGACAATCGGGATTTATGGATCTACGTCAACTTATCGATGCGTAAGTTCCTGGCATATTTGTCAGAAAAATCAAAGAATTTTATTTGCAGAATATTTATTTTTGGTGTTACACTTTCATTACAGATCAAAGGAGTTTACAGCAAGTTCTAACCAAGTTGTCTGATAATTGTGTATAAATGAGTATTGTTGAAGTATCTATTTGCTTAAGCACGCTTGCACTCGGTTGGAAGGCCTTGAGGGAACCTCTGTGTGTCATGACAGTAGTTATAGACCCTGAAGTACTTTTGAGCCCACCTGAGTCTTCTTCTGCCATTTGCGTCAAGATCATGAGTCTGCCAGCTTTGGTCAGTGTTCATGGTAGTTGATGCAGAAGGACAAGATGATGTCCCATTCGAATAAATACAAGCCTGTGCATTGAAATTCCTGTAGTAAGCTCTAAATGGTGCATTAGTCCAGTTCGTCTTAACACGGCCACCTTGAGTTGCCCAATTATCAGCATTCCACAAACTCGAATGGATTTTCATTGGCTTGCTGTTTGGAAATGGTACTCCTCTCGATTCTTCGTTGGCGAAAACTCTGATGGGATTATTGTCTACAAGAAAACTACAAGCCATTGACAGCAAATGTCAACTTTCCGAAAACTTCAAAAAATCAAAACTAGTCTTGAAACAAAAAAGGAATAAAGGGTTTTGTAAGCTTACATGATTCTTTCTGAATTCCAAACAAGAGAATAAGTGTGGAAATTCTTCGTTGGATCGTACCACAGATGAAACTGCTCCTCTCGGTTTCCCTTGCCTTGTGAAAATACATTAGTGTGCAGGGTATAAGGCTCTCCAGTGACATTTCCCAAGAACTCAAAATCGATTTCATCATGTTCAGGCCCTAAGGATGTAAGCTGCGCAACACAACATATCATTAACATAATGTCTGAAGTCCGTTTCACCAATAATATTTAGAACAAAACTCATTGTAGGAAAAATATTTTCAGTAAGTTATTAAGACTTACATAATAAGCAGTGACGGTTCCAGCTGAGTTTCCTGCAACAAGTTTCAACTGCATATCAATCCTCCCGAACAAGTACTCATTTTTCGACTGAAACCCCGAGCCAGAATACTTATCCAAGGACAATGTGAGAAGCTGGCCCTTGTTGCTCATCTTGGCATTACCCCAAGTAATCTCAAAATCCTTGGTTAAGTCACCTGCCAACAATACCGTCAAGTAACTCATCATGAAAATGGAACAAAAGAGCATCGACGAAGTGGAAAAAGATCCCATTTTAGAAGAATCAAGGGAATGCAAATAAGAGAGTATAGAATTGATGAAGAAAGTGATGGGAAGAAAAGCCTTATTTATAGCACATTACATATGCAAAAACCTGAAAGTGCGAAGGAAGTATCATATGAATTATGAGAATCAAAAATGACGGTGATGGACGCGTCGAAGCCAGTTAAGAAAACTAAAACGAACCAGACAGATTGGAGCTGGCACATAGTGGCATGCTCATTGTTTAGTATTTACTTCATGTGTTCTGCAACCAAAATTAGTTGACAAATTTGCACTCCAACATTTTTTTCTATAGAATGTTTGCTTGGGTTTGACTTACCAAATGGTTCCATATGCGGGTTTTCTTGACAAAAGTGCGGTTGACATGTACAGATCAAGATTTGAGGTATACTTGGGAAACATCTGCACCTGAGCTTTCCCGGTTATCACGGTTTTTCTAACATGTTTTTAAGGACAAGTGAGTTTTTGAATATGTTGGACATGTGCTTTAGAGGCTCATTGATGAATAATGCTCCAATACTCTAGTTTTAAAATGGCGCGTATTCGAACCAGAGTCCGGAAGGGTTGGTAGAGGTTTTGTTGTTGTGGGTTTGGTGGAGATGAGAGTGCGGCGAGATGGGTTTGAGTTTGTGGTGGGTTTGAGTTTGTGGTGGGTTTTGGTTGGTCGTTGGTTGGAGGAAGGAGGTGAGGAATGTGGTGGTGAGGGACGCCATTTAGAACTGAACAGACAACAGAGCAGAAACAGAGTAAAGGCAGAGCAGAACAGAGCAAAGGCAGAGCAGAACAGACCCTTATCTTCTTTAGCTCCGTCTCTAAGATGGGCTGGCGGCTGGTGATTGGGCTCAAGTTGATAAGGAGGCCCAATAAGCAGGTGAAAGACAAAAATTATAGCTCAGAAATGGGCCTCATTTATGTGATTAGTCCAATTGAATTCCAGGCCCAATAAGCTTGAAGTTACTGAGTGTGATACACAATATCATCCTCCATACTCTATAATCTGTTTCTACATTTGATAAGAACATCATGCAGAAATACATACAACACAAATGTTACAACGTATATAAGGAATCATACATTAGCTCCAGAATTCGCGATTTTTAACTGAGTATCCATCACCAGCTTTTTCTAACTGGTGCTCATTGCACTCGAGGGTCCATTTCTCGAATGTACAGTCGACAAAGTTGTAATACCCGCCATGTAGACACAATGACCCTTCGGTTACCTTCTCCTTTATCCAAGGGTATCCGAGAAGGTTCAACAATGAGAGATTGATAGATTCCTGGGAGACAGTGCACGAAAATTATTCACGGTTTCAGTTAAATGGATGTGTTAAAAAAGAGTATGAGGAAGATGAAATACCTTCTCGCAGTGTCTACACTGTTGGTCAAAGCTGAGGTTTGAAGCAACGGCCTTGGTGTTAAATTTTGCATTCTTTCCAGTAATAACCCAACTGTGAATGAAGCTACTGCAGACAATGTGTTTGATAGTTTTTAAAGAAACAGAATATGAGCAATGCTGGAAATAGATAAAAACGATTAGCTTCACCCTCACCTTGAATCCACCTTAGTATCTTCCATGCCCATCAGAGCACGAATTCCACCACAGCAGCTGTGGCCAACAACTAATATATTTTGAACCTGATCAAGACAAAAACATGAATGTTTTTTGCATTCACAAAATCACTCAAAATGTTCCAGAGTTAATATTCGTCTCATGGCTCTCTCACACCTTTAGAGTATTTACTGAAAATTCCAGAGCAGCTTTTGTTTCGGAGGGTCCATTCTGAAAAAACAGATAAAGTTGAAAATCAGGCTATATTCCTGTTTCTCATCATTTAAACTCGCTGCTCTAAATTCGATTTTAAAGTTTACATAAGAGGATGTCCATTACCTCCACGGGTGGTAAAAGATTCGCCACATTCCTGACAATGAAGGCACCACCAGGTTGAAATCCCAGAATGGTCGAGGGGCATACTCTAGAGTCCGCACAAGCAATCACCAAAAACTGTTGCATGCTGATGATAATTAGATATGATATGAGAAGCATGTAAGAATGAATTCAACTTTCAAAAGAAGGACAACCTTTGGCGCTTGAGCTTTTGCTAAATTTTCATATCGTTCAGGGTCACCTCTGTGTAAAAACATAAATTATATAATCATTTCATTGATCGTATGCGTGTTCCACTAGTAACAAGGCACCAGCAAGTAACACAACTTACAGATATTTTTCTTTCTTAAATTGTAGAAAGTGCTGTTTCATTTCATCAAAAATACTTTCTTTCTGTGCTGTAGTCTCCATCTTCTCAATGTTGCGTTCTTGGGTCTGTCCGGGCGGTCCGTATGATGCCTTAACACAACGATATTTCTCTTTCCGAAGACTAATGTATCCAATTTAGAAACACAAACACAGGTGCTTCAGCAGAGAACACATTGCAGACAGCTTGCTTTTAATGCACATAACTTTATGTTTAAGTCAACCACCCTTTATCTATAAAGTCCGAATTCGTCAAATAAGCCACTAATTAATTACAACAATATGACTTATAAAACAAAAACAGGTGCTGATGAGTTATTCTTAAGACGTAATTTTATCTTGCAAGTCAACTACCTTTCATCTGCAAAGCCCTTTTCTAACATATAAATACAATTATCAGCTCAAACAATATTCTGATTGCATTCCAGTCATGCCAATCTCAAGCTAACAAGCTAATCCTTCCAGAGCCAAAGAAAGGCCAAAGGTTGCAAGCTAATTGTTCAAGCTAACATTGCACATGGCAAGTAAGTGACGAGACTAGACATATATTCAGACAGATTATGAGTTTCTTGAACATGGAAAGTCACAAGATTTTGATAACATGGAAAAAACAGATTCACCCACACATTGCCATTAAAAGAACCAAATCAACAATCCAAAGCACCATAGCAATGTAACAGGAAACAAACCCTAAAAATCCGAAACTGGTAAAATTCTACAAAAAAACTTTAGAAAGTTGCATACTTGTTGGAGATCAGCCATCCAAACCCAGCCTGCCTTGTCTCTCCAATCTTCACTCCACTCCCCAAAATCTGCCGAAACAAACCCAAATCAAGAAATCAACAAAGATCACATTTTTACAAACCAAACACAAATCTGAACAAACCCCATATGGATCAAATCAACCACTCACAATTGAATTCACAGGCGTAGGTTTAGGAAGATCCAATGATGATGAAGACACATATGAAAATGAGGGGAAAGTGCCATTGGAGAAGAGAAAAGGAGAGATCTGAGGATGAGATGAGATGCAAGATTCTTGTTGAGAAAAAGAGAAAAAGATTAAAACTTTATGACAAGGGGGCAGCGGAGAGTTTGAAGAAGGGTGTGGATCGTGGATGGAGTTGCCACGACAACCCTTGTCTTTGTCTCCCATAAAAACGGAGGCGGAGAAACCAAGTCTCATGTTCATGTGTTGGTTGGTCTTCGTCATCTCTTTGTTCAAAATGTGTTCTTTTTGTGGGTTCTTGCCTTATTAGGGTTTTAAGCATTGAAAAACTTTGCAAAATGTTTTGTAAATATTGCCACTGTAGTAGATCTATTAACAGCAAAAAAGTTCTTAATATTGATAGGGAGGAGAATTAGCATATTCAAGAAATAGTTCAAGAGAATGTAGTTGCTCTAAGAATCATGCATGCCACTCAGAATGCAGAAGATTCATGAAGAACATCATCAGTCAGCTGTTAACTCTTGATATTCTTTTAGTTCCTTGGATGAGCGAAAAAAGATCACTGCTTCGGTGAAATGAGACTCGAATCAGTTTGGTTCGACGAGGCTTTCGAGTTTTCTGCAGACATACAAGCAAAATATTTTATTTACTACAGTTGAAAGAGTTAGCATTTATACATTGGCATAAGAACTAACCTGAAATTCAAATCCACAGTTTTGCACTTTAAACCCATGAAAAGATGATTTCATCCGGCCTTCTACATCATCAGAACTCTTTGCCTCAGCGTAGTTAGTAACTTTTGAGTCATGTGTCTTGCCGAGACTATTTCCATGATTCGGTATTTCTGTTAAAAAAATTCAGTACTTGTCTGATTTAACAAACTGAAAGAAAAACGCTCATCAGTCCAGTTATCATTTTTTTGCAGAATATGAGTTACCTGCCAGTAGATACCGAGAACGGAACCTCAGAAAACTTGGATTCCAACACAAATCAGCTAATGCAGACTGTTGAGAAAAATGTTTCCAAGCAAGCAGTTTCTGAAAACACATTAGGCCAGGTAATTTTTCAATTCAGAAAAAACAAGATATTGATATCAACAGCTGCTGATTATCAGACTAACCTGACTGATACAATCCAATCTAAGTTCTGCTTCAGGTATTGTTTTATCCTGGCTAATAATTTTTTCTAAATTAGCCGAAGCACTTCCCAAATGATCGACAACAGTAATTACCGCTCTGCATAAATACTCCTTGGTGTCCTCTAACACCCTTCACTCCACAAAAATTCCGAATAAATGTCAAACTCTTTCAAATGAATCCTGTAAAAGAAATAATTTTTTGCGGATTTTGGTGGTAGGTACTTACTGATCTTTTTGTGTGGATTTCAAGAAACTTGACTCACAGTAGTCCGCCGCGTAATGTAGCTGAGACCTTAAATCCTTAAGCTCCTACAAGGTCAGCAAAAAATACCAGAATTTGTATTAAACCCAGTGTTTCAGTTTCCAGCAGACAAAAAAAGGTGAAAATGTACCTTGAGGGACTTATCTAGCAGAAATGCATCATTTTCCAGTTTCACTTGAGCATGGCTCTGATGAGGAATTTCTGTCATAATCTTGTTCCGGAACTTCCTGTATCAAAATGAATGGCAGAAATGCCGGAGGAAATCGTTATTGTTGGTGATAAGAGAATAATTTCCTTATTGAACTTGTGAACATCTTAAGCGAAATATATCAGTTCTTAGGAGTATTTGTCCGGCAGCAAACTAAGGACCTACTAAGCATTAATAAATATGTATCAAGTTTAGATGAGTGACAAAAGAAGTCCATATTCAGCCTCGTGATGCCTTTCTGTTATTTTGTATGTAATCAGATGTTCCAAAATTGAGGTGGCCCAGACTACAGGCCAATAATGTAACCAACCAACATGTATCAATGCATTCAATAATGGTTCAAAAATTATATCATCTTATATTTCATTGATCTATCACAACTGAAAAACTTAGTTTCTATTGCAAAAGATAGTGAATCCCATAAAACAGTCTGAGGTTCATCACCACTGTTGTCACAGCATCATTGACTTAACCGTACACAGCACTTAATTAAACAAGTTCAGAAAAGACCATGAACTACAAACATGCAGTATATCATCATGAGCAATCAGCCTTTAAATTTGGTCCATGCAGAGTGACTGCTCATGATAGTATACCATTGATGTCTTCACATCTCTCCTTTAACTTGTTCCAGGAAGATGGAGCTGCTGCACTTAGAAAATTACAAAGTAGTCATGCACTGATCGATTCCCTAGTGGAATCCTCCACCGAAGGTCGGTGGAGGAGCCCAATAATCAGCTCCATTGTCACTCCCAACTTGCAGTGTGCATGAGACTGGCACAAGACACAGGCCTCTACTCTTTAAGTCTTTTTTAAGATCCTTTTCATCAATAGAATCCTGCGCGATAAGTTAATAACTTTCTTAGAGTCTTATTCTTCTCAACTAGCTATGAGATATATATATATATGCTGATTGTTGTGGCATTTTAAAATGGAAGTAGCTTTTTAATCAAAAAAAGCACATAAAGCAAATGGATAGAGATATGCTTAATAAGTAACTAATGAGCTATACGTCTCTTAATTTTTCTACGGATAATGATCACACAAGACATCAAATAAGATTAATCTTATAGTAACTTACAAGCATCTGTAGTTGTCGGTGTTGTTTTGTACTCCCTGAACCACCACTGCCCAGGTAGGGCAAACTAAGAGCCTGATTTCAAGGGAGGAACATCAGATAACAAGTTAGCCATTGAAAAAGACAATATATGGTGATGGGAAGAATGAATGTCAGAAACGGTAAACAATGTGTACCGAGAAGCATAAGCATTAACAGACAAAAACAAGAATGTAATGGTATACAGAAAAAGGATGCACTTTAAGTGTCTGGCAATGTTTGGAACGGATATTGATTTTTATGTATGAGGCAGAAAAGCATGGTGCAAGGTGCTTTATGCAGATATAAAGGAAAATTTAAAGACGGGTAGAAACATCACCTCAATTTGACTCTGAAGGAATCTAATGTATCCCATGGTTTCTAATAACACTGATGCTGTGTCAGTCTGCAAAAGATGAAAATGCAACGAACAGAACCATTACTAGCCATGCATGTCATAAAAACATAACTAAAGCTTTTGATTATAAATATTAATTTAATTTTAATCGGTTTATTTAAACTTAATCCCAGCTATTAACACCCCACAAGACTAGAGAAAACCCTAAATGAAGGAAAAGTTAAACCTAGAGAGTTTGAGAGAGAAAGAAAGAAAGAAAAGTGGCTCTTTAAATATACTAGGGCTTTCCTTGACTAAGAGACGTGAATCCGATGCCGACATAATGATTGATATTTTAGTTAATAATTTTGGTCATATGATGTACATGAAATTTAGGTAATTAGTTAATTAGAATTTCGTCACAAACTACAGGTTTTAAATTTAAGACAAGTTAAGGTACCAAAAATGATCAGGTTTGGTTTACCTTCCCAAATGGGGAAACTAGCTGGTGCAGTGCTGTAATTCTATCACCTAGCTTCTCCTTCCTCACCTAAGAATCATACAAATATTTGAGTCATAAACGAAAATCATCCATCAATACTTAGATAATATATATGGTTAGAGGTAGATCACATTCGTATTTTTCCTGGTAAAAGAAAATGTATGGATGAGAATAAAAGAAGACTTATAGTCCATAACAGAATCAATACGCAAAAACAAGGAGACAATTGGGAAAGACAATTTCTGTGACTATATTTGTCAATGATAGAGAGATGTAGTACGTAGTTTTCTATTGAGAACGAGGATTACTTTGAAGGTGTTAGATTGAGGCGGTGATGGTTGAACCCTAGCTTTTTTAGTAGCCCCACCACTAGCACTGCTGTTGGACTATCAGCATAAAGAAACAAAAGAGGAATAGTTAGATAAATTGATCAAAAATATTTAGTTTGCAATATGTCACATTTCTAAGTGGTCCATTTACAAAAGAAAAAATGGTATAGTTTTTCAGTCACGCACCAAACTGTGATTAATGAAAAAATAAAGAGAGCCATGATGTTTTTAGTGGACCAAAAAGCAACACATTTACACATTCAAAAGGTTTTTTGAATTGTTTGAGAATTTAAGATTTGTTTTACTAGTGAAAATATTAACAAACAGAGACCTAATCATTGTTGTAGCAATAACACATGATCATAACCCTATTTACTCCTTTACCTCTGATGGGTGTTCTAGAGTAGTTTGCCTTATCCCATTTCCTTTGCTATTGCTAGAGAAGTCAAGAACGCTGTTATTGTTATTGCCAAAACTTGTCACACATGATTTTGGCGGGGATGAACTGGGCATGACAATGGAGGACAATGCAGCAGTAGTGGCTTTTGTAGCCAAGAACTCCTCATATCCATGGCCAAGCATGTTATAGAAGCCACTTGGAATTGAATAATGGTGCTCTTGCTTAATGTCCATCATATGGTTAGACAAATAGTTTGCATCATGAAGATGATTCAATTGTGTTTGTTGAAAAATCCCTTGGCTCTCCTCCCAGGGTTGTATCTTCAGTTTAGTCGCTGCTGCTTGGAGTTGTTGGGTTAGGACTGCAGTGGCTGCTGACTGCTTCTCTCCTTCATCCTGATCCATTCCGCCTCTGAAAAAACATAATATTGTTGAGTTTTTTGAACTTTAAGAGATCTATTGAACATGATTTTCAAGATGATAACTCACAAAATTAACGAATCAAAGAAAGTGAGAAAAATAACAAAAGATGCTCAATAGAACGGTAAGAGAAATTTTTACATGATTAGCTGGCTCCATGTTTCAGAGGGATGCTGTTGCTGGCGGTCTTGCGGCTGCTGATGATGATTATCATGCTCATGCCAAGAAGATGAGTTAGAAGACGAAGTGGGCTGAGGTGAGTACGGCGAAATTATCATGGAGTTAGGAGGATCGAATGGCAAAAAGTTATTCTTATTTGAAGGATGAAGAAGAAGATTATATGATGGATGATGGTGTTGCTGTTGCTGTTGTTGGAAACTTGTGATAGTGGTGACTGGTGGTGATGGCCGGATGCTCCACCAACTAGGGTTTACCCCTCCTCCCATCTGCAGTGGTGTGCTCTCCATAACATTCCCACTCGATGTCCTACTCTTCATTCGCTCTCTCTTGATTTTCTCTTTCACACTCTTACTCTATCTTTATTCTTCTTTCCACCTAAAATTTTATGCTCAAACAAGCCTCTTAGAAATTTATGGAGCTCGTCCTCTCTCTAAGAATTAAATAGAAAAAATAAAAAACGTGTACCACCAAAGTCTTGAAAAGAAGAAATAGATCGCAAACATTTTCTTACATTTCTTAATATAATGCTAATGCTCAAAGAATTTCAAGACATGCTATTCATTGCCCGCGTAATTAAACTAGTTAAACAAATCTGAACAGCAGAGATATGTATCTCTTTGAATTTAACTATTAGGAAAACCGTTAAACAAGCAGATTGAATGTGTTGGTTAAATTTCTAGTCTCGAAAATTATCATCCATGGTAGAGAGAGAGAGGAGCATATTGTCTTTTCTTATGCTTTTAGGGTACACACACTTTTTTTGTTGAATTTTATTTATTTTGATCATTGTTTTCTTTGTCCTTTTCTTTAACAATTTCACTACTTTTTATCTCTTTTTCTAATTTATCATCAGCTTTATCATAGCATTATCTCTAAGGGGCCAAGTGAAGGCCGTTTAGCAATTCTCTTTAGTTATTTATGTAAAAGGACATCTATCTCTATAGGCACAATGAGTGTTCAATTTGGCTATCATCACACGCTCCTAAAAGTGGTGTGATAATTTAGAAGAGACGACTTCTGAATCTTACTTATTAGTACTTGTCGTCAGTTTCTTCTAATCAAGCAAACTCGACAAGTACTGTTCCGATTATTGAGAAAATTTTATACTCTATATATCATTCAATCTTAATTATGGTTTTCAAAAATGGTAGAGCAAATACCTCGAATGAATTTATAATAAAATGCAAGTTATAGTGTCAAATACACCCTACATTCCTTTGTTCAAAAAATCTTATGATTAAAAACATGAACATGCATCAGCAAGGGATAAGAACCCGTGAATGACGAAACTACAACCCTAGTTTCACAAAACATCTAAATGTCTATTCTAGGGTTTGGACGTACCTAGAAATTTGCTAGCCAAGTAAAATAGGGCGTCTGATGATCCTTCACATCGTACCCCCAAGTTGTTTTAGCTCTGATGCAAAAAACTTCTTGAGAGACATGCAAAAGAAATTGGATTTCCCTATCTTGAATATCTTAAATCCATATTATATATTCCAAACACAAACTGACAATAATTTTATTGCCATTAATTACACAAGATTTACTACAATCATCATCTCAAAAGTATCATTACAACCACATTAGGTATCACACCACCTGATACTTGTATATAATTTTATGCCCATCGAAATTACAGTTGATCTAATGTCGCTCAAATAGGCAAATATTTAATAACCTCAGCTGCTAGAAAGGGAAAACAGAACCGATTGCTCTAAATCTCTAATAAAATAAGCAGCCCTAGTTGCATAGCAATTTGTGCTTGTTTATTTATAAACAAAGTATTTGAAAAACTGATACCACATTCTCCTCGTATTCCACAACCTAAAATATAGTTTTCCATGAACACAATGGATTGAATCAAACAAAAGACTTGAATTCTCGAGCCTCAGAGAGCATTTCCAAGATGGAATAGAAAAAGGAAGAAACCCTATATAGTCAAGCTGACACCATATAAGCACCATCAATTCTGTTTACTATTTTTTTTGATGTTTGTATTCCGTACTGCGAAAATCTTTGTCGGGGAGAGGTATTAGCTCTCTTTTCCAATGCAGTTTGAAATTCTCATTCTAAGCATGCATTTAAGACATTCTTCCCAATTATTTTTCCACTATATAGTTTAGGCTGGTTTGGTACATTAAATGTCTAAGAGACAGAAATGTGATTAGTTATTTCTCATGAAAAATACTTCCACTGTAGGCAGTATGATATCTTTATCTGATGGAGGATACCTGACAATCTGACATGTTGATATATGCTTAACGAAAAAATTTACTCCATTTTAAAAAATAAGATGATTAGCAGCCCGGATGTTAATGGCTTTATTCTGTGATCATTGGATTCCTCTACTTTGTCTGCACAAATGCTTAGTAAGTTATAAGTATCAGCCAATAGAGACTTTTCCTCTTTAAGATCCCTAGACGGCTCTTATAGAAAAATATGAATACCATCTTTTAATAAACCCTAAAACATGCTTCCTTTTGCATCCATGTTTTCTTCCATTATTTTGCAAAAGAAAAACAAAATGTGGAAAACACTCGCTTTTGTCGTTTCATTTCGTATGAACTTTGATCATCCCCAGATTTGTAACATTTCTTTGAACTCAGTCCATATGATGTGAGAGTTGAATGCACAATAAAGCTTTTCAAAATTTATGGACATATCTTGATAAGTTGATTTTATGTTTTAAGATTTTGGTATTTGTAAGGTGGTACTAACTGAGCTTTTGAAAGGAGATTTTGAAATATAGACTAGGACCCTAAATTGTCTTTTGGTGGTGTGCCCCAATTCAAATATGTATTGTGATTTTTGTTACTACTATATTTCTTGAGCTACCAAAATACAAAGTACCTTGGAAAATACACTCCCTTAAGTAAAAAAAGAAAAGAAAAACACTTTATCAAAAATACAGAAATAAAGTGCTTTGAGAATTGTATTCTTTCTGACTATCAAAATATATTAATACACATATGATCCCTATGCTCATTCCCACTTTATTCTTTAGTGCTCCTTTCCCTTGTAAATACAATATATTTCAGGAATAGGGTGCCAAGTTTAGGCCATACATGAAACTTATTTTATTTGAGGGCTGCTACTAGTTATTTTATTAACAAATTGTCCTTTACTTTACCAAAAAATGATATCTTAATAAATTATGTCACACTTGGTCCATATATTAGGTGAGAAGTCGATTAATGGATATGTCCTTCTCCTAATGAACCATAGCATGACCACTGGAATAAGCCAATTAATACCACAAGGTCCACAACTAGCATGATTGAATTTGACCTGTTTAGAGTAGAGAAGTTTTGTTTGGATGAGTTTTTGAACTTCTCTTTGAGATTAATAATATCGGGTGTGAACCTGTCTTTATGTATTCCACCAACAAAAACTGTAACTATTATTTTTCAAACTGTCATATTTTTCAAGTAAAGTATCAAAAGGTACTGCAATTTCCATTAGTAATTTATCTATGGAATACCAGTTAATGTAAAAACGTCAAGTCTTAGTGCTACATGAAATCTAGAGTAGACGAATAAAAAAATCATCTGAGTTTGAAAAATGTATCTTTATTACGATAGCTACATAAAACAATCTTGTTTGGACAAAAATCACATTCCCATTCAAAAATACAATGTTACTTTTTCTTTTTTAAAATATTTTCTATAAAATCTACATCACTATCAAAAATTTGACAAACTGAATCCAAGTCCATTTGGTGCTAACACCTGAAATAAATCACTAAATTATATTTATTTTTATAATTCAATGCTAGCAAATAAGAATGAGGATTTATATGAAGCATTGGATCTATACAAATGATGTGGTTACCGAACTCTCGATCGAATATTGTCACGTGTCAAAAATAAGGTGACTGTGTGACGGTCTGACGGATGAGTGCCACATGACATTGACAATTTGGTATAATTAAAGTTAAATGTCCAAAATACTCCACATACGACAAATTTTCAAAATAGAAGTGGGTTTGAGTGGGGATATTTAAGTTTTTTCGACTCAATCGGTGATTTTCTATCAAAAATAATAATAATAATAACTCATTTGATTTGACATACGCTGAAACATTTTATTGTTAGGGCAACTTAAATCTTGATTTGAATGATGTCTAAACTAACCTAAAAAGGTAAGAATAATAACATCATGGAATAAAAAGAAGACATAGAAGGGCATGCTTATGCAATCAGACATCACGTGCCCGACAGGTGACAGCCACACAACTACCATTTGATTCCCCTCGGTCCACTCCAACCTACAAAACGACGGCCCAACCCCACTACAATCGTCGATTGACTCGATTCAATCTCCTGCAACGGCACCGTTTCATCACAACGACTAAACGACGTCCTAAATCCTAATCTGCAGCAGGGCACCAAAATGAAATCTAAAGTACAAACTACATTTTACAGCCAAACAAACGGCGCCGTTTTATTATTTTTTGAAATTATGTTATTTAAAGTTAAGGAAAATGAATATATTAAATGAAAAAATCAATATAATTTTCTACCATATCTCCCATTTTTATTGTTCAAACAGAGTTAAAGAAATTAAAACAACTTTTGAAACAATAATTTCCACTTGGAAAATTTATATATAAATTTTTATTATAAGTAAAAAGAAATTTACTTCTTGCCATTTGGTGCAACAAATAATTGAATGTAACAAATGTATATAAATACAAGGCACATTAAATCATATTCTTGTGTAGCTCATCCACAGTTAGTATTGTGGCTTAAAACATTCTGCAGGAATTTGGCCATTGAATCTGTTGAAATCTCTGCAGTAATCATAAACCATGAAATGGTCTCTAACCCACTGCAACTGACCTTGTTGTACCTGTGACAATTGAGTGTAAGCTGCCAAAGTCCACCAGTTTTCAGGTGTGGGAGCTGCGCATTGCGAAATGCTGACAGGACCAATCCAAATGCAAGATCGCGGTCTGAAGTTCTGAAACCCTGCTGTGAATGGTGCTTTTGTCCAATCTATTTTATCTAGTCCACCTCTCGTTGCCCAATCGTCCGCTTCCCATAAACTTGTGTATAATCTCATGCCTTGGGTGTTAGGGTAACCTATTCCTTCGCTTGTGTAGTTTCGGTACACTCTTATAGGTATTGTGTCAACGTACCATCTGAGAAATTGCTTAATATCAGAAAACAATATAAATGTTTTTGTGTTCTTGGAAAAAATTTCGACACGTAAAAACAAGACAAACTTAGAAAACACCTGCATTGTCTGATTTGATTGTGTTTTTAGTATTTATGAATATCAAACATGTTTTTTTGATTTTTGTGCAAGCATACTTACACGATTTCGGAGGGGTTCCAGTGGATTGTGTAATTGTGGAAATCAGCTGTTGGATCAAACCAAGGAAAAAACTGTTGTTCTCTGTTCCCAATTCCTTGAGCAAATACATTAGTGTGAATTTTGTAAGGCTGTCCAGAAACATTTCCCAAGAACTCGAAGTCGATTTCATCGTGCCTTTCCCCAATTGACGAGAGCTGCGTAAAAAGAAATGTTACTTGAGAGTCAAGATAAAGCTTTACCGCTAATTTTTACTATTTCAAAGATCAAAATATTTTCTTGTGTTTTACTTACATAATAAGCAGTGACAGTTCCAGCAGAATTTCCAGGAACTAATTTGATCATCATTTCCGTACTTCCGAATAAGAATTCGTTGTTAGACTGCGCGCCAGAACCTAACAAGCAAATAATTTTTGTCAGTTTATATCACAAGGTATGTGCAAATAAATTGTTATACATGTTAACTGAGTATCGATTAGTACCCGAGGATTGATTCAGTTGGAGCTGAAGCTGATCCCCGACGATTGAAGCAAGTGTGCCACCCCATGTGATTGACATTGTGGAAGCAATGTGAGCATTGACATATCCTCCGTGTAGCACACAGGCTGCCAGGAACAAAACTACAAAAGAAGTTCTCATCCCTCCGCCGTTTAACTCCTCACCGTGACTTGAGTTTCTTGTATCTTGTTTTCTGTAGAAGAATGTAGCTCCATGGAAACTTATATAGATTTCTGACTCAAGAGTCTTCCATGGAAACTTAGTGCTTCGCATTTGCTGAAATGTTTTAATAACATAAAAACTATAGCCTGTAATGTTGATTTGAAGCATCTTCAGTTATTTAAATCAAGTTCAGAATAGTTTTATCAATGGTCAAGATCAACTCATTTGCCGTCTGGCAAATTGGCGTCACGAATGGAGACTAAAATTTAAAACTTGTATTACTGATGACACGAAGGGCATCAAAATACCAGCTTAGGAAACTGTCTCTTGAGCCTCACCCAGCTGTGATGACATCTACCTTAACAAAATCCCAATGCCCATAAGGCCATGACTCTTCAGCATTTCCATAAAGTACCAGTTAACCGCGTTGACGCGTGATACAACTGAAGATAAGCCTATTTTGGGTTGGTTAACACCACAGCTGGCTAATTTCAGGCATGAATGATGACTTCATCTTTTATCTTGAAGCCACAAATGTGTATTGCAATCCCAGCTAACAGTTTCTGACTACCATTTTTCGAAGTTAGCGCGTACCTATCCGATATTCAGAATATCTTTCAAAATTATTTTCGAATAATTCGGTGCTGAAGGCAATATTGGACTTTTAGAAGATGTTGCATAGACAAGAAAATCTCAAAGTTATGATCAGTTTGGTGATATCTGAGTTCAGAGCAAAATCTAATAATTTCCGGATACCCGAAAAAACATATTCTGCGTGCCTTAAGCAGTATAAGACCAGTACCACCCGACAAATCGAGAAAAAAACTAGTATTGAATTCACTAGAACATGTTGTAATCTGAACAATTCCATGACAACTGGATTCAAAAATGTTTTTTTCTTCAGTATTATTTTCAAACAATATTAAAAATTGTAACCGAACGTATCGTCAGGTAATAATTTATACAGCTAGACAAGAAATTTCATGTAGTTCCAACCTATAAATTCCCAACAAAGTTTTTCATTTTATCATTCAAACAAACACAATTATATACAAGAAATAAGCAGTGTAAGGCTATTTGTTTTGAGAATGGGAAGGTTACAAGTGTTTTTGATCGCTCTGTTCGTGGCGGGTGTAGCCTTCAATCGAAGCTTAGTTCATGCCACCGTTTTTAAGAGCATGAGTATTAACTGGGGAGCACATCATGCTTCCATCTCCGGCGACAACCTTAAACTTGTTCTTGATCAAAGTTCAGGTAAACATTAGAAACATGTTTTATCTTTAAAGAAAATGTTACATGTTAGTGTTATTTTCTCACAAGGGAAATTATTGGGTTTCAGGGTCTGGAGCTCAATCGAAAAAGTCTTACTTGTTCGGAAGTATTGAAATGCTTATCAAACTGGTTCCGAACAACTCAGCCGGAGTAGTCACAGCATACTACGTAAGAAATACTTCGAAATCAAAACTAAATACCAAACGAAAACAACTAGAAAAATCGACTAAAATTCTTGTGTGATACTTTTTTTCTACGCAGCTATCATCTACGGGGAATACTCACGACGAGATAGATTTTGAGTTCCTAGGAAATGTTTCAGGCCAGCCTTACATCATCCACACCAATATCTATACACAAGGTGTAGGGAACCGGGAACAGCAGTTTTATCCGTGGTTCAACCCGTCCGCTGATTTTCACAACTATACCATACACTGGAATCCTACAGCAGTAGTGTAAGTACTTTTTTCCAACTCCATGCGTACAAAATAATTTCAACAATATTTAAAATTTCAACAAATTTTATCTTTGATTTTAGATGGTACGTGGACCGTATACCGATCAGAGTGTACCGTAACTACGAAAGCAGAGGTGTTCCATTCCCAAACAAGCAAGCTATGAGAGTCCACACCAGTTTATGGAATGCGGACAACTGGGCAACAAGAGGCGGTCTTGATAAAATTGATTGGAACAGCGCGCCTTTCACAGCTAATATGCGAAACTTTAGAGCAAGAGCTTGTACATGGGCTGGTGCTGTTAGCATTACACAATGTGCTGCAGTAACTCCTACAAACTGGTGGACTGCACCAGTTTTTAGACAATTGAATCCAAGTCAATTAAGTCAAATGAAAAAAATTAGAGCCAGCAACATGATTTATGACTACTGCAGAGATACTAACAGGTTTAATGGAAAAATGCCTACGGAATGTTCGTTGAATCAGTATTAAACTGAAGCCTTTTCGCTATGAAAAATGCGGAAATGAGAGAAGTTCTAGAACATAACCATCCCATATGGCTTGGAATTACTTTATGAAAATATTGCTGATGTTTTTCTGTTTCATTCTTTGCAACTTATTTTGAATAAATAGAATCATTCTGGTTTTAAACATTTTATGTCTCTAGGCCTGTTTTCTGTAGTTTCTGGTAAATCAAGATATGCATGACAAAAATGCTGGACCTCAGTTGCATATCCAAAATAAATATTTTTCAACATGAAATAACCTCTGCAAACTAGTAGAAAACATATGCTCATCAGAACTTCAAATTTCGAAGAAAAAAAACAGGCTTGAATGTGATTCAAAGATTCAAGATAATGACATATACTAACCTGAAACATATATGTAAGCACATACACATTCAACAATATGCAGACAATATGACATGTAAGATGATGATATTTCTAGTAAGTAGTAACTTCGCTGGCGGAAACAAGGCTTAAATTAGTAACCTTATGCGGAGTGCTTGGCATCATGTCCTTTTACAGTATCTATCACATTGCTTACTGTCAAACTGCATATTCAAATGCTTCCGTTGTATGACGATACACCACGTTGCGTATATCTATTCAGAGAATTAATAGATCATAACCTGGAAAACATCTATAACCTTAAACTCCCAAAACAGTATACTTATTCCTACGGATATTATATATTTCTTTCCTACGTGCAATTTTGTATATCATTGGACATGTCTGCAATGTCTGTTTTGCAGCTGGCTAAAATTGTAAGATACCATTTATTAGTGGTGAACATTTCTGTTTAGATATATTCGGCTTTGTTTACTCATTCCACACGGTCCTTCAGCCACCAGTATTTTTCTACCAGTTTAGAGAAAACAAGTATCAAGTAGTTAATTCTAAATCCTGAAGGGACATGTCTGTAACCATAGAATCTGGCATCTAATTCACCTTCAGGTGACATTGTGTTAAGAAGGCGATACGAAAGAGGTCAAAAGTAAATACTCAGAAACTGAAACTGAAAAAAACATGCTATGCTCTCTTCAGTGTAACTTGAAAAATAACCCTGCTAGCAGATTTCATGGAACATTAGTTACTACAGTTTTTTTCTGCGCGAAAAGGAATGAAAGTCTGTGCATCTGAAGAGAATATAGAAAATTTTGATTATTAAAAATGCAGGAACTAGAAAAATACCATTGATTAGCTGGAGCTTGAATTAAGGTGGCAGACATGGTCTCTTGCCAAAAATGTATATAAATACACCCTCACCATACCACCTAAAAACCATCCCCTCAGTTTATAATCATTTGCATCTGCAAAGTCGAGTATTGAGTTTTCGAAATGGAAAACTCAAAAGCTTTTTTCATCGCTATGTTCCTTGGTGCAATGGCCTTTCAGGTCAGCTTTTTACAAGCTACTATTGTCAAGGACATGCAAATAACCTGGGGAGGGTCAAATGCTTTGATTTCCGGGGATAATCTTCAGCTTACGTTGACTAATGATTCTGGTAATTTTTTTCCATACTTTTATTTCATTTTAGAAATTACAGTGGCATATGGGAATTGCTGCAGGATTGTTCTAGCAGATTTATGCAATATGCATATTCAAGAGGAAGTCTGACATTAAATGGCTGCATTTTATTTTCAGGTTCCGGCGCACAATCTAAAAAGTCCTTCCTATTTGGGAGCATCGAAATGCTCATCAAATTAGTACCTGGAAATTCTGCAGGCACAGTAACCGCCAACTACGTGAGTTTCTACATAATAAGATCATACAAAGATGGAAAAAACCTTTGGACTTGATATTAACAGGCTCTCATTAAAAATTATGCAGCTATCATCCACAGGGACTGCCCACGACGAAATTGATTTTGAGTTTTTAGGCAATGTCTCTGGACAACCTTACATTATACATACTAATATCTACATAAAAGGAGTTGGAAATAGAGAACAGCAGTTCTACCCATGGTTCGACCCATCCGCTGATTTTCACAATTACACCATACACTGGAATCCCACCGCAGTCGTGTAAGTACACCTCGAAACTGAAAAAATTTCTGAAAATATTACCCACAAATCATAAGCATTTTCATGAAATAATAATGTACATTCTAATTCAGGTGGTTCGTTGACCGTACCAATAAGAGTATACCGCAACTACGAAATCAACGGAATACCTTTCCCAAACAAGCAAGGAATGAGACTGCACACCAGTCTTTGGAATGCTGATAGTTGGGCCACTAGAGGAGGTCTTGAAAAAATTAACTGGACTAGCGCACCGTTCATTGCTAGATTCCGGAACTTTCGGCAAAGAGCATGCATATGGGCTGGAGTTACCAGCATTACTCAGTGTGCAGCTGTGACTCCTGCAAACTGGTTTACTGCACCAAGTTTTAAACAGTTGAGTGCAAGTCAGCAAACTCAAATGCAGCAAATCAGAAGCAGTAATATGATATATGACTACTGCAAGGATGTCAACAGATTCGGTGGTACATTGCCTGCAGAATGTGCTTTGAAGCAATTCTAAAATTCCAACGTTGGCAAAGTTTGAAAGCCAGTTGGAGCAACTTTTCCCAACACAACTTCTTTGGACAAATGTTTTTTTTCAAATTGTTTTTTATTATTTTCCTTTTTTAAATAATTGTTGTCCATTTTATTTGTTTCACCATATATATATTTCTGCTTTGTTTTTGAGAATAAAACCAAAATATAGCAACATGAAAACACGTCGTTTTGATGTCTTAACAATTAAACGACGTGTTTTTGATGTTTGTGGATCTCATTGAACCGAGTTGTGCCGAAATTGAACGACGATTAGACCAATGGAACTTCTAATTGCTTAAATTGGACCGGTCGATGCAAGATTGATTACTCGGCTCATTTTCTGATCACTTTCGAGTTTCGATTTGCGGAAAATGGCGGAGGGAAGAGTGGCGGAGTTCATCCGAAAGCAAGTGGTTGACTGGAACGACGACGTCGTATCCACCGCCAGATTCAAAGCTTTCAGTGGCCAAAGGAGCGACTGGGAACCGAAGTATGTTTTCTGGAAAGATCTCATCTTTAAAGTCGCTCGCTATTTGAATATTTTCATCATAAATCCATCGGAGGTTAAGAGAAGCTGGTTTGATCGGGGAGGGTTGAGTCCCTTGTGTTTGGATCAAGTTTTGGTATTCTGCAGATTTCCCGAAAATTAGGGTTTTAATTTTTAGTTTTTGATGTTTTTAATATATATATAATTGTGTTGTGACTGTTGTAGGTTGAGATGTGTAAGGATGGTGAGGTTGTATGTATGGATGAGCTTGTGGATCCGACATGCAGTCAGCTATCTGTGTTATTCCAAAAAGCGTTGAAGATAGTTAGCAGATCAGCGCCACGTGAATTTTTGTTGGAAGAGTGTCTAGTTCTGATGCCTTTGTTGAAGGTTCGCTTCGTGTTCTTGTTTTACAAAAAAATTATTTATTTTTGACCTTTATGAAAATCGGCGCTAGCTGTATAGTAATATACTAACATCGCGGGTGCACCTTATTGAGTTTATATAAGTTTTATTGATTTTGTTTGGGATGATTTGCATTGTAGTTCATTATGCTGGGAAAGCTCATAATGTAATTGCGTAAGTATACATTTTGCAAACTTTAATGGTTAACTAGTAAAATTGGAAGGGAGGCATCAACTAATACTCTAGCGGATAATAAGAGTGAACATGGTTTAATGGTTTATGGACCTAGGAAAATATATATCTTCTTTTTCCAAAGGGTTAATTACGAAAAACCACCCTCATAATAGGGGGTTTTTCACGGCACCACCCTTATAATGTGATATTACAGTAAACCACCTCTTTCTCTACTCCGTTATCATTTAACCACCTCTCCGTTAACAGAGGTGGTGAAGTGATAATGAAAATGATTATAGAGGTGGTCAAGTGAAAATTTATTTATTATACGGGTGATGTATTATAATAAAAATAATACTATTATATTCAAATTTTAAAATACTTAACGGAATATTTGACGGAATAGTGTCGAGGTGGTTAAATGATAACGGAATGATAAAAAGATGTGGTTTACTGTAATATCACATTGTAAAGGTGGTTCGGTGAAAAACACTCTATTATGAGGGTGGTTTTTCGTAATTATCCCTTTTCCAAATAACCCTACTTTAGAACTGACAAGTGACACCAAGTCTGTTGATTGATGTCTTGCAGGAGAAATCATCAGAAGTGTTGAAAATGTTATCTCAAATTCATTGGACTCCTTCATGCACCGTAACAAAGGAAAAGTTTCAGGCACTGTGTGGTGGACCTAATGAAGCTTTTGCAATTTTGAGTTATTTGTCTGAGTGTGGAAAAGCCAAATACATATCGACTAAGAAAACAGATTTCATTGAGGTATTTCATATTCATGATTGTGATGGTTGTCCAAAATAGTCTGATTTAAATAAATGTGTATTGCTCTTCAGCTTCTATGCAATACTATCTCACGTTCGTAAGGATATTTATCTGCTTTCCAGTTTCCTGACATGGCTTGTAAAATACATTGTCGCTGAAGTGAAGATGTATAAAATTCAGTTGTAAATTTTTTAGTGTTTTTACCGTATGGAGGCAGTGTATTGTTGTAGGATTTTTAACTCACTCTTAAATTAATCCAGACAAAGTATCCCTTTGGTTGACTGGCAGTTCATTCTTTTTGAAAAACTTTTTGCAGGGTGTTAAAGTTTCTCTTTCTCAAGATTCGGTTCCAAATCTGACGAGCTTTGATTATGACGTTTTGCACTTGATTTGGACAACGGAAAGACTGCAAAAACAACTGGATGTTATTGACCAACGTTATGCCAAGTAACAAATTTTCCACTCAAGATGCATTGATTATAGTTATCACAAACTTTGATCTGACGTGAAGTACTTTAAGACTATAGGTGTGATGATAAAATAAAAACCGGGTACACTTAGCGAGGAAATATGTTTGGGACAAACTGAAAATGTAGGATAGTCTGTCGTTACATTCGGGTTACTACATTTGTGTAAACATGTAAATATATCTCTTGGTATCCATACATCAGAATTAAAGATTTTCTTCTGCATGCGAGTATAAAATTTGACAAAATCATTTATATTATATCCTTACACTTGAACTTTTTAAATGTTTACAGTTGCAACATAAGATATAGGTAGAGCTAAATGGTAATTGAGTTGTTCAGTTTGTTTACTCCGAATATATTTCCAGCTCCCGAAGCTCGGCCGTGACTTCTCTGAGCTGTGGGAACCGGCACACTTCACTGAGGCATGTAAGGGAAATGAAATTGGCTGCTCACAGTAGGGAAAAATGTACAGCGCTTCTCAGCAGAGTAGAAGAAGTCCTTGATGTAATAGCAAATGCTGAATCCACCAAGAAGGTATTTTTTCAATTCAACTGAATTCTGTCACCATGTTTCAGATTTGTGCAGAGCTTATTGTTATCGGGTCATCATTTTTCAATAGGTCTCTGAAGCCATCCAAATTGGAGCGCGTGCAATGAAAGAAAATAGAATCAGCGTAACTGAAGTGGAAAATTGTCTGCAGGAGCTTGATGAGGCCGTTGATTCACAAAAGCAGATCGCCAGTGTCCTTGGTAACTCATTTACTTTCTGTTCTGTAAAATGCAGCCTGATATATGCTTTCGATGCTTCCTTATAGAAATACTCTTTTCAAAATTTGTTATACCCATTAAGTTCCACAAGTAGGTGGTTATTCTGGAGTATCAAGTATACTTTGCAACTCAATCTTAAGACTATGCATTGATGACAATCTGTATAATATACTGCTCATACTTTTTGTTTGACTGCAGAATCCTCTCATTCACAAGATGATATGGATGACGAAGATCTAGAAGAAGAGCTTACAAAACTAGAGTTAGAAATTCTAAGCGAAGAAGCAGAGCCTTCAACTGCCAATAATGAAAAACATGATACAGAAGTGAAAGGAGACATTTCTGAGTCACTATGTGATAATTTATTAAAGCTCAACATTTCTGATTCTTCAACAGAATCTTTCGATGTGCAACAGTCAAGGGATAAGGGATCACATCATTTACATCTAGAGGCTGCTTAGCTATAAAGAATAGCTGTGACTGTAAGTCTGTTACGAATGTAAATTTCTTCTTAATTATGAAGATTGGCAAGGTTATAAAATGCCCCACGCTTTCGCTTGAGCTCTGTATAGGTTCCTTGCTCTGTGATCTTCCCTTCAGCCACATAAGATATGGAGTCCATATGTTTGATCGTCCCCAACCGATGAGCTACCACGACCGTAGTTCTTCCAATCATTATTTGGTCCAAAGCTTCCTGCACCACTTGCTCAGACTGCGCATCAAGAGCGCTAGTTGCTTCATCCAAAAGAATTATAACAGGGTTTCTGATTATAGCTCTTGCTATTGCTATTCTTTGTTTCTGCCCTCCTGAAAGTTGTACTCCCCTTTCTCCACATTCTGTGCCATATCCATCTTTCAGCGACCTGCAAGGTCAGTTCATTTCAACTTCAGTTTAGCTAGAAAATACAGATCCATTTTGATTGTAAATTGTACTAAACTTGGTACTTACGAGATGAATTCATGAGCGTTGGCCGCTTTTGCGGCCTCCACGACTTCATTTTCAGTAGCATCAACCTTCCCAAAGGCAATATTATCCCTCACTGAGCCAGAGAATATTACAGGCTCCTGGCTAACCAGGGCTAAGTGCATTCTGTACCATTGCAAATCAAACTCCCTAATATCCACACCATCCACTCTCACTACTCCCTTCTCAGGATCATAGAACCTTTGAATCAGACCTATAACAGTTGACTTTCCGCAACCACTTTTCCCCACTAGTCCCACACTCTGCCCTGCCTTGACCTCCAAGCAAAACTTCCGCAACACAGTCGTCTCAGGCCGACTTGGATATCCAAAATGGACATTCTGAATCTCTATTCTTCCTTCCATTTTGTGCATGTTTGATTTCTTGCAATCTTTATCACCCACCTAATTTTCAAAGACCAAATATAGAGTTAAAAAAGAAACTTGGAACTCAAGTAATTTAAAAGGGTCTACCCAAGTTCAAAAACTTACTTGTTTTGATACACCCTGAATCAATGATTGGCGGTCAAGTATAGCAAACACTGATGCCACGGCCGACGAGCCCTTTGCAAGGTCCGACGTCATGCTACCAGCCTCAGCGATAACCTTGCCAGTACTCACTAAAATGAAGAATGTCTTAAAGACATCACCAGCAGAGATCTGTCCAGACTCCACCAATTTCCCACCATACCAAAAATCCAAAGCCCATGACAAAAAAGTCAAGCCTTGAGCCAAACCAATCCCACCACCAGCCAGCCAAGCTTTCTTTCCACTTTGCTTCCTCAACTCATCCTGAGCTTGTTCAAACATCTCAAGCACTTTTTCTCTACTCTCAAATGATGTAACAATCCTATGATTACACACAGCCTCCATAGCCATTTGGGTGCTTCGGTTTTGCGATGCCACGAAACTGGACGAAATGTTTGATAGTAAAACTTTTCTAGCGTAGAAGCATAGGATTGTCAAAGGCTGTATTGCAATCATCACAACTGCAAGCTTCCATGCTATAGCAAGTCCTAAAATCATGGCAATCGCGACGGATGAAATAGTTTGCACTATCAACGAAACTCGATCTGCCACAAGTGACTTCAGAAAAGAAGCTTCAGTACTTAGTCTAGAACATAATGCACCAGTGGAATTCTCATCTTCATCAAACCAAGCTGCTTCAAAAGTTAGAATCTTTTCAAGCATCCTTAGTCTGATTCTCTTCATCAGCTTCTCACCCATGTATGCAAAATTATAATGCTGTAATAAGTTCAAGATCAGTGACATCAGACTCAATGAGCAGAATACCAATGAGTATGTTCTGATCCTTTCTTGCATTTTTTCATGATCTTGCATAAAGAAAGCTGAGATCATCCCTCCAATCGTCAACGCGTAGAGTGGTTGAACTGATCCAGACGCAGCGGCTGAGATACTTCCTACCAGACACTCCCTCCATTCAGGCCTATTTAGAGCAAATAGACGCGTAAAAGAAGGCGGAGGACTCAGTTTCTTCATTTTATCTGAATGATCAGATTCTTGTAATAATGGTGATGGCCAAAGAGATGGACTTGCTTTACTTTTCGAATGAAGAGACGGGTCTTGTTGATCATCAGTGTCATAACTGAACTGCCTTTGCATTTTCACTAGTTTCGCGTAATGCCCATTTTTTCTACTGATGAGATCTTTGTGACTACCTGTTTCAATTATGCTTCCAGAGCTCATTACTGCGATGATATCCGCATTTCTTATCGTCGAGAGCTTGTGTGCAACAATCTAGAGAAACTAAAAATTAGTACATTGAATTTTTTGGTAAAGTTAGTTATTTGGCAGTTATTTTTACCAGTGTGGTTCTTCCAACTGAAGCTTGATCAAGTGCATTTTGCACAACAGACTCTGACTCAGAATCCAGAGCACTTGTGGCTTCATCAAGCAATAAAATCACAGGGTTCTTGACAATGGCTCTAGCGATCGCAACACGTTGTTTCTGCCCACCTGATAAAAGTCCACCGCGCGCACCCACAGTTGTATCATAGCCTTGAGGAAGTTGCATAATGAAGTTATGTGCATTTGCAGCCATGGCTGCAGCTATGATTTCATCATTGGTAGCATCTAGTTTTCCAAACTTGATGTTATCTCTTATACTTGTTCCGAACAACGCGTGATCTTGACTTACTAGACCCATTTTTTTCCTTAGCCATTTGAGGTTTAGAGTTTTTATATCCAATCCATCGATCTTTACTCTTCCTTCGTCAGCATCGTAGAACCTCTGGAGTAAGGAAATGGCGGTGGACTTACCGCAGCCACTTGCACCTACTAGAGCAACGGTTTGGCCTGCTTCGATTTTAAGATTGAAATTGTTAAGCACAATGGAACCTGGCCTTGAAGGGTATGTGAATATTACTTGATCAAAATGAAGTTCTCCAACAATGGTATCCAATACTAGCCCTTTAACTTCTTCCGCATTGATTCGAGGAACTCTGTCTATTCTCTGAAAAATGCGTCGAGCTGCCACGGCGCCTTCTGTGAAGTATTTCAGCTCCGGTAGTACAGTCCCTAGTGACCTGTGACATTTAAGTATCACATAAAAGTGTTACTCATGGAAGTACTTTCTAAAAAGATTGAATGTGCCAAAAATGGCATATAGTTTGGTCACTTACAGTCCACTCATGACGAAACAAATCGCAGAAGCATAAATCCTTCCACCGCTTTCGCCTCTGTACAAGACTAAACGGCCACCGTACCAAGCAAGGTACGCCCAAATCGCGAAAGAAAGCCCCATGCTCCCAATGGTAAGGCCTTTAGCAATTCCAAGTCTAATCCCAATTTTTGTAGTCCTTCCTAGTACATTACCATATTTCTCAATAATTCTTTGCTCAGCTGTGAAAGAATAAATTGTCTTTATAGAACTCAAGGCCTGCTCGACGATAGTATTCGCTGTTCTATGCTCTTTATGGGATTTCTTCGACAAGTGCATTAGATACTTGCCATACATCATTCCAGGGATGATCAAAAGAAGTATTGTTGGGAAGGCAGCTAATGCTAGTCTCCATGAAAAATATGCAGAGAAGACCAAACCCGATACAAACGAAGACGAATGCATCACAAATAAAGGAACCTAAGTTTACCAAAAGAGCAAATTTTTACCTAAAGAAAAAATTCCTTGGAAAGCTGTAACATAAGTTCGAATAGAGTAAATTGATGAATCTCATTGATACCTTTTCACTCAAAAGTTCCTGTAAGAGGGAAGTATCCTTGGAGATGCTATCTATGATTTCAGATGTAGTAGCCTCTTGAGAATCAAAGAAGCCAACTTCTTGTCTTAAAAGAGCTTCCAAGTACTTGTACCTAATCTTCAGCACTTGCCTTTCACTTGTCTTACTCCAACAATAACCTTCTGAAAATGGAATGTTTTTTCATACCTCAACTCTAACAATTTACACTAAAAGTAGTTTCACTGGCAGCTTTCGTCGAAAATAAAATGAGAATCTGAACTATTTAAAAAAATAGCGTTTACTAGAAGAATATATACACTTTGAACATACCCAAGAAAGCCACAGCCATGATGGCTAACCCTACATAGACAAAATCCAAGCTGCACTGAAAATGGTAAAACATACGTTGAAAAAACATGGAGTTATTCGATGAGCGAAAGGAAACTGAAAGCAAACTTATGAAGGAATGGAATATGGAAGTTAGCTAATACTAACCTTCTCAACCTCAACCATGAAACTAACTCCATTGTTACTTTGCTGTGTCTGACCATAACCCAAGCTGTTCATAAGTCTGCTAACAAAAACCAACAAAATGTTTGTTGACATTCCATCTCCGATAGCTCCAAATGTTCCAAACACCATTAGTACAATGTCAAGCTTGTCAGCATACTTCAAAATAGAGCTACTCCCTTTCTCCATATATATCTTGTGTTAACAAAATCCAATCTCACTCAAACCACAAGAATGAGAACGAAGATGAGATATGAGTAGAGTTAACTAATTTCTCTTTTGTTGTAAATGATATGTGAGTATTTATAGAAAGTTGATGCAAGAAAATTAAAAGGTGATGATGGTATTTTCCATGAAGATGCCTTTGTTTTTAGGTTATGATCCCATTCAACCTTTTTTGCTATAATGTTGTATATTGGCTTTAAGTGGTGGAGAGATGGTGGTTAGTGGTAGGGTTAGGATTGTGGTGGCTAATGCATGCTTTACTAAAGCCAACAATGGCAATGGACAACATTTTATGCACTTTTGCATGTTTTTTCTCTTTATCTTTTAAGTTTCTTTAGAGTATTTTTGAATGTTTGTTCTTGACACAGTTTCTTTGCTTTTCTCAAAACTTCACACTCTTAGGTATGGCTTTCTTTATGATAACAGGAAATCATGCTTTTGAATGATATTTTTTTTGGGTGTTTTAACTAAAGGTATGTTTTTACGGATTAATGAACTCAGAACTTTCACTAAGCACTTCCTACCTGCTACCACCTGGCTACCCTTTTAGGATTAGATATGGCTTTCTTACATAAACATTTCGATGGTTCAAACCCTCCCTAGTGCATCTCCACCTTGAATCTGGACTTTGTCCACTCCTTGATCAACGTAGGAATAAATTAAAAAAACATAAACATTATAAAACAAACAATTTCTCAATAGTTACTTATTTGTGTCCGTTTCTTTGTCATGTCAAATTGCATTAATCACCTCTATGATCTTTGCCGATCTTTTTTGTATGTCGCATATCATGAAGACATTTTCCATTATTGACATCAAGTAGGGGTGTTACCTTTACTTTATTGATTCCAAAAATATCCTGAATATTGTCTTTCAAAAATTGAATTAAAAATTGAATTATTGCATGGCCTTCACTATATGCACTACTCATGTTGGCCATGCTTTAGACAAGTTTTCTTTCCTTTATCATCTTTTATTTCCTGTTCATCTAGAACACTTTGTATCAAATCAGACATTGTTGAATTTTGATATAACCTACCACAAGAGAAATTAACTCTCAGTGATGTACTACACCCTTTACTTATTTATTTACCTTTTGTTCGGATCTTGTGATAAATACGAAAAACTGAAAAATATGTCGAAAATATACGTCTTTAGTTAATAATGCCGTATGTTCCTGAGATTAAGTGCAAAAAAAGTTATGCCAACCTGACAAAACACAGAATACAACTTGAAGCATATTCGACAATACAAGTTTAGCAGATCGTGTTTGATCACGTGTACGATGTTTTCCAGATGTATTGTAATTATTCTTCTCATTCCATTGGATATGTATATATCTGATTCTTCAGTATATTTAATAATTTTCAACGAATATTCTCAAGTTTAAAGCTTACATTTTGCAATTTTCACGTGGGTAATTTACTTGTTTTCCAGAACAATATAAGTTGTCTTCTTGTGTCACTTTTGATAGTGGTCGAGCATGCATGTAATATTTTAGTAGTGAATTTGAGTTAAAGCATTTAAGTATTGCATGTCTTTTATGGACGCAATGGAAACCACTATGCTTTCAACTATACTTCAAATTTAGAAATTAATAATGCAAAGATGAGAAACAAAAATGGACTTCCCATCCCCATGTCAGCTACCATTATTCATGTATAAAAATGGAAATGAAATTATAATATTCAACATGACAACCTAAGTGTACGTAGTAGCCATTGTTGACTGCACCAAGTTTAGGAAAGCTAGTTTCTGTTAAAGTTTACCTAACTCTATTATATGATTGGGAAAGATGGAAGTGTGTTTACTAGGTTTTTATTTTTGGTTAAGATTTTGTTTGATATATCGACATTCAGTGTTTACCGAATTACGATAGATAAAATAATTAACAGTCGAATTGAAATGATATTCTTCCGTCTCACAAAAACTTTTTTGTCCTCCTAAAACTTAATCGATGTACAAAATGTCATTTTTAGCAAAATATATCTGAAACCAAATGAAGAAGAATTTAATTATCTAATAATTTTTTTATTATAATTTAATAAAAAATTAATTACATATGAGAAAATGAATTAAAAAGTAATGATGCACAAATCGGAGAGTTGAGATCTAGAGGGACATATATATTTTGTAAGACATAAGAACGTAATCTTAGCCGTTGATTTGATTAATTCGACGGTTAAGATTAAAGTTGGTTTTTAATAAATTTGGCGGTTGGATTCGCTAAAAACACGGGCGGTTGGTGATTGACGATTATTAATATCAACGGCTGAGATGATGTCCTTCCATCTTACCAAAAGATGTTTGTCCTCCTATAACCTTTCATCAAATCGGAAATCTAGTTGCGTTTAATTTCCTTCAACAAATTATGAAATGTGATATTTAATTGGACCAGTTGATCGGACCAACCACAAATCCAATTACTGTATCCAAAAACCAAAAAGAGGCCCATAGCTATTTACTAAAATGCCCCCGAGTTCTGGCAATCGATTGTCTCCTTCTCGATTGTCGAGTCCTCTCGCGCTATCGACGACTCAACGATTCACCATACAACACGCAACGTTCAACCGTTACATAGCGTGCAACGGCACATCGTGACCCAAATCTGTTTCGCTACCAGTGTCGGCATAAATTCGATTGAATTAAGGACCAATTGGTGTATTTAGGGTTTATAGAAGCTATGTGAAGAAAGCAATCGACGCGATCGTATTGTATTGAATTACATTGATTGTTGAGAATGAGCAGTGTGGATCCATTCAACAGGTAGAATATAATGGAAAAAGTTAGGGTTTTGAAAAATTGTGGATTTGGGGTTTTGGAATTTAATGGTTGTTGTTTTGTTGGATTGGTGGATTAGATTGGTGAAGCTTACTGCCAGGGCTTTTTATGATGATGTGACGTTTAAAGGGGAGCATCAGCAGAAATCTAGTAGAAGTGATAATAGAGGAATTGCTGTTGTTGTGCTAGATGCCCTCACCAGGTTCTCATCTCTTGCTTGCTCGGTTTTTTAGGATAATTTCAGTATCTTTAATACTGCTCATTTGAAATGTTATTTAGAGTCCAACTAATGTGAAATAAATTAGGGGTTTGTGCTCGCCTTAAGGTGTTTATTGCGGTTTTCGTAGAAAGTTATCCATTTTCCAACAGTAACGCTTCCGGTTTAGAAATTTGGATGCATATTTTGGTTCTTGAGTTATATCTACTGCTAATGTACTTTTTATTCTCCTATCTATTTGTGGTTTTCCACTCAGTCATATACATGGACTGATGTTAACATTTAAGATAATTATTGCATTTTTTACAATAGACGACAATGGGTAAGGGAAGAAGACCTGTCAAAAGACTTGAAGCTCCATGGAAAACAACTGCGCCGTTGCTTGCGCTTTTTTGAGGAGGAAAAATTAATCACACGAGAACATCGAAAAGAGGTACACGGAACACTCATATTCCATTCAGTTTTATTAATAGTAAGGAACATACCAACAGTTGATTGTTCTGCCTGTTTTTATATTGAACAACTTTTTCTTATTGGTTTCTGGCTTCTGCCAAGCAAATTTGGTAACCACAAACAGGACTTGAGGTATTTTGTCTTGGAATGTGAATTCAGAAGCTTGTAATTGTCAAAAAATGTACCCTTAATTTTCGGCCTCATTTTTTATCCTGGATCTATGCGGAAAGGTGACACATAGATGCGGAACTGTTCATTTATCAAGAATATGCAAACTCTTGAATCAGTATAGGACATCTGCTTTTCTAGTTCACTCTCTCCTGCTTTAGTAAAGGATCCTTATTATGCTGATGTGAATGGTTTGATATGTTTATGCATGTACAATTTGTATTAATGAAAATTTTACATTTTACATTCTTTTTAACTTAGCGGGTTTCACAGAGATTTATTTCCCTAATAAGCAGACCAATCAGGTTTTTACATTCAGTTGATATGCTATAGACATTCACATGTGAAAGACATAAATATATTGGTTCATTTCCATGTTTGCTGTTTATATAGACTGCTAAGGGAGCCAAGATATATAGTGCTGCTATAGCAGCCACTGCAGATAGTCAATTTGGGAAAGAAGGAGAAGAAAAAGTCAAGTTACATACGCAGTCATACTGCTGCCTAGACTATGCACAGGTCTCTATCCTTTGCCTTTCTCAAAAAAAGAATAGATTAAAATGTATCTGTTTAGTGGTTTTGTCTAGATTGTTTTGATATGTCAAGTATGTTTTGTCATCAAAACATAATTTGCCATATTTTGTTGCTTAGGCCATTTTTATATATAGAGCCACATGGCATGTTTGCTTATTGCAGTGTCCGATCTTCAACTTCAGTTGAGAAACATTCTTTTAACTCATGTTTAATGTTCTTCTTACCATACACAGATTTATGATGTCGTAAGGTACAGACTGTACCGCATGAAGAAGAAACTAAAGGATGAAGTTGATAAGAAGAATACAGTTCAAGAATATATCTGTCCAAACTGCTCAAAAAGGTTTTTATCTTTCTTTAAACGTCTAAAACCTTGCTTGATGCTTGTGAGTGAATCAGTATGTTCCGTAATTTTTGGCGACAAAATAGATACAGTGACTTTGACGCGCTGCGCCTGATTTCGGCGGAGACTGGATGTTTTCATTGTGAGAGTTGCAATCATGAACTTGTGAAGGAGGCAGAGAAGTTTGCTGTTCAAGAAGTCGGAGAAGGAGATGACAATGTGAAGCGGCGGCATGAAAAGCTGAATAGCATGCTTGAGAGGATGAATGTCAGTATATTCTTTTCATTCTCCCATTTACTTTTCATGCTCATTAGGCATATAGTTGCACATGCATATGACTTTTCTGGGCAAGATGCTTCTTGATAATTTATTCATAATTTTGAGTCATTGCACTTTAATATCTCTTCATATGTGTACCTTTATGTTATAGTCTCTACTAACTTTCTGAGCACTTTCTATCACTCTGTGCATTGAAATTGAACGTTGACTGATGATTGCGATAATTGATAGGTACAACTCAAACCTTTAATGGAACAGCTGAACAGAGTCAAAGATTTGGCTGTTCCAGAGTTCGGTAATCTACAAGCTTGGGAAGCAAGAGCCAGTGCGGCTGCCCGTGCTTCAAATGGTGGTTATCCAAATGATTCCTCTATGTCGTCTCAAGGATATGGGGGAACTTCAATGCCTTACCTTGGGGATACGAAGGTATATGTTTTGCCATTTAAGGCTTCAATGCCTTCAACTTATTAGTTTGTAATGTTGGTTTAGAATTTAAATGGTTTTAGATATACATATTCTGGGCATATATTAAAGTTCCTCAGTACCGTATCATCGCTCTAGAAATTGCTTTATTCATACATCGCACTAGTGGTTAGGCATCCACTACCTGAGCCAACAGGTCTTGGGCTCGAGTCGTGGGGTAGGAGTGAAATTCCTGTAATCCCTTTTAAAAAAAAATACATCGCATAGTCAAATTTGATTCTGTTATTTTATTGCAATAAGTTGATCAAATTACAACCACTGTTTCTATTTTAAAAAAATTTAAACTAGCAAACTTAATCCAATTCAGGTGGAGGTCTCTCTCACCGGTGTTGATGTTAAAGACGAGAATACCAAATCGGATGCTAAAGAGCAAAAGGTTATTCCTCCATGGATGATTAGGGAAGGAATGAAACTTACCAAAGAACAGCGAGGAGAAAAGTCAGAAAATAACATGGAAAGCAGTTCATCTGTTGATTTCAAAGATGATAAAAAGATGACAGTCAATGTGGAAGACCAAAAGAAGTTACAGGCATGTACATGCTCCACAGTTTTGCTATGGATGAAAATATTTTTCTAAGCATGATATGATGATAAATTGGGTCCCCATCTCTTGTACAGGATGAGTATCTCAAAGCTTATTACGCAGCTTTGCTTTCAAGGCAGCAACAAGAAGTTGTCAATGGGGAACCAGGCCCCAGTAATGAGGTTTCATCCATGTCCCTTGACCGCCAAGTCGGTATGAAAGCTGAACGTGAAGAGGACGATGAAGAGGAAAATGTTGAGTGGGCTGAGGAGGCTTCCATTACTGCAGGTATTTCATTAATCCTGATGATACTTTTCTTGCCTTATTTTTGTCTGCAGCTTATGGAGTTAGCTCGTGTGTCACTAAGCTATATTTGAGCGCTTATTTGAAGAAGACTTTTTTGTCGGAACCAAATCAAATAACTCCATGTTTTGTTTTCAGGTCAATCTAATGCTGCAGCATTCAATGTCGACCTGAATCTAGAAAATGGTGGCTCGGCTGAGGAAGATGATGATGTTGATTGGGAGGAAGGTTAAAGATTTCCAAATGCTGCTGAGAATGTGCACTTAACACTTCAAGGCCCTTCAAAAGTCACATCAATATCATTCCATTTAGCCATCAGAAAGGCACTTTTTTATACTACAGAATTTTTGGTGATAACCAAGTCGGTATAGTTTGAGTCTTCTACGGTTATCCACACTCCACAACCCCAGTCCCCAAGTCACCCAAAAATGTCATTGATTAAACTATATGGATCAGATTGTATTTTGAAAAACTTAGGGGGTATCATGAGTAATTATAGAAAGATATATACGTGGAATTTTACACCAAGTTCTTAGCAAATAAACGTCAAGAACCAATTTATTACGAAAACTGGTCAAACCTTCTCCGGTCGGTCAATGGCGAAATTGAAACCCGATTCTCCGATCGCCCGTCGGATCGTCACTTCTTTCCTGGACTTCCTCAACTCCGGTTCGTTCCTCTTCCCATCGCATCATCTACAGATATTATGCCCCAGGTCACTGATTTAGGTTTATCGTTTGTGTGAAACAGTTGAGCATGAGAATAGCGACGATGCTGAGGCTGTTGAGGTTGCGAAGGAATGTTTAACTGAGGCTTTTAAGATCGATACATCTGCTGAGGATAAATTGCGAAGTTCGGATTTATTAGTTACTGTATTTACTGCAATTGAAGCTAATGAGCGCCTGAATTGTAGATTAGGTCAGGAGAGTGGTCTGGATTCTTCTGTTGCTGTTGATTCCGGTGTCGACAATAAGGATCATATTTCTTCATCAGAGGCTGCTGAATCAAATGTATGTATTTTGTATTTTTGTATATTGTAATTTCATTGATCACCTGGATTAGAAGTGTTAGGAAGTGAAATCTCGTGTACATTTCTTTAGAAATGAGGGAAGATACAAGGGATGTTACTTTATTGTAACGCTTAGAATTAGCAGTATTCGAAGAATGTACATTTCGCGTTCGTGTTTATTTTTAGTGGGATGTGGAAAGAGGTATTGATTTGTTTGTCACTTTTTGCATTTTTGATTGAACTTATAAGCAATTATTATGGTGAACAGGGAGGTGAAACATCAAGTGAGACTTCTAAACCTGGTATGTGTAACTAACTCCCTTGTGTGGTATAGAACTCCGTGATTCATTATTCTTCTCTAGCATAGAACTGTTTGGGGGGATTATTGATCTCTGGTGGTACGTGCGGTTTCTTGATGTTAATCATACAGGGCTGCTACTATATTGTTCTAGCAAATAGTATAGTTTCAGCGGATTGATAGAACGTGCAGTTCTGATGGCTTGTTTTTAAATAGCTGCTCAGAGTTTTAGTTTTACCCATAGCAACTGCACTCATTGTTTCATTTAAAAATGTGTTCTAACTTCTGTGTATGTTACATACTTCTTGTGTTCTGCTTTTTCGGCAGGATTGTCAAAAGATGATTTGTGTGCACAGTTTATTGCTGCACTAGAAAAGGCTCAGTATTTCAAGCAACATGTTGATGGTCACTGTGATTCGAAATACACTGATAAGGCGACACAATATTTCCATGATGCGATAAGTGTATGGACATATCTTTTTTCAGTTTCCGTTTAGCTGTGACATGTGAGGCTGACTTGGCACCAAGTTTTTTGAAAATTATGACAACCCCCATGGTCTTTTTTGCTTTTTTTATATCACAACCTCATATTAATTTACAACAAAGTGGTCTGACGATTGTTTTCACTTGGTCTTAAATATTACCATCCAAGGGAGAATATGGTAGATGGCTTGCCCTGGTTTGCCAGCACACTCGACAAAACCTGAGTTTGTAGGACAACCTGTACTTAAGATACATAAATTACTCAGGGGTTCTATTTTATAATGAAATGTTGAGAACAACCTTTCCGTTATTTTTTCTGTTGAGAATCATCGGCTATCATTTCTGTTCTCTATAACGTAGTATACATGTCAGACTCTTTCCCCCCTGACTTTAGATTTTCACTTGCCAGGATATGGAACGTGGCTGCAAGACATTTAATCTCATTAATTTGGCTGAGTCGTTAAAATCACAAGGTATTAGGTTTATGCTTGTCTGTTTTGAAATATTTAAAGCATGAAAGTTTAACATGCATTTACTTCCTAAACCCAATAACTGTATTCATCATTTACTTGGGGCTTACTACTGATTGATTGATATCTTATACCATTTTTAAAACAAAATATTTACCAAATGTTTACATTACTGACTGAAACCAAATTCATGTGTTTGGAGGTTATAATTAACTTGGTGCATGTAGCACTGTCCTTACTGTAGCACTGTCTTTGGGTTTACAGGTAATAAAGCCATGCAGTTGAAGGCATATCAAGAAGCTATTGAATTGTATTCTTGTGCCATTGGCCTTTTTGATAGGAATGCAGTGTACTATTGTAACAGGTATAAGTACGCTGTCTAATTTTCCTGAATCTTTATTTTCCCGCTGATGACTGATGAGTTGAGACAGTTTTATAATGACATTATTGTTAATTACGATAATAACTGTGGAAAATTATCTATTTTCCTTAACTCTTGCTATTAATTTGGCAAATATCTGACTGAAGAATGCAAGTTGGTATCCTACTTGAGTTCTATAAATGTTTACCAACATCTTAATCAACTGAAAGTTTTTTTGAAGAAGAGAGACAGAACTTGGTAGTGTACATCCAGTTAATCAGTAATGGAAGCAGTTTTACCCATTGCAGATTCAACATTTCATTGTTCCATCATTTTATGCTGATTATATTAGTTCTGACTGCTGTAGAAACTTTGGACTTGAGTCTGCTCAGTAGCACTGAGAAAATTTCCATTAAGTCATGGATTTACCCGAAGTTTACTTAAATTCAGCAGGGCTAGAGCTAATTGTATATTTTCTAATTTTTTGTGTGATCTTAAAGTTTACCATGATCTCCTCTGATGAATTTAAACAGGGCAGCTGCTTTCACACATCTCCACAAATATACCGAAGCAATCAAGGACTGTCTCAGATCTATCGAAATTGATCCAAATTACAGCAAAGCATACAGTCGTCTTGGATTAGCTTACTATGCTCAAGGTGATTACAGTGCTGCCATCAACGAGGGATTTAGAAGAGGTTTGTGTGCTTGACTTCTTTTCTTTCTTCTGTCAGGGGGTCTAACTGTTTCCTTCATAGTTTTCATGACTGAAGTATTTTTATGAAGCTAATATATGGAAATACACTTATAAGTTTAAAGTGAATCCCTTTAATCAATTGTAGCATTGTTTGCGAGATAATGTACTAGTATAAGGTTCTTATTTACTGGAAGTGATAGTTCTCTTATATATAGTATCAGATGAAATAGCCAGTATATTTATAATGACATTTGTTGTGCTTTGCTTTGGCAGCATTGCAGTTGGATCCAAATAACGAATCTCTTAAAGAAAATATTAAGGTAAGCTAATTGATACCCTGTGTCTCATTTTTCATCTCTTGCATTCAAATTTATCAGTCGAAATGTTTATCTTTAGATGACTGAGCAGAAACTGATTGAGGAAATGCAGCGTGCACAACATAATCAGGTACTTCTAAGTTGTAACAGCCACTGAAATTCAAATGATAATGTTTTAAGTAGCATATTTTGGTCCTATTTTATTATTATCATTCTTTAGCCTGTACATAAATGAAATGGTCGATGACATGAAATGGAATGCAGCTTAATTTCACATCTTGCGCTGATGAGAAATTATAAAGAGACAAAGATAGAAAACTATTATTGAGTTGTTATTAACAAAAGTATTCAAAATTTGTCTGGCAGAATGATATTCCAGCAAGTTTTGGCAACTACCAGACTGATGGTCAACAGTCAATGAGGTTTCCGCCAATGTCATTCGATCCCTCAAGAATTCCTGTTGATGTGGCCAACATTGTCTCTAACTTAAGTGCAAGTATGAACCAACATATTAATCCTGGTGTACCAGACCAGGCAAGTAATGACCCTGGATTTGGCATTCCCGGCATAAATCCTGGAAGCTTCAGTGTAAATTTGGACGGTCAAATGCCTCAAGAGTTAATGAGATCAGTCATGAATATGTTCTCTGGTGCCTCCCAACAGGGCAGTGGGGTAAACAATCCTAATTCATGATTGAGTAATTCCTTCGCAATTTGCATCATAAGAAACTAGATTGTTCTGTACTGACATCTCATTTGTGTGAGGGTTCTTCAAAATGATGCTTTAATGTACAATGAAGACTGGGTCCTTTTATTTCACCACGATGATCGCGTATGATTTCTATTTGATAACTAGTAAATGAAGCTTGGCTGCTGATGGGATCATTTCAGATGTCCCTTTTTCCAGTTAACATGTGAGGGACACAAAAATATCAAAGCTCGTGCTTCTGATCAGTAGAAGACTGACACGGTATGTTCGTACATTATGACATGGAGTCAAATTAGATAATATCTTTGTTACATCCGAAAGCTAAATCCTAGATGCCAACAATGTTGGAAATCCATGTGGATGCAGATTCAGAGTCTTGCCATATGAACATTTCTTTGTCATTGCAAAGTGGGTCAGTAATGTTCTACATAAAATAGCGTTAGCATGTATTTAATCAGTAATTGTGAAAAGCTTCCTAGCAGTGTAGTCTTCTTCATGATTTTTCAATTCATAATTCAGCTTTGTTTGTGCCATTTTCGACTTGCATTTCTTGGTTTTGTCGTACTTTCTCGTCATGTCTTTTAGTCCCCCTTACCTTTCAGATTTCAATCAAAAGGTTTTCAATATACTTGGTGATTTTGAGCCTTTTATTTTTCAGAATTAGATTGTTATCAAACTGTAAAATCCAGTTGCAAATGCTTTGTGTCCACGTGTGCAAAACATGCCAAAGATTGATATTTTATATTAAAATTACCCATTTTATTTTTGTTAGGGAATATTCTAGCGAGTCGCGAGGCATCGTTGTTACAAACGACATGAGTCATACAAATTTAATATTCTGGTGAGGACAGAGTTTTACTTGATCACCACTCTGACTCTTCTAGTAGATTTCATATTTCCTTGGTGCGCCACCGCCTGCTCTGCTCTTCCCTCCTCTAGTAACAAAAGTCAGAAACCATTTTCCCATTAACCTATTTTCACCCCTCAGCTAGTCAACATCATAAATCTCCATATAACCCCAAACCCCCTATCAATGAACCTCATTATCTTCTTAACCCCAGCCAGCTCTGATTTTCCATGGAATCAGCAGCATTAGCTTCTTCTTCTTTACCAATCTCTCCTCTCAAAATCCCTATCCCATCCAGACCCACTTTCCCTTCCACCTCTGTTACCTTTCCTTTATCTGAATTTTCTAAACTCCCCAGAGCTTCCTCTACGCGTGCTGCTGCTGGAATGACATCAAATATGAAAGTCTTGCAAGGTGAAGCTGGTTATGTGCTTCAGGATGTGCCTCATTTCACTGATTACATACCTGATCTTCCTGTAAGTTCTTTAACATGAATCTTGTCGTTGTTTTCTGTCTTTTTCCCTGTTAGATTGGATTATGTCTTCCTGAATTATTGGAAATGATGGAGAATATTCCTTATTCTGTTTCTCAACATTTCCCTTGTAAAATTTATGCTTTTTTCTTTTCATTTCAAAAGTCAATAGTATTTTCTTAAGTTGTTGTATTGTATCAATAGCTTTGTTGGCTGTTATTATTGTATTTTATTGTTTTGCAGACGTATCCGAACCCACTGCAAACTAATCCTGCGTACTCTGTTGTCAAGTATGTTGTAGTACTCTATTTTTAGACTCTAGTGTGTATTCACTTGGTTAGTACTTTCTTGGATTAGCTGACATACCTATGCTATTATGCTTGTATTATCAGGCAGTACTTTGTCAACGACGATGATACTGTGGCAGAAAATGTGAGAACTCTTTAAATTCAGAAGTTGTTAATTTGATTTATAGTCCAACATGTTATTCAGAATATTGTCTTATGATATCTGGGGATATGTGCCCCCATTGCGAGCAAAAAGGTTTTAGTTTGAAACTCGCTCAGTTTATGGTTTGTATGTTATGACAGATTGTTGTTCACAAGGGCAGTCCCCGGGAGTGCATTTTCGACGAGCTGGACCTCGTCAAAGGGTTAGATTCTCATTTTCTGTCTCAGGTTAACAAAGAGGGGAATTTTTAATATACTGAGATTCTGCTCTGTGGGGATTCAGGTTTATTTTGAGCCGGACGAAGTCCATGCTTGCATCGTGACATGCGGAGGCCTTTGCCCAGGTTTAAACACGGTTATCAGAGAAATTGTTTGCGGGTTGTACCACATGTATGGTGTAAACAAAGTGCTTGGTATAGATGTAAGTCCTCCATACCTAATTTACTTGTCTTAATTATATATCCTCTGCACATCTGTGAATTGTATTGGTTTGCAAGGGAAACGGTTTTTCTTTGTAAACCTGCATTGCTCGACTCTTAACTAAATTTCGTGTCATTTCTTGTAGTTTTTCTAAATAAACTGAATGGTTGGAGTTTGTTTTTACAGGGAGGGTACCGAGGCTTCTACGCTCGAAACACCATTAATTTGTCTCCCAAAGTTGTGAATGATATTCACAAGCGTGGTGGAACTGTCCTTGGCACTTCTCGAGGAGGCCATGATACCTCAAAAATAGTCGATAGCATTCAGGATCGTGGAATCAATCAGGTAAATAATCTTTTAGCTCCCTTATTCACATGATTGGTTTTAGTTGTCTACTTAGTCGAAAAGTGAATGATACCCTTTTCTCCTTATGAACTTTTGGAACACCTCTTACTCAGGTATACATTATTGGAGGCGATGGAACCCAGAAAGGAGCTGCTGTCATATACGAGGTAATGTCAACCAAACTCCTTTTAACGTGATGGTGGAAGTGTTTCACAGACATGGCTGAATTTTTTCCTTAAATTCATCTTCATTAATATTTGGTCAAGTGCTGCATATGATTCTGAAAATGAGCAATTTCACTGTGCAGGAAATCCGAAGACGAGGTCTAAAAGTTGCGGTGGCTGGAATTCCTAAAACAATCGATAATGACATCACAGTATGTATATATCGACTAATTTTAGGCCTGGCCTCCCAATTCATATACATGTCGCTCAAATTGGTCTTGTTTTGTAAACTTGATGCAGGTAATTGATAAATCATTCGGATTTGACACTGCAGTAGAGGAGGCCCAAAGAGCTATCAATGCTGCTCATGTTGAATCAGAAAGTTTTGAAAATTGCATTGGAATGGTGAAGCTGATGGGTCGCTATAGCGGTAAATTTCTCAATTCATGTTTTACACATTTAAAGCGTGCCAATTTCATTTTTCCGAATTATGAAACAATGTTTTGCATGCAGGATTCATTGCAATGTATGCAACTCTTGCTAGCCGAGATGTGGACTGCTGTTTGATCCCAGAGTCCCCCTTTTACCTTGAAGGGCCTGGTGGAATGTTTGAATACGTGGAGAAACGGCTAAAAGAAAATGGACACATGGTAATTGTGATTGCCGAAGGAGCAGGGCAAGAGCTACTGTCAGAGTCCATCCGTTCTATGGAACAAAAAGACCCATCAGGAAACAAACTCTTAAAAGATGTCGGGCTCTGGATATCCCAGCAAATAAAGGCAAGCAACATCTAGTTTTCAAAAAGTTTTAAACTATCTCGTGTTTTATTTCGCGGATATTTGAGATTATATTTCCTCGTTTGCAGGATCACTTCAAACGGGAAAATAAAATGCCCATAAATCTGAAATATATCGGTATACTAGCTTTCTGCTACATATACTTAAACAATGAAGTCTTTCTTGTCGGAAACATTATTAGTAATTGGCTAATTGCTTTATTTTTTGTCTTCCTATAGATCCAACATACATGATCCGTGCTATTCCTAGCAACGCATCAGACAACGTCTACTGCACACTACTTGCTCAGAGTGCGGTTCATGGAGCTATGGCAGGCTACACAGGCTTTGTAGTTGGACCAGTGAATGGTCGTCATTCTTACATCCCCTTTCAGGCATTTCCCTAATCCTCTACACCTTCAACCTTCATTTTATCGTGCATTTCAGCATTTCACGTCCATTTGACACTCATCACAATACAAATATTACTTACTGCAGAGAATCACTGAGACGCAGAACAAAGTGGTTACAACAGATAGAATGTGGGCTAGGCTTCTTTCGTCAACCAATCAGCCAAGCTTCATGAGCGCTAAGGACATCATAGAAGACAATGCCGAAGAAGAGCCTCCTATTGTTGCATTGACGGAGAATGGTTACTATGCCGGTGATAAACTGATCAACAAAGCGATCAGTAGCGCGGACGGTCATACTTAATATGGTCTATGCTTCGGCTGGTTTACCTCATGTCTTCATCCACGCTCTATCTTGCTGTGATGTCTGGTTTATGTCTGTATGTACAAGTAGTGTGTATACAAACTTGCACAATGTTTCGTGCAAGTCATATTTACATTTTCCGGTAATTTTATTCTATTAATAAAGTGTATCGGATTATTTCACTTTAATATTTTATTATTAAAATTACGTCGTTTGTGTTATTAAATCCGACCCGACCCGCCGGGTAGACTCGGGATCCGGGGACTTCGACCCTAGACCTCTTAAAATGCTCTAGAAACTCTAATCACCCGATCTAATTCATTTACTTAACACTTTATGAGAATTAAAATTGATAAATATACTTTTGAATTTATATGTACATTTAAATACTATATTATTGATATAAGCATTGACCTAGAGTCGATCCAAATTGACCTCTAACCCAATGACCAAATAACATAGCCGGCTCGACGACTCACAACACTAGTTCAACCGCATTTTCTTACTCGAGTTCTATTTGGCTCTTGGATTTGAACATATAAAACTACGTCGTTTTTAAAGTTTTTCACGGTAAGATTTTCCGACGCCGACGAAGAACACCGAAAATGCTGCTCGTCTCAAATGTCCGCATCTCCACGCCCTCAATTCCAACTCAGAAAAAATCTGCTCTTTCACTATGTAAAGTCTGCAGCACCATTTCCCTTCAGCTGCCGCCGTATTCCACCCAGCGACGTCGTTCCGGTGTAAAATGCGTCATTTTCGCTGCGAAAGCGAGAGAAGGGAAGTGGGTCGATGCGGATGTGATAGACGTGGAGAGCGAAGGGGTTGAAGTTGAAGATGTGGATGAGGAAGAGGAAATGAAAGAGTTTGCGCCAGGGATGGGGTATAGCGGGAGGCGTGAAGAGAGGGATTATGATAAGGATCCTGAGTTTGCGGAGATTTTAGGAAGCTGCCTTGATGACCCTCAGAAAGCGCAATCTAAGGTGAGTTTCATTTCGGCGCTGTAATGTGCACCCCACCTGTTTGTGAAAATGTCTGACTCAAATTGTTATTAAAGTTACTGATGTTTTGGATGAATGTTTCAGATGGAAGATAGATTGAGGAGGAAAAGGAACAAGATACTGCATGCGAAAACTGGCTCTGCTGTACCAATGAAAGTGACTTTCAACAAGTAAGTAAATTATGCTGTTATGCAGTTATAAATAAAAGGAAAGATAAAAAAAACAACTAAGTCTTGTTTCCTGTTGTGCAGTTATATATGCCGTCTCTTAGCTATGACGGATTTATTATCTGAACTTGTTTAAAGTAGTAAATTAGTGCTTAACTAGGATTTATTTGTTGTTGGGAATAGTGAAGATGGTTATAGCTTACTTTCACAGCATTTCAGAGTCTGTTTTCTCAGCGAGGCACGGCATAGAAATATTATGCATTTGTCTTTGTACATATATTTATGCTTATTATTTTGACTTTTAAATGTGGCATGAGGCTGATAGATTTTGTTTTTAACCAACAGGTTCAACTTCTCAAACTCCTACATATGGATTGAATTTTACAATGCACCGCTACAAAATGATGTCTCCTTGATATGTGATGTGAGTAACTTTACCATGGACTGAAAAGGATTAATGCAAGAAATTTTCCTTGACCGACTGTGTTTCCTGTGTTTTGTAGACTATTCGTTCGTGGCACATTCTTGGTCGACTTGGTGGTTGTAACTCCTTGAATATGCAGGTAATGTATCTTCTTGGCTTTTATGTAATTCTTGAAAAAACAGACTGTGGATGCAGTTGTTTAATGTTATTGAATTCTTTCCAATGCCAACTCCTGAGATGGATTACTTTCATGGAAATTTGCCAAAAGTGAAAACTCACTTCATCATTCTCTATTCATCACAGCTCTCACAATCTCCTATCGAGAAAAGACCAGTCTATGATCCAATTCAAGGTGCAAATGTCAACCCAACAACATTTTACAATATTGGAGATCTCGAAATTCAGGACAATTTAGCCCGCATATGGTATAAAGGCAACTCTATTTCCTTATTTTAACTGAGCACTAAACTCTATTTCCAGATTTCCTTATGGTATAAAGGCATTTCTCTCATCAGCGGTTTGTTCTTAATGAGCCTAAATTCTTGCAGGGTGGATATTGGAACTCGGGAGCCTCTGATCTTGGATGTCTTGATAAATGCATTGACGCAGTTGAGCTCTGAGTGAGTAAAACATTCCACAAAACTTCCGTAGTAAGCTTATCCTATAAACTTATGCTGACTGTTTCACTTCCCTTGATATAATAGCTTCGTGGGAATCAAACAGTTGGTGTTCGGTGGGTCTGAGTTCGAAAACTGGAGGGAGAACCTTACTACAGAAGATTCAGGTTTCAGTGTTCACAAAATTTAGTAGCTTCTTGAACAGAAAACAAAGTATTTAAATAGCATCTGCAGTGAAGAGGCCTCTTTTGATGGAAGCCTTGTATATGTAGCTTATCTTTATCTTGTTAATACAAAAAGAGTTGTCACTCAATTATTTCATATTTACAAAGGAACCTGATAAAGGAATCTCAGGGCCAGGGTTCGAACCCTGGCCTCACCACTTTTCCTCAGATTTTTTTTGGGGCTTCATTCCTTCCGCCTCGTGCGAGGAGGTCTTTCCTTCCGCGCGAGCGAGGAGGTTGTGAGTGTCGTGCAGGAGGCTTTTTTTCTTGCTTGCCTTTGGACGTGGAGCTTGTTCGCGTCAGTGTTCATGAAGTGGTCGTGTAAGCAGAGCGGAGAGACATGTGCGCTTAATTGACTAAACATGCTTGTCAATGATTGGGTGAAGGTGTCCGTTGTGACCTGTGCTATTAGTGATTAGAATAGGATTTTCATGTATGAAATCTTATACGAAATGTACCCATTGTAAACGCTGTCAAAAAAAATATTTCATATTTACAGATTTTAGACGGACCAGGCCCAATTTATGCACAGCCTATCATTAACTTGCACAATTACTAAATTGCCATTGGACTCTAGAGATGTTTCAGCTGTAGCTTTTGCTCACTTCAATCCCTCGCAGGCGACGCAGTCCGAGGAGTCTTCGATCATTCGACGATCGATTTTGTACAGTAATTTATTAATTTATGCTTGGTGTAAAATGTGAGATTATATTTGTCCGAAACATGCTCCGTACGTGCGTACAGTAATCCCAGGCGCGGAACAATCGGAGGGAATGGAGCATCAAGTCCAAACGGGTGTTCAGCTCTTGAACTTGTGCACTTCCCCAAATTCAATCTACCTCGGTAGGCAGTTACATGTTCGTTTTCTCAAAGTGGGTTTGGTTAGCTCAGCTGTCACAATTGGGAATCGCATTCTGCAAATGTACATAAGGTGTGGTGGTGTGAAAGATGCAGGGCAATTGTTTGACGAAATGCCTCAAAGAAACTGCTTTTCTTGGAATACCGTTATTGAAGGCCATTTGAAATTGGGTGCGTTTAGGAAGGCGTTGGACTTGTTTACTGTGATGCCCAACAAGAATGACTACTCCTGGAATGCGATTATAACGGGCTGTGTCAAGTTTGGGGAATTGGGGATTGCTAGGGATTTGTTTGATGAGATGCCATTGAGGAATGGGATCGTGTGGAACTCGATGATTCATGGATATGCACGGGCTGGTTGTCCAAGTGAGGCTGTTAAGTTGTTTACGAGTTTGTGTTCCGATCCAATGGAGGATTCTAGGAGTGACACATTTGTAATGGCTACGGTGATAGGTGCTTGTACGGATATGGGTATTCTAGGTAGTGGGAAGCAAATCCATGCTCGAATTGTCATTGATAAACTGGATATTGACCCTGTCCTAGGGAGTTCACTTGTGAATTTATATGCAAAAAATGGTGATTTAGATTGTGCAAACCGTGTGTTGGAAGCAATGGAAGAGTTAGATGATTTCTGTTTATCAGCCTTAATTACAGGGTATTGTAACTTCGGGAGATTGAATGATGCAAAAAGGGTTTTCAGTTTGAAGTATAACCCTTGTGTTGTGCTGTGGAATTCGATAATTGGAGGACTTGCCTCCAACAATGCTGAACAAGAAGCCTTTTGTTTGCTCAATGAAATGCGTAGGAATAATGTGCGAGAAAATCAATCTACAATTGCCAGTATTTTGAGTGCGTGCTCATGCTTGGGTGTTCTCAGCTATGGTAAGCAAATGCATAGTAGTGCCTGCAAAATAGGGGTTGTCAAAGACCTCATTGTTGTCAGTGCTCTGGTTGTTATGTACTCCAAATGTGGCAGCCCTGGCGATGCGTGTAAGTTGTATGGTGAAATTAAAGACCATGACACTATTCTACACAACACAATGATCACTGCATACGCTGACTGTGGAAGGGTTGAAGAAGCTAGATTTATTTTTGAGACAATGCCCATAAGGAGCCTGGTTTCTTGGAATTCACTGTTAGTCGCCTATAGTCGAAATGGATGTCCATTTGATGCGCTGCGTTTATTTTACGAAATGTTTAAGCTTAACTTAAAGATGGATGAATTTAGCATGGCCAGTGTTATTAGTTCGTGTTCTATCATATCAGCTATTGAATTTGGTGAACAAGTATTTTCTAGGGCCATAGTATGTGGTCTTGCTTCGCATCAGATTGTATCTGCCTCCCTTGTAGACTTCTATTGCAAGTGTGGTTCTATCGACCAGGGCAGGAGGTTATTTGATGATATGAACAAATTTGATGAAGTTCCTTGGAACTCTATGCTGATAGGTTATGCTTCGAATGGCCATGGAAGAGAAGCCATGTGTCTTTTTGAAGAGATGAGGGCTGCAGATGTGGCTCCTAATGCGATAACATTTACTGGGGTTTTATCAGCATGTGATCACTGTGGACTTGTTGATGAAGGTCGTTATTGGTTTAATGCAATGACAAAAAATTATGATATTGAGCCGAGCATTGAACATTTCTCTTGTCTTATTGATCTTTTGTCCCGCGCTGGTCACCTTGAGGAAGCAATAGACTGTATAAAAATCATGCCTTTTAATGTAGAATCGAACATGTTATTATCAGTATTGAGGGGCTGCGTTGCTCATGGTAACAAGATACTAGGAGAGAATATCGCTGAACAGATTATTCAGCTTGATCCCCAAAACTCTGGTGCATATGTGCAATTATGTAGCATGTTTTCAACTTCAAAAGATTGGGATATGTCTGCTAGACTACGTAAATTTATGCGGGATGAACAAATTGTGAAGGACCCTGGTTATAGTTGGGCTGCTGGCTAGCAAATATCAAAGGTTCCAAACCATCATAGCCAGACTTCGAAAAACTATGAGGAATGGGAAATCATGAATAGGTGAGCTGCTGGTTACCAAATATCAGGGGTTTGAAGCCCATTCACGAAAAGGTTCTTACTGAAGTGTCATACTCTCTTCTCCTTGTACTTGTAACTAGACGATGCTTCTCAACTTCTCAATAGTGGAGGAACTAAGAAAGTAAACTGGAGAGGAGAGCTAATGAATCCATTCTTAAAGCCGTGAAAGAGAATCTGTTTGAGGTAATTTCAAAATATGCTCCTCTTTCAGTGCATTTTTTCTTTGGATGGTGTGTGGTGCATTGCAAATGATTTTTATATTATTTTAGGTTGTTCCTATATGGATCAATCAAAATTAGGTGCTACAATTTGGTAAAATACCATGTGGTGTTATGGACCAACGACCAAGTTTACAAATTGCAATATCCAAAACACCACCCGACGAATCAAGAAAATACTAATATTGAATTCACTTGAACAGGTCGCAATCTGAACAATTCCATGAGAACTGAATCTAAAGATGGTTTTTCTTCTTCTTCATTATTATTATTATTCCAAAAACATTAAAAATTGTGCAGTAATATGTAGTCTTACGAGCTATGACATATTTATTGTTTGAAGTTGTTTAAATTAGTGTTTACTTGGGATTTTGATGTCGTTGGGAGTAATGTGGATGGTTATAGTTGCCGTTCACAGGGTTCCACGACTCAGTTTTTTGAGCCAAACATGGTGTAGCAGTATTTTGTTTTTAACATTTAAATGTGGGGTGAGACTCATTGATTTTTGTTTTTAACTACAAGTTCAACACCTCATACTCCTAGTTTTGGATTGAATTGAAATGCACCGCTGCGAAATGATGTTTCATCGATATCTGTTTACTAAGTGTGTATCCTGTGTTTTGCAGACAATTCAGTCGTGGCACATACGTGGTCGACTCGGTGGATGCCATTCCTTGAATATGCAGGTAATGTATCTTTTTTGCTTCTTTGACATTCTTGGAAAATAGACTGTGGATGCAGTTGTTTAATAGTTGTTAAATTGCTTTCTGGTCCCAACTCATGACTCATAATATGGATTACGTTCATGGATACGTTCCAAAACTTGAATCTGACTTCATCATTTTCTTTTGATCACAGCTCTTGCAATCTCCTATCGAGAAAAGACCAGTTTATGATCCAATTCAAGGTGCAAATCTCAACCCAACGACATTTTACAATACTGGAGATCTCAAAATTCATGAATTTAGCCTGCATATGGTATAAAGGCAATTTTACTTCATTATTGTAACTTAACGTCTTAACAAGCAGTTGTTCTGAATGGACACTTAAACATTTACAGGGTTATTATTGGAACTCAACAGCCTCTAATCTCGGATGTGGTGATAAATGCATTGATGCAGTTGAGCTCTGAGTGGGTAACTCATTCCACAAAACCTCCATATTTTTCCATTGATTAAGCATACTCTATAAGCTTATGTTCACTATTTCTCCTTTTCTCCTTCCCTTGATGAAATAGCTATGTGGGAATCTAACAACTGGTATTCAGTGGTTCTGAGTTTAAGAAATGGAGGGAGAACCTTACTGCAGAAGATTCAGATTTCATTTTTCGGAAAATTCAGTAGCTTCTTGAGCAGACTGCAGATTCTGAAGCACATCAAAAGCAGCTGGAGAGAGGATCTTTTCCCACTAAGATGAAGCGATGTGTTAATAATCTGAAGATTTGGTGCTTGTAGCTTAGTGCTTTAATGTCTCTGACTCTGAGTTGGCCGCTAGAAAACAATGTAAACATGTCTTTAACTCTTTTGTAAACGGCTACTTTTATTCAAGGGAAAATTACAAAAACATCACCTGGACTACCACCCAATTTCAAATTGAGGACCGGACTATCATAATTTTCAATTCACTACTTTTGGACTAAATTGCATAGTTTAGTTTAACACTGTTAGGGCTAGCGACGTTAAATATAATTTCATACTCAATTAACATCTAAATTCATACTAAATTGCAAATGTCTTTTATATTTATGAATTTAGTATGAATTTAGATGTTAATTGAGTATGAAATTATATTAAACGGCGTTAGCCCTAACGGTGTTAAACTAAACTATGCAATTTAGTCCAAAAGTAGTGAATTGAAAATTATGATAGTCCGGTCCTCAATTTGAAATTGGGTGGTAGTCCAGGTGATGTTTTTGTAATTTTCCCTTTATTCAATTTGAAAACGACGGTGTTTTGAATTTACGGATTTCAGACGGCCCAGGCCTAACTGTATGCAAAGCCCATTCATCTGCACGCATAATTACGAAATTGCCATTCGACTCATAGAGAAGGTTTAAGCTGCGCATCGACACAACGGCGAAGCTTTAGCTCATTTCAGTCCCTCGCAGGCGACGCAGTCGGGAAGTCCGAAGAGTCGTCGATCATCTGACGATCAATTTCGTTTGGTAATTTAGTAATTCGTCTCTTGTTTTTATTTGTGAATATTTGATTAAAGTTGTAAGGTTTAGTTCGATTGAAATTTCAGATCTGTTACTGACGCTTGTGTAAACTAATTGAGTTATGTAGTCTTTTGAAGTGTGTTTTTTGATGATTGTTATGTTTACGTACATCGCCGAGCGACTCAATTGAAATGAGTTACTGTTAACCAACCTGAGGTTGAGAATTGTCGGAGACTTGTAAATAATTGAAGTAGAGTTTGGATATTGGAGATAGTAAATTCTGTAAGATGAGAAGGCGTTGTCTCAATCATAATTTTGATTAATCATATTTGTGATCAAATTTGAATTTTTAATTAAAGTAGTAAGTTAAATTTGCAATATTCGGTTGTTAATATCAACAGTAGTATTCATAAATATCAATCCTTGAGATAATGTCAGTTCAGGGTGCCTTTCAGATTTATTCTCGGCTTGGTTTATTGTATTGGACTATTGGTGGTGGCTTGTGCTTGATATAAAAACCCACAAGTTTCATAGGTTATATTATGTATGGCTAGGCTGCAAAAGCAACATTTATGACGTATGTGATGAGTATCTTCTATGAAATGAAGCCTAGTTTTTTGCTTTTCTTTAATCAAAAGTGCATTTTGCAGGACTGATGGCATCAAAGTTGACTCAGTTGCAAGCTAAAGCTTGCCAAATATCAAAGTTGGTTAACAAGCACGGAAGTGAGTACTACAAGACATTGCTTGAGCAAAACAAGCACTACATCCAAGAGCCAGCCACTGTGGAGAAATGCAATGAATTGTCAAAACAGCTGCTGTATACACGACTTGCCAGGTCAGTGAATGATCAACAAGTCTCCAATTGAGTGTCAAAATTTTAAGCCTTCCCAGTTCCGATTTATCATTGATTTTTCTGGGTTAATGTTTGTTAAATTTACAGCATTCCTAGTCGTTATGAATCATTCTGGAAGGAACTTGATTACGTGAAGCATATCTGGAAAAACAGAAAGGAACTAAAGGTTGAGGATGCAGGTATCGCTGCCTTGTTTGGTCTAGAGTGCTATGCATGGTTCTGTGTTGGTGAAATTGCTGGAAGAGGATTCACCATTCTTGACTACTATCCTTAAGAATTAATGGCAGTTTTCTCAATCTATCCCGGAAGTTCTCAACCAAACAGTGGATCAAACAATCAGTTTTTTACATTTCAAGTTTTGTTATTATCAATATTCTAAGCTGAATGTTCAGTTCAATAATGCATTTGGTACTCTCTCATCAATTAGAACCAGCAATTTGTGCCTTTGATCAGGAGAGGTATTGGGAAAAACACCCAGGAGAATTTGTGCCTTTCATGAGGCCTAAATTCTATACTGGCCCTTGGAGAGTGATCAGAGGAGAAGCCTTACCTCCAGATCAGGGAAATGATTAATCACCGAACTCACAAGTGCTGCACTGCCTTTCACAGTGTGTGTCATACACATGAGTTACCTTAAATATAGATAGATTGAAACCTCTTCAGCGTATGCGTTTAGAGCAATATCAAAGCATCAGTACAAGCAAGAGTTCACTCTGTAAATCATTGCCAGTATACACTGCTATATATACATCAGTCACTGTAATGGGGAACCCGATTGGGTAGTAAGAAAACTGGCTCATCTTATCAAACCCAGCCTTGCTTATAGCGACGAAACAGATCCTCAGTCTGGGCGTTCCTGAAAGCGCTGCATCCTATGACATATATGAAGATTAAGACCACAACAGCTATCATGAGAAACACATTTACCCTTCTCCACTCTTGCCTCAGGTTGCCTAATAAGCCAGCCTTGCACGCATTGCAGTTATAACAGAGTTGGGACTGCTCGTTGCTCCACTTAGGACAATCAGGATCAGCAGCAGGGTTTGCAGGATTTGTCCACACGGTAGGGCTCACATAACTGTAACCACAAACTGTAGGTGGCTTACAACAACCTGACTGTAAAAGAAGTCGGATAAGTTATCTTTACAATGATTCCTCAAGAAAAATGGTAAAATGGTTCCTCAAGTCTTACACAACTACACATAAAGACTGTCCGCAAATCTTAAGTTTGCTCGTCACTATGAAAAAATTGTTCGCAAGTGTGTTAATTAACACATAACAAAAAACATTGAATTCAAGAATAATTCTGAAGTCACCTATCAACTCTACGGTCTAAAGAGTAAAATAACCTAAAATTAGACTAAGGGAAAATTGACATAATGAGCAGCACATGTGATCGTGACGAATAATGCACGCAATGAGCCAAAAATCCAGCAAATGGCATAATTGATAGCATGTGGGGTTCACATAACTTCTTGTGACTTCTAAAGTAAACATCTCCATTCTCCTACACTACTCGCCATCAACACTATTCATATTTCATTCCATCCAACCTAAACTAAATCAACATCAATCTTCTCCAACAAAAAACAAGATTTCAACTTAGTAGCAATTCACAAAAATGTAATGCTCTCTAACAAAATCCATACCTGAATCGGAGAAATGTGAGCAGCTAAAAACTCCGGTGCAGCGAAATAATCCTGACTAAGCTTCGAACAAACATTAGACTCAGAAACACAAACCCTAATCTTATTCCAATTAACCTCACTCTCTACCTTCTCCCTTAACCACTTTGAAAACCCATCAAGCCGATACTCCTCAAACCCATTTCCAACTCTATACCCTCCACTAGGTTTAGTAACAACAAAGGCGAACACGAGTAAGATCAAAAGCAAAACGATTAGAACCGACATACAAAAAAGATGGAAAGCTAAAAGTCCGGCTCTGTTGAAGCAAGCGCCGATGAAGCCTGCAAGTGCGATTAGGAAGATTAGAGCACCGAGAGTTAGAATTGGCCATCGGAAGTTGCGGATGCAGTTGGAGTCTGGTTTGTCGGCGAGGTAGACTCCGGCGCCGATGATGAGGATTGAACAGAGGATTGCGGTGAAGTTGAGGATTGAGATGATTTTGTTGCTTACTCCCATTTTTTGGAAAAAAATTTAGAATTGCCCTAGTTTGAACAAAACATTTCCCAAATGCCCCAGTTTTGAAATTCCTTTCTCGAATGCCCTAGTTTTAATGATTCCGGTTTTGCCAAAATCGGAATCCTTACAAAAATGACATATCCGGTTACGTCAAACCCGGAAATATTTAAATATGACAAATCCGGTTCTCAGAAGCACGGATAGTTGTGAAATCAAACTATCCGTTTTTGACAGAACCGGATTCATAGTCGACATATATTAATTTGCCATGGAATCCTACGTGGAGCTGACGAGGTTGCCCAGTCAGCAAAAAAAGTAGAATCCGGTTCTAAGAAAACCGGAATTATACCATGAATCCGGTTCTAATAAAACCGGAAATATTCTATGAATTCGGTTTTTATATAACCGGTATTTAGGTGATATTAAAGGGCCCAGCAATAATGCATGCATGCATTATTTCTGTTCAATCCGGTTTTGGGAAGACCGGATTGCACAGAAATTATTGAAATTCTCTGAAACCGGTTCCATGCAGACCGGTATTAGTGCATGCAGTCTGGGATTATTGCATGCAATCTGACTCCGGGTTTCCCAGAACCGGATTGTGCAGAAAGTTTACATGCATAATTGAATAAAAGGCTGACAAGACAGTAAAGTTCTGCAAATTCCGGTTTTGAAGAAACCGGATTGTTTAAGGATTCCGGTCCTATTGAAACCGGATTTGTTTTGTTATAAATATTGCCCGTTTTCATTTCTTCATCATCCAGCACTTCTTCATTATCCAACACTTCTTCATCCATAGAAAAACACTTCTTCATCCGGCAATTTTCTCCATTATTATAGTAAGGTAATTTTTTTCAAAAATTTTATTTATGTTTTTTGTGTATTTATTTTATTTATTAACATGTATGTTTTATTTTATACAGAGATGGCAGATTTTGATTCTGACTCGATGGCTATGACGACGCTAGACACACTTGATATGAGTGTTGTAGATGAATACAACCGAGATGAGATGGAATATCTTGATGAACTTGACAATGAGGGTGTCGAATATGTTCCCGAACCAGAACATGTATTCGATATTCCAGCATTTAGTGATATTTCGGCATGGGATGCGAACGAACCAACTGATGAGTTCTTGGGCTCAAACTTTGGACAATTTGGATCTATTGGGATAGGGACAACATTTTCTAGAAAAGCCGATGCTATCTACGCAGTCCAAAAGTATTCGATACTGCATCGCGTCGAGTATCACACGAAAGAGTCGGACACGCACATATTGGTACTTCACTGTCGATATGGAGAGGATAGTTGCCCTTGGCGTATTAGAATTATAAAAAGGAAAAATGCATCATACTGGGAAGTGAGGAAGTATAGAGGTGACCATACATGCAACGCTGACTTCATTCCCAAATCAAATGTTCATTTGACCAGACATTTCATTGCAATGGACATTGGTCAAGTGATAAGTGAGAGGTTACGATTGTCACCCGCTGAAATTAAAGCTCGGATATTCAAGGATTACGGGTTAGAGATTAGATACCTTATGGCTTGGCAGGCAAGACAACAAGCGCTGATTAATTTGTTTGGAGATTGGGACGTGTCCTTTCAGAAGCTTCCTAGTTATATGCAGGCTTTGCAAGACTCGAATCCGGGCACATTTATTAAATGGCATCGCACAAGGACGGATGATAATTCTGCCATGATAATTAATCGAGTGTTTTGGTCATTTGGCCCCTGTATTGAAGCGTTCAAGCATTGCAGACCTGTTATGTCTATCGACGGTACACACTTATATGGAAAGTATGATGGAAAGTTACTTGTCGCTGTTGCACTAGACGCAAATAACCATTTACTTCCATTGCGTTTGCCATAGTTGAAAGTGAGAACAATTCTAGTTGGAGTTGGTTTATGCGGTGCATTCGGGAGGGTGTCACTAATAGAAGTGAACTTTGCATCATCTCGGATAGGCACATGGGCATTCTCCGTGCAATGCAAGAACCGGAGTGGGCGGAACCAAATGCTTATCACCGTATGTGTATTAGACATCTGCAAAGCAACTTCAACGTGAAGGTAAAAATCCACTCTAAAGAAAAAAATGGGTCACGTAGCTCATCAAAGGCAATGTCGTAAATTTGAGCGAGAATATCATGATTTGATTAACCTTCTGAAAGAAAAGCCGGCGGTGATTAATTGGCTACAAGAAATTCCATGGGATAAGTGGACAATGTCATTTGATATTGGTGGGAGGCGATGGGGATCTATGACAACAAATTCCAGTGAGTGTTTCAACAACATCTTGAAGGGGGGTAGAGATCTACCGGTATGTGCCCTAGTACAATTTACATTTCAACAGTGCAACTACTACTTCTGCAAATGGCGTGGAATGTACGTCAACAGCGCATCACCGTTCCCACCGAAGATAGATCTTAAACTGAGGCAGCTTAGAGAGAAAGCACACTATCATAATGTTCAAGTGTTTGATCCCAACAAAGGAGTTTATGAAGTAAGGACGGTCCGAAAACACACGCGACATACAGTCAACCTTGAAGAAAGGACATGTACATGTGGCAAGTGGAGTATATTTCATTATCCTTGCAGTCACGTTTTGGCGGTTTGCAGAACCGAAAGTTTGCCATACGCTCAGTTTGTCGATCCTTTCTATAGATTGGAAGCATTCCATGCCACATGGTCGCATACTTTCAACGTTATTGAGGATGAGTCGCGATGGAGGCCTTACGAAGGAATGCCTCACATTCCAAATCCGGCATTTAAGCGGAATAAGGTGGGAAGAAATCCATCCAGGCGTCGTCACAACGAGATGGATATGGGACAATCTAGCAGTGGTGGTAGACGATGTGGTTTGTGTCATGCTGTTGGTCACAACAGGAGGGCTTGTCCTACTCGAACTACCGATTGATATGTAATAAATAATTTGAAAATAAATAAGAATGTATGAAGTTTAATAAGAGTGTATGAAGTATAAATTTAAGATGAAATAAAACATGAAATAAAAGTTAAGATGAAGTTTAAATAAATTTAAGATGAAATAAAACATGAAATAAGAGTGTATGAAGTTTAAATAAATTTGCAATACGAAATAAAAGTTTAAGATGAAATAAAACATGAAATAAAAGTTATGAAATATATATCAACGACGAATAAATGAGGACAACGAATATCTTCTAGGAGGTCTCTTATCACGACGCGGTCGTCCCTCCATGGGCTCCGATGGACCAGCAATATCATGTCCAACTGGCTGCGACTGTGATCCAAGGTTTGTCTCATCGTCATCCCCATCCCCATACTGGGTACTATCACCTGCATTTATATTGTAGTGTTAAATACAGTGTTGAGTGAAACTAAAATAATAATTTTTAAACTTACCAACGTCAAAAGTAATAACTGTAGGATCAATTCCAACCGCATCCAATTCTCCCAATCTCCCTAATTCCTCAACTGATGCATGAAAAATGCTATGAGCACCAATCCTAGCCTGCTCATCGGATACCGTAAAAAACATATTTGCAGCTGTACGTGCATTATGCACAAGAGTGCGTACCTATAACAAAACACAAAAGTCATTATAAGTGTCATTACAATATTAAAGCACATAAAACACATAAAATACATGATCTTACCACGCTATGAAGAACGGGCGCAGTGGGACGATAAGACTGGGTGTCATCCATCTGAGGCTGCACAAATCTGCGCGTGGTGGTACGGTACCATTTGCGGTAATCTGGAGTGTGGGACGGATCAATCTGTGGTCCATCTACAACCACTCTACGGTTAGCACGATCATCCCATATCGTGATGTAGTCACGCAACTCTACCGTCCAATCCACGCGCAGCTTTCTTTGTAAACCGTGTCTTGGTTCTGAGAGTCCTCGCACCAACATCGGAACATCTTGAAAGATGTCAAACTGCCGCAGAACTCTAGATGGATGATACCATTCCACTATGTTAAAGCACAATAGTGGAACCTCTGATAACCAAGATCCTTGCCCCGTCAAACACATTGGATTCAATAAATGGAATAAATTCGCATCGTAAGGTACCCAAAGAAAATCAGATTCACTCATCTGGTCAAGCTGATCACGGTAGAAAACCAATGACCCATGCGGTACATTCATATACGATTTCGGTCCACTCCATTTTCTACACAAAATATAAAACTCATTAGAAAATAATAAACATATACAAATAAATATGAACAATATAGTAATAACCACTTACGTGTAAGACCATGCGCCTCTCATAAAAGGATCAACGTGAGGTTGCTCAAACTCTGGAATCCCTCCAAAACCTATCGGTCTACCGATAGCCATCCTCTCCCAACTCCAAAGCTGTAGGAGGAGTAAACATCCAGCCATCTGCTTATGCCCCATCTGTGCCGCACTACACATCTGTCTATATAGATAAGCAAGCACAGCACTACCCCACGAATATGATCTAACACTATCAAGATCCGCCAGTAAGGGTAAATAATGAGAGAAACTATCCCCACATAAATCCGGCACCAATGACGAACCCAGCATGCACAGTATGTATGCTCTAGCGTAACGCTGTACGACTTCCTCTGTCGCATCATCGGTACCACTCTCATGTTTTCAAAAAACCACCTACGTTTAGCCAGAGTAGGAGATCTACCTGTATCAGGATAAGCCCCTAAAGCTGTATGCACATGGCCTCCCAATCATGTTCCTCTTTTCCTGACACTACTGCTCCCTCAACAGGCAAACCAGTAAGCAATCCAATCCTGTAGAGTTATCGTGCACTCTCCAACCCTCAAGTGAAATGTATGTGTCTCCGGTCTCCACCGTTCCACCAATGCACAAAGTAGTGACCAATCAATCTCTACATTCTGAATTTGCGTCCATGTGTAGAATCCAGCCTCAACGACATATCTCACGATTCTGGGGTCCATATTCCACATCTTTCGATGAACAAACTTCAGAGTCTTTCCTTTCTATACAAAAAAATAAATAACATTAAAATCACAATGAACAAATATAAATAGATTCGTATACATATAAATAAATACAAATATTTAAATTGACTAACCGGATTATTCCACACTTCTTGCGTACGATGTGTGCGTTGTTGACTTAAAACCGAGTCATCAATTGGTCCGGGAGTCACAATTTCATCCAAATCCATCTAAATAAAAAATCATACATCCATTTTAATATCACAATATACAATTATAAAATACAAACTACTTAAACACATATCACAATATAAATCTTATAATTACCAATTCAAACTAATAGAATTAGCAACTTAAATATGTCATCTAAATCAAAGAGTACAATATCAAACTCAATTACAAATATGTACAATTTACAACCAAATCAAAATCCCAATTCATATTCATAATTAACAAATCTAACAAAATCGAAACCCTAATTTCTAACAAATTCATCGATATTCATAATTCTAAAATCCTAAATCAAAACCCTAAATTCTAACAAAAACAAAACCCTAAATTCTAACATAATCAAAACCCTAAATTCTAACATAATCAAAACCCTAAATTCTAACAAACCTATCAACATCTATAATCAAGAACAAAAATCAACACATTTCTAACTAAATCTAACCGTACACATAACCAAAATACTAAACCCTAACCTCATAATTATCGTCAAATCTTCCACCCATTTCGGAGGCTTTGCTACGGACCACGGATCGAGAGAACTACGAGAGAGGAGGATCGAGCACGAAGTCGGACAACGGCGGCAGGGCGGCAGGGCGGCAGAGCGGATCGGCTGAGGCGGCTGGAGGACGAAGCGAGGAATGAAACGTAGTATTAATCCGAAGGAATCCGGTTTTCGTGGAACCGGTTTCATTTAAACCTATTCGGTTTTAATGAAACCGGATTCCTTTGAAGATTACCGGTTCTATTGGAACCGGTTTCATTTAAATCTATCCGGTTTCTATAGAACCGGAATCATTAAAAAAATGCTGACTGTACATTTACAATTGCTGACTGGACAAAAGACATGGATCCGGTTGAAAATAGTTACATTTTTTAACTATCCGGTGTTGGCAAAACCGGATCTCTTTATTTTTAATATATCCGGGTTTGACGTAACCGGATATGTCATTTTTGTAAGGATTTCCGGTTTTGTCAAAACCGGAATCATTAAAACTAGGGCATTCGAGAAAGGAATTTCAAAACTGGGGCATTTGGGAAATGTTTTGTTCAAACTAGGGCAATTCTAAAAAATTTTCCATTTTTTGAAAGCTGGTTGATCAAGTGATGATGAAGATTGAAGATGATGAAATGCAGAGCAGTTGGTGATGTTGCCAGATTGGGAATTCATGTTGCCAGATTTCCAACATTCGAAACTACGTCGTTTGATAAGATGCTGCCTGATTCCCTGATCAATTCGAAACTACGTCGTTTAATGGTAAATTATGCAGAGCGATTATTGATGTTGCCAGATCAAATTGAATATGTGAGGTTGAGTAGTGGGCTGTGATCAGAAGGTTATATAAGGAAGATTACTGGGCTGGGCCGCGCGCATTAGGATGGAGCCTTGACCCGACCCGAAAGGAGGAGAACCCAATCCAACAGCATCGCGGACGCATCGCTCGCTTCCGTACGATCGACTCCATTCTGATTCGCACAACTCGAACCCTAACCCTAATCTAATCATCGCAAATTCGATGCTTACGCCATCAGAAATCACTTTTTCACATCGTTAGGGTTTCGGTTTGGATCGATCCGCGAGATAAGATGGAGGCTCGCGTCGGTAATAAGTTTCGGATGGGTCGGAAGATTGGAAGCGGCTCCTTCGGCGAGATCTATCTCGGTTATTATTCTACATTTTCCACCCTTTGTTGTTCGATTCATATTATCTTATTTGCGATCTGATTGATTTGTTTTGCAGGGACTAACATTCAAACAAATGAAGAGGTCGCCATTAAGCTTGTGCGTATTCACTCACCCATTTGTTATTTTGGTTTTTTAGTTGTGAATTTCTGATGACTTTCAATTGTGTATGTTGTTAGTTTGCTATTGGTAGTTATGTGTCTGAAAGAGACTAACTGTGATATGTTGTTAATGTAAACTTTATGTTTTGCTAATCAGATAAGATTTTAAAGGAAAGAAATTGAGTTCTGATCAACTCTAATTTGGGAAATTTATAAATAATGAATTGGGGCATACTTTTTGTTTGTGGCTATAGTTTTGTACCATAGGGTAATGTCTTATTGACGATTTAGCACTTTTTTGTAATCTCGTAAATAGTTTTGAGTTTTGACAAACCTAATTTAGTGTAAGTGTGTTACCTAGAGACTTAGTTAGATATGAATTGAAGAGAACTCTCTGGTGTATAACGTTTTTGAAGCATTAGATGATTGATCCGGCTAATGAGGAACCGTGAATCATTGTTCTTGTTTGCAGGAAAGTACAAAGACTAAGCATCCTCAGCTGCTTTATGAGTCGAAACTGTATAGGATTCTGCAAGGAGGAAGTAATGAACTCATGATTTAATGGATATGTATCAGTTTTCATTTTCCATTTAGCTATTTAAGTTGACCGTGAAAGCCCTCAATTTTGGTTATTGGCAGCCGGAATTCCAAATGTGAGATGGTTTGGTGTAGAAGGAGAATACAATGTTCTTGTCATTGATCTGCTTGGACCCAGTCTTGAAGATCTATTCAATTTCTGTAGTAGAAAACTTTCTTTGAAGACTGTACTTATGCTGGCTGACCAGATGGTAGGTTTATTCTGAGATTAAATTTGTTAATCACCATAATTCCATCTTATTTGACTTGGAAAAATCATTAAGCTTAAACCCTTGAAGCAGACTTCAGTTTGCACAAGTTATTTACTACTGGCTTGTCAGTATTATGGCGATCACTGCTACTCTTGAGGTCTGAGTCGAAATTCTTATGAATGTCCTTGTATGATTCCAGATTAATCGCGTTGAGTTTGTCCACACAAAGTCCTTTTTGCATCGTGATATTAAGCCAGATAATTTTCTTATGGGACTGGGAAGGAGAGCAAACCAGGTTTGAATAGCCTTTCTTTGTTCCCTATTTTTTTCTTTATCAGGTTTTAGTAATATGGTGCTTAACTCATTGCTTTAGGTATACATGATTGATTTTGGTCTGGCAAAGAAATACAGAGATACTGCAACTCATCAACACATTCCTTACAGGTGAGAGAATATGTACTTCATTAAACTGTGTTATTGATTAGTTGAGTACTAGTGCATGCCAGTGATTCTCACTGTTTCTTGAGCATGTTATGGGTACAAGTACAATATAGACTGACTTACAGTGTCAGTTTCTGCTTTCTTGGGCTATCATCTAGACATTTCTTATGTATACCTTATCTGTAGGGATTTGAATTAAGAATTTCTGAAACAATAAACTACTTCACGTGGCTTACTTTTACTTGGTTGAGTGTATTATTTTAATGGACTAAATCATGTTTATTTTTCTTTACCCTGGTTGTGTTTATGTATTAAAGTGTATTTTTTGCTTATGCTTGATCCATGTCGATATAATGACTGCAGAGAGAACAAAAATTTGACCGGAACTGCTAGATATGCGAGCATGAACACCCACCTCGGAATTGGTTTGCACCATCTCTTCTATGCTTTGATGTTACATGAAGTTGATTACATATGCGTCTTGTGCTGTTTTATGTGGATGAGTCATACCTCATATTTCAAAGGCGTGAATGAGTTTGTGTATATTTTAAGTTAGTTCGCTTTGTGAGCTTCACAAATACTATTTTCCATTTACTATAATGTCACTGAATGCATTCCTCTGTGTTCCCTATCATGAACTGCAGTACACTACAAGTGTCTTACCAAACTATGGAACCTATTCCATATATTTAATTTTTCCAGCTGTAGTATAATTTTGAACCCTACTAGCATCTTTTTAGATCTTATGTCTCACATTTTCAATATCAAACATACATTGCAATAAATTTAATGGCTGCCAGTTTCTGCAGTTTATTTCTTGTTAATCTGAATTTTCCCATATCATGCATCATTTGTGCAGAACAAAGTCGGAGGGATGATTTGGAATCTCTTGGCTTCGTCCTAATGTATTTCTTAAGGGGAAGGTGATAAAATATGGAAATGTTTTTCCATTATTATTACACTGTACCCTGTTTATTTTAACATGGCTAAAATTTATCTTTTCTTTTTAGTCTTCCATGGCAGGGTTTGAAAGCAGGAAATAAGAAACAAAAATATGAGAAAATAAGTGACAAGAAGGTTTCTACGTCAATTGAGGTGATTATTGGCAATCATTGTTTTACAAATTTCACTTGCATTGTTTCTCTGAGACTTAGTTTGTTAATACTGCAGTCACTCTGCCGAAACTATCCGACTGAATTTGCGTCTTACTTTCACTATTGTCGTTCTCTGAGATTTGATGATAAGCCGGATTATGCTTATTTAAAAAGAATTTTCCGTGACCTCTTTATTCGTGAAGGTTTCTACTTTTTCTTGTGATTATCTCCACAGCTAGCTACTCTCTAGTCAGGTCATTCATTAATGCTGCAAAGCTTCTTTCCTATGTTGTTTTGTCAGGATTTCAATTCGATTATGTGTTTGATTGGACGATACTGAAATATCAGCAATCACATTTAGCTGCTCCTCCATCTCGTGCTCTTGTAAGTACACTAACGTTACTTATTAGCATTGAAATTGTTGAACCAGAGCTGTATTCAAGTACTTGGATATGTTTAGGGCATGGGAGCTGGCACGAGTTCTGGAGCTCCACCTCTCATCAATAATGCTGAGAGGATTACAGGTGTTTTCCTCATTCCAGTATGATGTGCCAATGCTCCATTTAAATACTATTAGCTTTAGATCGTATTGGAAAGTGTGACTGTTGCATGTTAGTTTAACCAGTTTGTTACTTTTTACATTATAAACATGTTGCGATTTGATGATATAAGTTCTATTTCAATATCATAATTATAAAAAATAGGAGCTGAGGAAGGAAGACCTGCTGGATTGACTGCAGATGCATCTCGGCGAAGATTGTCAGGACAAGTTCATTCTGGACCTTTGTCAAAGCTAAAAAGTCCAGCTGAACCAGATTCTTCAGGCGGAAGAGGTGGCATGGTTAGTTTGATCATTCCTTCTTATTTGAATCTAAAATATGACTGTTGTCAGTAATGTGGGCAAGTGTAAGACTATATTTCGCAAAGCCTGTTAAGCATCTGTGGCTGTTTGAAAACTGTAGGTGTCAAGTTCCAATATGTTGAGGTCAGGTGGATCTTCAAGGCGAGTGGCTATCTCCAGCAGTCATGAGGCAGGCATGCCATGGAATGATTCTGATCCCTCTCGCACTCGGGCAACAGATGCTAGTCCCGAGCTACACAAAGAGTGTCAAGTGGACGACAAGGCTCTCCAGGGACATCAGACCCAAAGCGCACAACATCTGGTAGACATTCATCAAACATTAATAACTTTGAAGCTGCACTGAAAGGCTTAGAAAGCATTCGGTTCAACAATGACGAGAGAGGCCAAAATTAGACTCGTTACAGTAAGACTTGTAAATCACAACCGGATGTCAAAAGGATTTGTAGAGTTTTTTCCCTTTTTTATATGATGGGACTCGAAGAGTCTACATACCTGGTTTTATTTGTTCTACTTTCACTGAAAGATGGCTAGGCAAAAAGCATTTAGTTCATCAGAAATCTGCAGATTAGTACTATTAAACAATGCCTACTCTTTTCTCATATGGCTTTGACATAGATCTTCAGCATATAGCCTTAATGGCTTTCTGAGTCGCAATCTCATATACTTTCAAATAGCACTCACTATAAGATACATAATCGTACTCCAAGTCAAGCAAAGAGTTCTTGAAAATATAGCAAATCAAATAATGAGCAATCCGGAAAGTCTGGAGCATAAATAAGAGTAGCTTGCAGAAAACTGTAGCAGCACATTGGCAAACATCTTAATCTTCTTCAACAAATAGTACGAGCCATTCATAAAATGTGCACAACTCAGACATGATAATGATAAACCAGACAAAATTATTGTGCTTCTATGACAGAGCCACTGATTTGGACCAGATAGATAAAAAGCTCTTCAGAGAAGATCGGCAACATTTGATGGGAGTTCTTCAATCACTACGTTATAGAACCTTTGGATATCAGCCAACATTCTTTCATCGTCTTTGGTGACAAAGTTAATGGAAACACCCTTCCTTCCAAAACGACCGCTACGACCAATACGGTGAAGGTAGTTCTCGGGTTGAGTTGGCAAGTCGTAGTTTATGACAAGAGAAACTTGTTGCACATCAATACCCCTGGCAAGAAGATCAGTGGTGATAAGGACACGGGAAGAACCGGAGCGGAATTCCCTCATGATGATATCACGAGTGTTTTGGTCCATGTCTCCATGAGTAGCTGACACTGTGTGGTCTCTGCTCCTCATCTTGTCAGTGAGCCAATCAACCTTGCGACGAGTGTTCACAAAGATAACACTCTGGGTTATGGCCAAAGTCTCATAGAGGTCGCATAGAGTCTCAAGTTTCCATTCTTCCTTCTCAACATTGACGTAAAACTGCTTGATACCTTCCAAGGTGAGCTCATCTCGCTTGACCAAGATTCTCACAGGTTTGTTCATGAACTTCCTGGTAATCTCGAGGGCCTCAGGTGGCATGGTAGCAGAGAACACACCAACTTGAACCTTCCCTGGGAGGAGCTGGAAAATATCATAGATCTGAAACAAAACAGAGAAATTATAAGCCAACATATCAACACACCAAAGCTCTAATTTTTCAGATAGATTTTCGTCATCGTCATTAATATATTTCTAGAAAAAATAGCACAGTGGCTACCAGCACCACGTTCACCCAAATCATCCTTGACAACGTAAAAAGTGCTCTGAAAGTTACAATAAACAGACAAAGTACCTGATCCTTAAATCCCCTTGAAAGCATCTCATCAGCCTCATCCAATACAAACATTTTAATGTAATCAGCCCTGAGTGATTGTCTTCTAAGCATGTCAAAAACACGTCCAGGTGTACCCACAACAACATGAACACCAGCAGACAAGATACGCTGGTCTTCACGGACGCTTGTCCCTCCAACACAAGCATGAACCTTGACACCAAGATAGTCACCAAGTGCACGCATAACCTTTTCAATCTGCTGTGCAAGCTCACGAGTGGGAGCAAGGACCAAAGCCTGACAGTCCACCAAGCTGTAGTCCAGCTGCTGAAGTATACCAGAGCAGAAGGTTGCAGTCTTCCCAGTTCCAGATTGGGCTTGTTGGATCACATCCAACCCCTTGGTGAATGGGACAATACCTCTCTGCTGGATTGCAGAAGGTTTCTCAAAACCTAAAAACAGCATTAGTTTCCTATTTCAAACATAAACTCACAAAGATGCAAAACATTAACCATACTATGAAAACATTTAATCCCAACAAGAAATAGCTTCACCATACCATAAGCATAAATGCCTCTCAATAAATTTTCTTGTAGGCCCATAGCATCAAAACTATCATAGACATCATCATATGATGTAAAGAAATCCTGACCATCAGCAGTAAGCCTATTAAAAGACAAGTTAAAAGAATTATGAATAAACAATCCGAAACTAGAATATTCACAAATCCAAATACTCAAGAAATACTATTTAATTGAAAATTTCAATGGAAAAGGAGTTGTGTCTTACAACTCATTCATCTTGGTGTCATACTGACGTGCATCAAACTGAGATCCTTCGGGCGCAACTCCGGCCATGACTGCAACATTACACAATTCATCACAAATACGATCACCTAAAGTCCTAATCACCAGACCGTCAAACCCAACATAAAATCCAAATCCAGCAGTCAATTCAAATCAATTCATGAACAAAAGCAAACCTTTGACATAAAAAAACCATCAAGTTAAATATTCAGAATACAAAAAGCCGCAAATTTGATACAAAAACCTATTGAGTAACTGAATCAGATCCGCTACCACACAAAAAACAGAAAACGTACAAACAATAAATCAAATACCAAATCTGAAGGCAGATCTAAAGCAGGGAATTGATGGATCGGGGATGAATCGTACCTGACGATGTCGGATTGGAAGTGAAGCGGATGAGCACAGAAAAGCGCTAGACGGAAAAGAGGGCTTTTTCGGACGTGGTGTTGTATCAAGTTATTAGGGTTTCCCTCAACTTCTACGATGAAACGCTGCGTTGTGTTGTCGTACAAATTATGCTATTTATTTTAATTTATCAAAAATATTTTAAATCAAATTGAAAGTGAGCCTCACTTATTTGACGTGCCTTAATTAATCATATAATCAATTTTAAAGTACAGCTGAAACGTGACATTAGTTATTGCATAAATATTAAATGAGTAAGAGTATCCATTATCAAATGACAATAATGCCACGTCCAGTATATAGAGAATAGTTATGCTCGAGGGTATTTAAGTCATTTAATATTTTTACATACCCAAATTAGCTTTGTCTCAATTTTATTTTTTGTTCTTTTACCTATTTTGGTCTTTTCGGCGTTCATTTAGTATTGAACATTGGTGTTCTAAGCGGTATACGAGACACTGTCTTGATCATTGATTAATAATATAATAAATTATATATTTTTATCTAACTTAACTACTATATTTTTTGCAAATACAATCTCATTTAATAATATTAACTATAATTTTATTTGTCGTATTTAGAAAATTGACAATCGAAATTAAGTCATATTGTCTCACAAAACCGTATAATATTCTTTTGAACTTAAACCCAATATTATATAATCCAATTGATAAATCTCAAACCTCCTATTGCTAGGAACCATCAATTTTTAGTTTTATTATCTATCCACAGGACAGCAGAGCACAAAGCATCATCAAGCACTCCTTCACCTGTCCCTCTAAAATCAGAGCACAAAAATCACAACAAATAGCTCTGATTCACCTCCGAATCTGACTCAAACAACTATCCAATCTCAACTGTAATGCTGAGCAATCTGAAGCTGGGATATCTCAGATAGGAGTGAGTGTCACATCATGGAGTGTGTTGCAACTCCTCTTCAGTTTCCACCAATAGCTTTGAGTTATGGTTGCAAAAGGGTTGTTAGAAAATGTGGGGTTGGATTGAAAAGGTTGGATTTTTTGAGAGTTAGGGTTAAAGGAGCTGCTGGAAGTGGTGGTGGTGTGAGTGAGAGTTGTGTGGCTGTGAAGGAGGGTTTTGCTGATGAAGAGGATTTTGTTAAGGCTGGAGGGTCTGAGCTCATGTTTGTGCAAATGCAGAGGAATAAGGAGATGGAGTTGCAACAATCCAGGTTATCGGATAAGGCATGTTTCCTTGTCCTCCACTCGTTTGCATAGTTGATGATAGAATTATTCTTGAATTTTGCTAGTAAATGTTTGACCTTTAAGTATTGTTAGTATTCATAATTGATAATGTGCATACTGGTAGTTGATTTGTGAGACTAATGTTAGTCGGCGGATGGGTGCAGTTGCGTAGGATTAATGTCGCGGATGGGATATTGGATTTGGTAGTTATAGGGTGTGGTCCTGCTGGACTTGCTCTTGCGGCTGAATCTGCAAAATTGGGTTTGAAAGTTGGACTTATAGGGCCTGATCTTCCCTTCACAAATAATTATGGAGTGTGGGAAGATGAATTTAAAGGTATTGCGCTTCATTTCCTGTCCAAGAATTCTTTTTTTCTTTTTTCAATGGTTGTATTTCTCGAGCTTCATTATCTCACACGAAACTAGTGTATGTTTTTTCCTGTAAGATCTTGGGCTCGAAGGGTGCATAGAGCATGTTTGGAGGGATACTGTTGTATACCTTGATGATAAAAGTGATCCGATTATGATTGGAAGGGCGTATGGGCGAGTGAGTCGATATTCGCTTCATGAAGAATTGGTAAAAAGGTAATCTCAGTGTGACTAATTTCCAGAACCTTTGCATACATGGCTCTTTGTGTTTTAAGCTCTGGACTGATGATCAAAATTAGCTTTTGCTAGGTGTGTGGAATCGGGTGTTTCTTATTTGAGCTCCAAGGTAGAACAAATAGTCGAAGCAACTGAAGGCCATAGTCTTGTGGTGTGCGGAAAGGATTTAATCATCCCTTGCAGGTAACTTAATCTTCCGAAAATTTATTTGACCGCACATTCTTAGTACAGACTATTTTTGAATGGAGTTATCATTAGGCTTGCCACTGTAGCATCCGGGGCAGCTTCAGGAAAACTTCTCGAGTATGAAGTTGGTGGTCCTAGAGTTTCTGTACAAACAGCTTATGGCTTGGAAGTTGAGGTGAGCAATCACAGCGTGCTAACAGAGTATCGTCACAAACTGTGCTAATGTGATATTGCACATTTTCAGGTAGAGAACAATCCATATGATCCGACCTTAATGGTATTCATGGATTATAGAGACTACACAAAACAGAAAGTCTCGTGTTTAGAATCTCAGTACCCAACCTTCTTGTATGCCATGCCTATGTCCCCGACAAAAGTTTTCTTCGAGGTTGCCATTCTTCCATTTTGTAACTCCTTTCGTAGCATCAAAATGAAGTAAAATAATGTGTTGAAGTGTGTGTTCAGGAGACATGCCTCGCATCAAAAGATGCTATGCCTTTTGATCTATTGAAGAATAAGCTTCTAGCAAGATTAAGCAATATGGGCATCAAAATCGTGAAGATGTATGAGGAGGTACTTTTGTGAGCTCATATTCTCTGCCTTGCCATGTTTTGTATTATTGTTTATTTTACCAATTTCTGGTGCAGGAATGGTCGTACATTCCTGTGGGTGGATCCTTACCAAATACAGACCAGAAAAATCTTGCATTTGGTGCTGCTGCGAGCATGGTTCATCCTGCGACAGGTATGCGCCTTTTACAATACGAAGAAATGTATGTTGGTAATTCTTTGTTCTTAAGTCTTATCAGCAACAGGATTGAAACTCTAATGTCACAACTAATTTAAATAAGCCATTTACAGGTTACTCAGTTGTCAGGTCTTTGTCAGAAGCTCCAGGATACGCTTCTGCTATCGCCAATAGTTTGATGCAAAGGAATAACAGCAGTCAGGCAAGAACTCTGAATGTCTCCATGCGAGGTAAGCGCTATAGATTTATTCCTCTAGCACAAGTACTGGAAGTCAAATGTATTATTATTTCTTTTTGTGTGCTTATAGCTTGGAATGCCCTGTGGCCGCAAGAAAGGAAGCGGCAAAGAGCCTTTTTTCTCTTCGGTCTGGCTCTCATTTTGGAACAAGACATTGAGGGCATTCGGACATTCTTCCATACTTTCTTTCGTTTACCTACTTGGTAAATAAATCATCAGAGACTTCTCTTCGATTCACAACACCATTTTACAACACCTTTCTTCTTTTCATGTTGCAGGATGTGGCAAGGATTTCTCGGTTCAACCCTCTCATCAGCTGATCTAGTATTGTTTGCGTTCTACATGTTTGTCATAGCGCCACATAACCTGCGAATGGGACTAGTTAGACACCTGATGTCAGATCCTACCGGTGCAATAATGATAAGAACATACCTCTCCTTGTAGCCAACCCATTAGTGTTTCATAGCTCATCAACAATGTCTGTCCCCCCTTGCTTCACAAATGTTTGTAAATACTAAATACACAAACTATGTATGTAGTAGTGGCTTCCCTAATTATACATAAATGGAAAGTGCCACTGTTTCACATGACTTACTTCTCTAAAAAGTTATGTAATACGTATGAACATACTATGCGCCTATGCGGAAGTCTAGCGGTCAGTCACTTAATTTTAGATTTTTCTTTGAAAGGTATAAATATTTATTGATTTTCCGCATGTTAAATGCAGCTTTTCGAACTAGTTCTCCATAGAAAATCACCAAACGTTTAAATCATTTGGCATTTATGGTGATGTAAACTTTTATAATTCAAAGTTATCCCTCTATAGTAAAGCATTTAGCTTCTACAAATACAGTAAGGTTGGACACAAATCGAAACATTCGTCAAAGGTGATAAGAAATAACCAGGCGTTATGAGGGTTGGGACATCATTTTGCAAAACCAAAATACTTTTGTTGTTCTTGGTTGTCATTCTCTGCTTATCTGGTATAAGAAATCTCATCACCTTTCTAGAAAAGAATTGAGTACTTTGTAAAAAATTTAAGTTGGTTTGATTTTTGATACAGCTAAAAGATCATATGCAGCAGGATGGAGTGCTTCGAGCCCCCGAGGCATGATTCGAGACATGACTCGTGAAGTGCTAAGCAGTAAGTACACCGGAACCTGTCGTGACGACCTTTGCAATTCATTTTGCATTGATGAAGAAGGTTGCCTTGGGGGACGGTGCATATGGGTTGAAACCAGTTTATTTAAGATTACTAAGATGTGTTTCTGTAAACAATCTGTATCTCCTCCATAGCAATAATTTACAACTCCTCAAGATCTAACTCAATAAAAATAATAATTACATTTTCTTCAACCCTCCATTTTTTTCGATCTTCAAATTTCTTCTAAGTTTTGTTTTTCGATATTCAGGATTTTCGACGAACCAAACCTGCATTCAAGTATATGTTTTTTTGAATGAACATTTAATATTTTTTGAAGTCAATGAACATTTAGTTAAGTGATCATATGTACTATAAATTTGATGTCTGGTCGAAACGTTGAGAGTACGCGCAAGCTTCTAAATCTGACATTATGGAAGTACCGAAGGATCAAAAATCTTCTTGTTTTTCCTGATCACAACTCTCATTTTGTCCGGTATACGAAACTTTAGATCACTTAGTAACTAACTAAATGTTTGCAAATAATTTTGACACCTTTAGATGATTTGTTCAGGATGTAATGTTGTAAAGACTCAAGAAAATTCCTGGGAAGTACGATCGGAAACTTTTAGTGCAAAGTGTCGTGATGATAGCTGCAGATACAGTTGCATAACTCAAGGTTATATCGGAGGACGGTGCAAACGAGTCGGAGTATTGAGAATTAAGAAAAGATGTTTTTGTCAGATATCTGAGCGACCAAATTCTTCAAGAAACTGATAAATAATATCATCCCACGTGTAATTGTTCATGTATAATTATTTGAGATGATAATAAAACAGTTGATTTTGGTTTCATACGAATGTTGGAAAAGTAATTATTTGATTGACACATTTCGACCCCTCCGAATACACACGAAAAAAAAATTACTTCTTGAATTAAAATTTGTCAATCCCGAATTCAGATTCAATACTTACAGTCATTTCTAACACATCAACTTTTTTATTTTGAAGTCAGTGAAGATGAGTTTGTTTTCTTACCTTCTAGGAAAGTACCAAAGTTGTAAATGGGTTCATGATATTTTTAGTTATTCATAAAAAATGAAAGAAAAACATGTAAAACATTCAGGATTTGTTATAAAATTAAACACTTTTGTTGATAAAACTGAGCAAGCATTTTGAGGGTTGGGATCATTTAGCAGTCCCAAAATACTTTTGTTGTCCTTGGTTGCCAATCTCTGCTTGTTTGGTATCTATCAAGAAGTCACCTTCTATAGCTACCAACTGTAGTTTTTTGTCGATTTTTCCAGAAATATCGAATATTTAGTAACAAAATTAAGTTGGTTCTCAAGAAGGAACTCAATAAAAATAATTATATTTTTCTAGACCTACTTTTGCATACAAGAAAATTAGAGGAAATAATGAAAGAAGTTATTATACCGTCTCATTTTCTTCAAAATTTGTTTTTCATTAAAAGATTTAAGAAATACAAGTATAATTTTTTGAAATGAACTTTAACTATCTTCTGAAGTCGATGAACATTTAATCAAGTCATGTCTATTATAAGATTGCATTTGTTCGAAACGTTGAGAGTACGTACAAGCTTCGTAATCGGACAATACGAGGAGTATGGAAGGATCACTCAATAGCAGTAACATCAAAATCTTCCTGTTGTTCCTAACTGTTACTCTTCTATTTTCAGGTATTAAGAAAATAATCAGTTTAGCAGATAACTAAATGTTTGCAACTGAACTTACCAAAAGTAAAAAATTGAATATTTGGTTTGTTATAATCTTGATTTGAGCTTGTATAATGTTGATACACCTCTGGAGGATTTTTCAGGATGTAATGGTGAAAAGACTGAAGAAAATGTTAATGAAGTACAATCAAGAACTTATTCCGGAAAGTGCGATACGGATAACTGCGGATTTATTTGCATAAATGAAGGTCATCTTGGAGGAAGGTGCAAACGGGTTGGAAGATGGAAAATTAAGAAATTGTGTTTTTGTGAAATATCTGAACGCCCAACTTCTTCAAGAAAGGCATAAATATCAACATTCTTTGTAAATATGTTATGAAGTTATGTTGTATATTCAATAGATAACTTGATTTGTATTCTATTTAACTGATTTTCTCTTATTAATAATATGAACATCATCTCATTTTTTTCTATCATTTTTAACATGGTATAAAAATAGGTTTCTTTAAACTGGAGTTTTTATGGAGTTATGATGTACATCGAAAGACCATTATATATTTGTAGGATCGAGAGCCACCATCTCGATTGTTGAATTTATAGTACTTTAACAACCATCAACTCCAACCGCCCGTATATTTTGCAAATCCAACCGCTATATTATAAAAAACCAATTTTAATACTAACCGTCGATCTAATCTAACCAACAGTTAAAATTTTATCCTTCTGTCTCAGAAACACTTACTATTTGTCTAGAAGTTATCTCGTAAAATTAATTTATCTCGTATAACTTAATTTATTCTCTATAAAAATAATTTTCTCCATGTTTAGTTTCATATGATGTTGGACACAATTGAAATAGTAATATTATCTGATTGACACATTCCACATTCAAATACGGACACACGAAAAAATTATTTTTTGAATCTATTTTCAAAGAAATGAGTCTGAATGGACTCCTACGTGGAGAGCCAATCCCAGATTCAGATTCTATACACACACTCATTTCCATCAAAAAAAATTCTATGTTTGAAATCAGTGAAGATGAGTTCATTTTCTTGACTTCTAGGAATGCATCAAAGTTATAAATGTTTCATAATAACTTTTAGTTCTCCAAAAAAATGAAAGAAAAATGTGTAAAACATTCGGAATTCGAAATAAATCAAACACAAGTATCTCCCCTTTAAATAGCTGTGATCTGTAAATATTTTCTAACATCTAGATTTGATAAAAAAAGTTGAGATTGCGCGCTTCGCTTCATTACAACTAAGCGGACAGTATGCGAAGTACAGGACGAACATTCGCTAGCAGTAGTACTAAAATGTTCCTGTTGTTCCTGATTGTAACTCTCCATTTGTCCGGTATTTTAGAAACTGTACCTCTTTTTACTGCTAACTAAATGTTTTCTTATTAAGTTGCCACAAGTAAACGAATGTGATGACAATACTGAGCTGAACTTGTGCAGGATGGAAAGTTGTGAGTGCCCAAGATGACTGTAATTATGTTAGACTGAAAAACTACGCAGGGCCGTGTTATCCAGAAGCTTGCCATGACATTTGTGTAAAAGAAGGTTATCTTCGTGGCGGAAAGTGCAGACGTGTCGGAGCTCTAAAGCTTAAGAAGAAATGTTTTTGTAGACTCCCCGCAACAAGCCCTGGTCCTCTCTAATTTAGATAATAATTTGTACTGCTTTCAAAGTTCGCATCAAACCAAAGTCAGTGAAACAAAATAAATAATTAACCTTTTGTAATTTTTTGCATCAATGGATTTTATTTTCTCTAGTCTATATACCACCGTGCAATTTTCAGTATTTTTTCTAGAAAATACTGAATACCGATTTTTCAAAAAATAAGTAAGTTTAATTTTTGATACCTTTAGAAAATGTTATGCAGGATGGAATTCCGCGGGCTTGGGAGAAATGACCCGTGAAGTGCTAAGCAGTAAGTACGCCGGAATGTGTCGTGACGATCTTTGCAATACCATTTGCGTAAATTTTGAAAGTTGCCTTGGGGGACGATGCAAACCGGTTAGAATTGTAAATAAGGTTGTGAATAAGTGTTTCTGTAAAGAGTCTGTAACTCCTCCATAGTTATAAAGGATGCAAAATGTTTACTATTTTTTTAGTTCACCTAAAACTCCATCGATCTAAATAGTCCGACCCCTTTTCTCAAAGCTCTGGATCCGCCACTGCTACTAAGTCGAGATCGAATCGATATACAAATTGAGTATAAGCACTCGTTTGTAACCCATCATTTTTCAACTTTGAATTTAGTGAAAAGAGTTTTCTTGACTCCCAAGAATACACAAAATTCTAAAAAAGCATACTCATTTGGTTAAAAGATACAACACCATGTGGAAAGTTTCAATCACAATGTTTTATCAGACATAACAACGTATCTGACGAATTTAGCTGTAATCTGGAAACACATCATTACGACCACACAGTTTCACAATTAGTTAAAGTCTCAGTACAAATGAGACGGCTACATGAGGTAACAAATTTCAATTATAGGTTGGGCGTAAATTAGGGTCGGGGCCTTTTGTTATTGCTGCAAGAAGGGCACTTGTACTGCTTGATGTGCTCGGCCCTGGCTGGGGTTATCTTAACACACTTCCCGTGGAACCATTTCTCGCATATGTCGCAGCAGATCCAGAACTCATCAGCACCATAGTTGTCACCACATGCACCACACATGGCATCTCCATGCTCTTCCTCATCTTCTTCATCAATGCCTTCATCTTCCTCGTCCTTGGAAGCCATATCCTTGGAGTATTTGACTGGTTCTGAAGCGGCTCTCTAAATTGGGTAATAGCCAACCACAGATGGTATGTTAGGAATGTAAGCCTCTTACAAAGACAAATAATCAAGCATTTCACGTAAAGTGCATACTTCAGCAATTTATTTATCTCCTATCACATAATTTCCTTTGACAAAGAGGGTGGGTTGAACAGTATGATTCCCATTTAAATGTTGTTTATGAGAGACTCTTGGCCACACTTAAGACCCGATGTTCAGATGTGATCCATAGTAGGAGAGTGAAAGACAAATCACTAATTTGCAATCAGTTATATGCACGAGAAATGCCCATAAGCAAAATTCTTACGGTAACACTAACAGCAGAATTCCTGATGTAAGGATATTGCTTACCCCCTTTAATCCTGATTTGGCTTTGTTGCTGCTGTTATTTGACGCTGATGATTTCTCCTTAGATTGTTTCTTTCCACCGCCAATGCCAGTAACAACCTCGAAAATGGTGGGGAGATCATTTATCATGCTAAATAGACGCTTCCTGCAAAAACACTCATTAAGCAGGTAAAAATTCAACTGTTGACGACATCAGTATTCATTCAGGAAACATCAGAAACTTCAATCAATCTAAGGCAAGGCTTGCGAGAAAGTTTGTTCAAACAATGGTTGATTTCAGCATTTATCAGATAGAATGACTTTAGGGTAACCAAAACCTATAAACATACAAGAAGGATGGGGAACAAGATACCTATCAGCTTTATCAAAGCCAAAACGGGCACCGAAATAGAAAGCTACAGCAAGCAACCAAGCATCACTATGCACTGCAACCAGAGACAGCCAGTCCTTCTCTGGCATGCCATCCCGCGCAAAGTTGATACCCAACGCTGGTTCTGGAAGCTCTGGAGGGACCTCTTCAGCAGGTAAATTAACTTCCCATTGCTCATTTGGAAATCCATATAAGCATAGATTCTCTTTCTCTGTAACATAGAAAAAGCCAAAACATGTTTTACTTGTCAGCACTTAAATTAAATTAAATTTTTAGCAGTTAATTGAGAGTTACATTGGAGCAGAAACACAAGGGCAGATGTAGATACATACTGTGCTCAATGATTCAGAGGATGAACATCATGCAAGACCAAATTTAAGTATATAAATGAACTTCAAACACAATCCAATCATAATGCAATAATAACTAAACATTTCATTCAAAATCGGCTGTTCAAGGGTTTAGGGGGATACAATACAATTCACTGGTCCCTTGCAAATGAAGATTTATAGCAAAACCTACAAAGCATTCTACGTTTTTATCATAAATTAATACCATACCCACTCATCCGCTAAGTTAACAGATAAATTGACCCATAATAACTCACATTCGAACTATTTTCCAACAACAGATAAAAACAGTCTCAGTTATCATTAAGCTCGGTCCCACTGTCTCTCAAGGCTACCATATCATGAATTAACTGAAAAAAGTAAACGCTAAACACAGAAATATTACAGAAAAAACCTAAACATCACTAAATCAAGTAATATGCAATGCCAAATAAACGGAATTACAGAATACATTGCACTTTATGAAAACAATGTGTAATACTAAACATAGCAATAAAAGAGCAGAGAGTGAATCTCACCAGGATCACACTGCTGGTAAAAATCATCAACATCTGCAAAATCACATAAACACAAACACACCTCATCAGTAAACAAAATAACCAAACCCTAAACCAAAAAAATTACACAAAACCCAAATGGAGAAGAGTCACAAAACCATTCGTTAGGGCTTTGATCATTCCAGCCCTCCTTCCTTTAAAATCCATGAAAACCTCTTCGACCGTTCGCGGATTGTACGGCGCCGTTCCGTCCATATTGATATTTTCAGCACCGAACAAGTGACCAGGAGGAAAAAGGGTTGGAAATTGAGAAGATTGGGTGACGGACAGAGGGATTTCTAGGCGGAGAATGACGAAGGAGGTTCGGAGAAGAGTTGAGATTTGAGCAGATGAAAGCCAGCGACTGGAAGAGAAGAAGGGATGTTGAAATATTTATTTAATTATTTAATTATTGTTTGAGATTTGAGCCTTTGAGAGGGACATAAAGGAAAATTTCGAATTTTTTATATATATATTATAATGTATTTTTATTGTTTAAAATGTCGAATTGTTATTCTTGAAAAAAGAAAAAATTATTTTATGTGTATTTTTCAAGCTTGATTGACAAAATGATTGTTTTACTGCTCGAAAAATGAAATCCGATTTTGAAGACTCTAAGAAATATATGTTTTCAATACATATTCATCGAGTAAATTCGATCTTGAACAAAAATCTCTCGTGTAGCTTAAATTCCACACTCATCAAATCTATTCAGATAGTTTGAAGTTGAATAACATAGTTTGAAACTATAAAAAGTTGGCAATGCTATTGCACAATAATTCTCTCTTTTAAGTTAATGTTGGTGCTGGATTTCGGACATGTAGGGTTGGTCCATATACCATAAAGATAAGAGATGCCCGAATACTTTTCCGCTTTTACTCCCCTCCCTCGCTCTTTTTCTTCGTCTTTGTTCCCCTGTTACATTGCGTTTCAAAGTACGTTGTTAAAATGAACTCTTTACTTCGAAACTCTATTAAAAAGTAACCATTAAGCATACTTCACCAACATATACCTTGATCTCCCATCTCTTCTCGGAATTCTCTCCGTCGTTGCATTCTCTCGGAAACCACAGTTTCTAACTCCATCTTCACACTCACTCTTCCATTTCCATCATCACCTCACCCACAGGCCACAACTCCATTTCAACTTGACACACACACTTTCTTTCGCATTTTAACACCTCCAGCAACTACTCCATCCAGAGGTCACCTTAAATACCTTCCTACTCAGAAGTCCTGACTCGTAAATTCTGCTGCTAAAATTCAGTATAAACTTCAATCCTCTCATTGTTCTCCTCGCATATTTACATAATGTTGCCGTGCATACCTCGATCAAAGCAGCAAATCGACCATCATCCTCCAGAAGCTTCCAACAAAGCACATCTCTCCAAATCCATCTCCACTCAGGTATACAAAAAATCTCCATTTTTTCAAACGCACAATTTTGAGTCAGAACTGAAGTACAATTCAAAAGCGAAACCCTAACTAAACGGATCGCAGTTTAAGGACATGGCGTTGAGAGCTTCTGGAGCATACCGACACTGCAACACCGGCGCAGAAAAGAACAACTCCGACTCCAACTCGATCTCCGTTTCTGCTTCCGGCAGGTTTGATTTCAAACGGAGCGGCTCTATTTCAACGACGAGGATTAATAAGAGCGGAGGAGGAGGCGGAGGAGTAAGTGGTCGTGATCGTGCGGTGGTGTTTGTGGAGGAGATAGAGCCGAGAGAGTGGGTTGCGCAGGTGGACCCCGGCGTGCTCATCACGTTTTTATCGCTCGTCGGTGGTGGCAACCATCTCAAGCGTATTCGCTTCAGGTAATTCTTCAAAAAAATATGCTTGACCGATTGACCTAACTTTGACTTTTTGGTATCTGATCTCCAACAATTTTTGCATCTTTTGAGATCACATTTATGTTCATCCATTTGTTTTGATTTCATTTGATTTGGTTGAGTTTTCGACATCGATGCCTTCCTGGCCTCGTGGTTTTCAGATTGTTTGTTATCAAAGTTACGCCATGTGCATACTGCAGTAAGCTTTTAGAGTGTGTTTTCATACCCTTCTATTGAAAACTTAGGCTGTCTTCGTAGCTCTACGTCAAATGTAGTTTTAACAGCGTAAGAACCGGTTAGGAGGTATGAGTTTTAGGAGAAGATCCACACTTTTTGCTGGACAGTTTCAAATTTTAAAGCTGTGCTGTGAAACAATGCTGAGCTTGTAGTTGTAGTAGTAACAAAATGGAAAATTTTGGATACAAGAAAGTCCAAGGGAATTATGATGTTTTTCATTATTGAAATGTAAGTGGGGCTTTTTCATCCATTGTTATGTTGGAGACTTCACTTTTTGTGTCACTGAGAGTTTATTCCCACGTCTGTCGGAGTAAGACCAATGCTATCATATTCACTTTCATTACATGCTGTAGATAATTTCAGATCTGGTCATTTTTATACTTCGTGCTTTTTTAGTTACTTTTGTCGTCATGGGTGATTTCGGTGTATAAAGATTTATTATCTTGGCTGTGGTCTGTTACCTATATGCTGCCTAATTTTGATTTGGTTAGCTAGCAGACAGACATATGGACCCGTCAATCAGTGCGAATAAGCTTATCTTTTGTATATTACTCAACAACTTAGAGATGGAATGAATTTCTTTGAAGGATTTAGATACTGGGAAATCTGTTTACTACATCAGATATATGTGGAACTGAGACTAGGCGACATCAAGCATGAATATTATAGCTTATCTTTTGTACATCGTAGCTTCGTTAAGTATGATTGCTAATTTTTTTAGTCGGATGTTGTATTTGTGGCCCTTGTGTGTTGCACTTAACCCAGTTCATAGAATCTGTTTAGACATGTCTAAATCTTCCGGCATGTTCTCCTGGAAGTATTTCTGACCAGAGAAGTCAGGACTTCAAATTCTGGAAAAAGGAAAACCCCACTTGAGCTGAAAGTGAAAAATACTCTTAACAATCTTAAAGTTAAAGCCAGGTTAGTCCACTGAAGGGTAACTTAGCGAGTAATCCATATGCATAGCTTGATCCTTAGTTCTTCTCTGAAAAAGACAATGACACACTACACTTTTTCATGAGTGTTTGAACTTTACTGATTGGGGAAATTGTTTAGGTTCACTCTTCTCAACTTTGAGTGGTAAGGTAATGCAGTAGTAACCTTTTGCACCAGTAATTCATAATAGATTTCCTGATTTCCTGATTTTCTCATTTTTCATTTATATGTTCTTTCAGTTACAGCCTTACAGGGTGCTGATGTGCTGCTCTATTTGGTTAATTTATTTTTAACCCTGTTTTTCATTTTTACATTTGATAGTAAGGAAATGTTTGACAAAATGCGAGCACAAAAATGGTGGACAGACAACTTTGACAGAGTGATGGAGTTGTACAATGTCCAGAGGCTTGACCATCAGGCCTTCCCCCTTCCAACCCCTCCAAGATCTGAAAATGAGGTGAACCCTTGTTGCATAGTAAACTAAGATAATTGTTAAAGATGTTATTACAAGAAAATAAGTTTAACGTTAAAGAAATAACCTGTTAAAGGAAATGAGAACATGCTTTAAACGAGTAACTTTGAATGACTGTTGACGATGAAGTAGCTTATAGTATGTTACTAGAAGGTATCACTTTATGTTTTTATCTTCTGCGGGCAGACTGCAAAAGCTGAGTCAGAACAGGAAATTCCTGCTACTCCACCACTCAACAGAGAATGTCCACCTCGCGCCTTTTGTCGTCCAATGGGCACTGGAACAGGATACTCGTCTTCTGATTCACTAGAGCAACAAACTCATCGCTTTAGAGGCTCTGGAGGCCTTATTACAACTCCTAAGCAATCTACCATCAGTACAACCAGGACAGATATGTCATCAGTGGATGCATCACAAACTACTAGCTCATCCAGAGGGGATAGTTTGTCTGTCAGCAATGCCAGTGATATAGAGTCTGAGTGGGTTGAAGAGGATGAGCCAGGGGTCTACATTACAATAAAAGCCCTTCCTAATGGCAGCAAAGAGCTCAAGCGGGTTAGGTTCAGGTAATTACTTCCTCAAAATGCTTCACACATTAGATGTTTTGTCAAACACACATACTAGATCAATTAAAAGTAGAAACATACCACCATTAAACAGGAAACAGACATTCACAGGTTATAGTAGACGGTGTAACCTCTTACTGTCTTTCTCCGCGTGTGCATAACATAGAAAGGATTTAACCCTAAAAATGAAGTGTACTGATGGATAGAATCAACATTGTATTGCAGCCGTGAAAAATTTGGGGAGATGCATGCAAGAGTATGGTGGGAAGAAAATCGCAAAAGGGTTCATGAAAAATATTTGTGACTTTTGACGGATTAACGAATGCAGGTACGTATTGTAGTCATATGGACATCATTTTTTGCTATATAGTTGGATCAGCAGCCTCTGACGTACTCTTAACCATTTGTAAATTGAAGTATACTGGAGGACCCTGCTTTGCAAACGCTAGTCACAATGAGCGGCATTTTTCTCTTATCATGTCATGAATAGATGAATCATCAATCCATTTAGAGTACTTTAGGCATGGACTCACGAAGGGCCAAGTAGCTGGAATATTGAAGGTATCCACCCACATGCTCCAGTTTCTCATCATTAGCTGAAAATCTAAGATTGTAGAGACAAATGATTATAACCTTTTTTTGTTTGATTTTGAATCCAAATTTTAGTCATGGAAAATTACTTTCCAAGGTAGATTTTTTAGATTGATTGATTTTTGGGCACAGTTTTCTTCTTCATAATTCAAACAAATTGAGGAGATAACACTTCAGAGCTCTCACTGTTGAGTGACCCACATATCCAGACATCAATCACAAACCAACAAATGAATATCCTTGCCATTTCACTGTCCTCACCCCACCTCTCTTAATGCAAAACATCCTAGTGTATCATCAACTTGCCATGAAACTAGAAGAATATGAACATAACAATCTCAATATCAAACACCAGAACTTGCTGATAACTATACATTAAGATAACCTGCTCTAATCTCCACCCTCTGACGACAAAGTGGACAGTCAAAGTGAGAGTATAGCCACATACCAATACATTGAGCGTGAAATGAGTGTTTGCATCTAGCTAACTCACTCACATCCTCCCCATCTTCAAAACCAGATAAGCAAACTGAACACTCATTTTCCTCAAGCTTACCATCCTTACCCTCCTCTTCATTACTCATCTCTGATCCTTTCTTGTACTTGAAACTTGAACCCCAATTCCCACCTGACATATCATCAACCACCGCGTTACTTGACTGACTCTGTGCCTGCTCCGATTCAGCTAGACGGTGACCGGTGCAATATCTGATGATTATAAGATTGTACATGGCTAAGACCGCCGCGGCCGTGCCCACAACAACTAGACCATAGTATAACATGGGTAGATTGTCACCTTGGAGTGGTGGAGCTATTGGATTGATTGAGTTTTGCACATCTTCCATGTTGAATCTCTCTGTCTAATAATATCTATCAAGATTTCTACTCAATGATTCTGTTTTGAGGTTGTTATTATAAAGTGGTAGCTAAAAATGAATAAGGGAATGTTGTGATGGGATGTGTATATCTATTTATCTTTGCTAACATATAAAAATGGTTGGTTCTAATTGCACTAATTGTCATTGCTTATTAATTATGTACTTGACCAAAATGTTCATTTTATTTACTTATTTATATTCACATTGTTTATTACTTCTTTATTAACACTTTTTTTATTAAGCAGTGATATAATTAATCAATGTATTATATTTTAATTTTTTAAATAGTCAAGTCTTGGGTTGTTATTAAATGTTGGAATGTAATGTTTGGAATAGTAGTGTGAGGAGTGATAACTGAGAAAAAGTTGTGTGGAAAATATACAAGACATGGAGATAGAAATAAAATGTAAGGTTGGGTTCTGTGGATTTATAGAGAAAAAACAGACCAGTTTGCCGACAAGTGGGTTGCTGATGCATCTAAATTCTAAGCGCATCCTTATTCCTTGAAATACATTGTTTCTTTATGAAGTCTAACATTGCAGCTTGTTTACCTTAAGTTACTTCTAGAATTGATGTTTGTTGTATGTAAATATTGTAATTCAGTCATGCAAATAATATTTTACAGTTAAATTAAAAAGAGTTCCGGACTGCGACACGTGCCAAAAATGAACGGATGTTTGCCCTGTAATGACTGAAATGACCAAAATACCCCTGTGCATGGTCGTGTTACTAGTAAAAAGTGAAGGATTTTTATATCAAAATGAGTGCATCCGGCAATTTTCTAAAATAAATAAATGTCGCAAATTTCAAATTATTGGTGCTTACCGAGTATTTTCATAACTATTGAGTACAATGATTACTGCAGCCTCCAATTGCTTTCATAATTGCCTGAATCAGCATCCTGCTCTTGTATCATGCATGTGTTGATGATCAATATTTGAGCAGTCTAACACATTAGACTGGGACTGGGCAGTGACATATGGAGTTGATTTGATCAACATTTCAGTTAAAACATACGGAGTAAATATTAGAATCTCCAGTACCAAAATACATTCAACTTAGTCTGAACATTAGATTAATCCAAAAGATAACATCCGCTAACTGCTGCTACTCAATATGGTCATGCATGGGGGGGATAGCAGCTGCAGTGTCCGACGATGTCGTAATCATTAACCTTACTAACCACTGTTTTAATGGACTCGCCATAAAAATGCAATAAATCTACAAAAAAAATAATTGTAACAAATAAGCAACAAATATATACTTTAGAATGGTAAAACAAGTTCGGCACCAGCAAAATATCTCACCACTGACGTCAAACAAACCACAGTACATATGCTAGTAAGCATTAAAGCATGTCTAGGTTCTTCCGACTTGTCAAACTGTACGATAAAAAGAAGAAAAAGTTAAAAGTAGTGATCTGTTTTTATTTACTTATTGTGCAACAAAATCAATCATCACCTGTTCTAGTGCGAGAACGGCTGCGAATACGCTAGGCATGAACCCTGACCACCATATAATAACCTGAAAAAAAATTCAACAATTTTAAAGATTCAACAATTTTAAAGAAAATATTGAAACAATAGTTTTACCTTATTCTCGAGTTCAATGTTCCCAATAGACCATCTATTGAGCAAATAAGCTTTTCTAGTTTCTCCAACATTTATCATCACACTCCGAGAAAAATGAAGCATAGAAGGTACTCTTCCGACCAATAAGAGAATTAATAAGATAAATGTGGCAGCAAAATACGTTCCGAATGTTACCCGACTGAAATCAAATTAAAAAAATTACTAATTTACATTTTAAATTTCAAAACAAGTCATAAACTCGGGATATTTACCTCCTAAACACGTATCCCCAATGGTCACTGTTGGCAACGGACATGGCAAACCAGATATATAAATGTGATTCTATGTAATTCACTATCATTGGAGCATCATGCCTGCCAAGGGAAATTACACACATGTAACTTTTGAAATCATATTACCTATACTAAAACTCCCAACTATGCTTTTATTTTGAGATACTAACCTAAATGTAACTTTAAAACCCTCAGATTTTGGCAGGAGCTGGTGTGATGTCAAGATGCTATATGAGAATATCACAAGGACATGGTTAAGTTCATAAACCTAACAACAACAAAATGTTAGCCACAAAACTGATAAGTTTAATGATTGTTTGATGATGAAAAAAACACACACATACCTCAGCCAACATATACAGTGCATAGGAAAAGATCATTTGAGAAACTTGAATAATTGTCACTTGAAAACTTTGTTTCATTCTTAATGCACTGAAAAAGGAATTGCATGAAATCAAAATTTAGCAATAGTTTATAATAAGATAATCAAGATCAAGCATACCCTTCTGCAAAAAAATCCCGCTCCGGGTCTCCAAACACGACGATAGAGACAACAAGCATTTGGTGATAAATTGCAACCTGTAGATACATATACATATAAATAAATCAAATCAAAGGCAAAATATAAAAAAGTTAACATATGCAAGACATACCACAAAACCCAGAAACATGCTGGCCAGAACAACATAAGCAAATTGAGCAACTAAATATACGGTAGTGCTTGGCTGAAGCGGCGTTACGTCCACGCTTTGAACCATTTTGAATAGCACAAAAGATGTGGCGGTGTTGAAGATGCTTTCGCCAACAGTTAACTCGTAGAGATAACGTATGTTCTCCCTTCCGATTCTTATATCCTGAAAATAAATTTAACGAAAGTAAAAAAGCAGACTTGAACATACCTACAAAAACAAAAAAAATTAAGTTACCTCGAAACAGAAAAGGAAATTGGTAGACGCAAACAAAGACCCAATAACTGCAAACATCAAATTAATATTAGTCAAACAAAATAGAGAAATATAAAACATAAAAGGATATAATTACCCAAGCAGTCTCTAGCAGTAATGGATTCTATATCCAACTTTGGGAGACAGATCAAAGCACCTGCGAAAAAAACAAAAACAAAAATAGAACAAGAAAAAAATATACAAGAAATGTTATAATTAAGTAGGAGTAAGGAATTTCACCAGTTGAGACGAATACAAAAGATATTAATGGTATGATAATGCCTCTGAATACTATGACTCTCCAATTGGCAACAAAACGATTTAAGTCAACTATCATTCTGATAGAAAAGAAAAAAACAAAGTCATAATTTGACATGATTTGAACCTTTTTAAGTAAAAGAAAATACAAAAAAGTACCCGGCGGATAAAACTATAGGAGGGAGGAGTCCACAAGAAAACTTAATAGCTTTGAACTTCAAATCTAAATTTTCACTTTTGTAGTTGATAAAAATTACTCCAAGAACCATACAACATCTGATAAATTGAACTTGAACAATTTAGTACACATTGTAACATCTTTTAAACGAAGAAATTCGCAAAAAAAAAAACTCACAATATCACAAATCCAAAGCCAGGCAACATTGTGGAACCCTAGAATTCTATTAGCCAGCTAGAAACCCTAGGCGCTCAGTCTATATTATATTTAGATTATCATTTAAACATGGGCTGGGGTAATTACGAAGACTTTACCCATTTACTCATATACCCCTCTCTTTTCATATAATTACATTTAATGATGATTAAAATTCAAATAAATGATAATTAATTGTGTTATATTTAGATTATCAATTAGACATGGGCTGGGGTAATTGTGTTAGTATATTTTTAATTAAAATTCAATTTATTTTGTTTGATTAAAATAAGAATAATTCATTTATTTTCATCAAAATAGGATTAAATCATTTATTTTGATGAATATAATATTTCGTACCCATTCCTGGAATACACATATCAAAGCAACCAAACAAAAAAAGTCAAACCGCATATTCACCGGTGGTCAACACTAATGGCGGCCGCAACAGCTCTCGGATGGTACGGACCCCTTATCGACCTCTCCGACGCCTCATCCACGTCAACCACTTCGTCCAACTCCTCGTCTTCGTCCACCGATTCACTCCCCTTCAGGTTCGCCCTCACAACCCTAATTAACTAAAATGAATCCCTTTTCATACACTTTATTTATCAATTACTGTTTTCATAGTTTCGGCAGTCGAAGGGCGGAGATGTCATCAGAACTGATGTACAAGTTGGAGACGATACGACGCCGTTCTTCTCTCTCACACTTTGGGGGAAGGCATTTGCTTCTGTTTCTGTTGATGTTGGTGACATCATTTTGCTGCAAAGTTGTGTGGTTCATAATTAATTAACCCTTTTTCATTTGGTTATTGTTTGGTAATAATGTTGGAGTGATTTTGTGTGTTTTTCTGTTTGTTTCAGATGTTAAAATCACAGTATGGGAATTCGGTTGAGGCAAAAACTGTTCAGGAATCATCTGTTGTCCGCGTAGTACATTCCTTTCAATCAATGATTTCGAAAGGTGGATAAATAAATGAATGACATTCCACTTCTTAACTATTACTGCATGATATTTTTACGGCATTGATGATATATGAATGTGTAACCTCAAGAAGTGAGTATTGGTTTTTCTCGATGTGAATTTTCAATAAGTTGTGTGTATGTCTTTTATCCTGCAGGTGTAGAGAATGTAATGAAAGATTGTCGTATTGGGACTGCAGCAAAGGAAAAGCTTTCAAGAGTTATAAAATGGGTACAAAAAATTAAACCTACTGTTAACAGTGTTAGCAAAATTCCGAATAATGAGGTAATTCCTTTGCTGTTTGCAATATGGTAGTGTTTTTTTCTTATTTATATAATAATGATTTTGTTCGCCTTTATATTTGTTCGTTAGGATGTCATAGTTTTTCTATGTTCTTTTGCAGAGTGGGGTCCATGTTAGGAACTGGAAGGAGCAAGAGGAGAATGAACTACTGCACTGCTTCTCACTTGTTGAGGTTGCTCGTTTAGACAGTTCCTGTAAAGCAACATTTTTTGCATCTGTAGGCGAAATATTTCTCCACTTTGCGAGAAACCTGGATGCAATGGATACAGAAAGGATGTTTCTTAGTCGAAGGGTATATGAGATGCCAAATCACCACTTAGTGGAGGATCTCATATGCACTGGGTGTCAGTCATGTGGCTCTCCTTTAGGCTTGGACCCCGGGTATGAACACCTTTCACAAATTTTCAAAAGATGATGTTTTCCACATAAATGTTATGCTGGCATTTATATGAAATTCACTAGTGATAATTGTTTATGTACAGCTGCATCCTGAAAAAGACCAATGTTCCACTTTATTGCCCAAGAAGCCATGACAAGCTCCACGTTATTGGCTCTATATATAAGCCTTTTATGGTATGTACACACAAATTCTGCATCACATTGTTTGTTTACTATTTAGGTTCCGAAACTTCTTAGATTATTGAATTGTAGAATTTTGGTGTTGCTATTCTAGAAAGAATGATCTACGATTATGGGCATCCACTAGTGTTCCTTTTCTTACTTACCTAATCACTCATCATGTCTAACAAATAATACTTGCTTGGACTTGTACGTTTTACCAAAATTAAAGTTTAGCACCAATCATTCAATCCTTATACTGTTTTGTTGTCTCGCTTTCATTTTTTTGATCTCAACAGTTATATCTCTGGGATGAGATGGAGTACATTCCAGTCCTGGTGAAAAATAGTGCGGCAACTATCCTGTTTGGGAATATCAAAGCTGAAACAGTCTATACTTCATATAAAAGTCGAAGTCTCAAATCTTCCCCCACATCCACATCCAAAGGACTTGAAAGCGCCGGTTGTAAAATTTCTTCCACTGCTGATACAAACACACAATCTTTCAGAAAACCAAATATGTTTTCCGTATGGCTGATTCTGCTCAAATTGTTGCTAAAAAAAGGACAGAATGGCCCCATGAAGTTCGAGATTAATGTAAATATCGACGAGGATAAAGAAAATGGTAAATTTGAGATGATCTCCGCGTCATTTTCCTCTTCCAATCATGTGTAACTCGTTGCCGTTTTAGAAATTGTATTATTTAAAAAAGAAAGTTTAGATTTCTTTAAGTAAACAGCTTCCATTCATAGAGGAATTGTTTTAGTTTTTACTGTTTCCAAGTTCCACAAGATTTGCATTCCGAATACAAGCATAGCGTTTTCGCTGTTCAGCACTTCAAGTGGGCCATGATTGGGCCGAGGGCAGTCAACTTTCATCAAGTTCGATGTATTAGCGGGAACCGATTTCCTAAATAGTTATTCCCTCCAAGATTCTCTCTCCAGTTTTTTACCGAACCCCCAATTCCCAATTCCTCCCCAAACCCTAATTTCCCAATTTCCCTAATTCATCCGATCGGAGATTCAATTCAGCATAGGCCGGCGTCGGATCTGAATCTATGGATTCAATGCCGGAATCGGCTGAAGAAGTTGTTGTTGTGGAGGCGAGGACAGTTCGTCGGAGACTGACGCAGTCGACGCTTTTCCCTCATAAAGTTCAGGAGAGTAGTGCGGAGAGGGATATTCGGGAGAGAGGTCAAGAGAATGGGAGTGACGGTGAGTGGAGTGGCAGTCAGGGGAAGAGGAAGCGGAAGGCTAAGGGTAAGGGAACACCGCAAGCTAAATCAGTTAAAAAGGTCTGTTGCGAACTATCTAATTGTTGATATATTTGTTGACATTCTTGATTGAACATGAATATAAGTGTTGCACAATGTCTAATGCACTGTGAATCAGCTACATGTATGTGATTTGTAGATGACTTTTGCATCATGTAACCTAATGAATTGTACACCTCAATCACCCGTAACTTATTTAGTGAGTTGTGTTGGAATTCTTCTTTGACAGTTCTTGGATTGTTCTAGAAGAATTTGACCAATGATGTTATGTTTTTGGACAGCAGACTAATATGAAAAACATGGGCTGTTCGAATGGAGCAGAAGACAACCAAAATTCACCTATTGCTCGTAGTAAGTGTACTGTTTGTCTTTAATCCTTGTTACTTTTGAGTTGAAAATTTAGGCGCGTAATTTTCAAGAATATATATGAGGAGCATGTTCAAATGACACAGCATTTTACCCAATTAAGTAAATGAGATTCTCAAAAGGTATCAAAAATCTATCGGAAGGAATGCCATTGAAAAATCTTGTTCAGTCTCAGTTATTGGAAAGATTTGTGATAAATGGAATTTTATGGCTTTGTATGAACGTAATACTTCAAAGGCATCAAATAGACGAATTTGGTTCCCTTTTTGTGTACACTATCACTGTATTTTGAAGTATGCCTCATCGTTTTGGTGGTTAATGTTTCCTTACAAATTGACATTTTTGCACGTTTTGCGTATGTAAATGATTCTCATTTATACAAGTCATTATGATATCTATTATATTTGAATATGCATGTCAACTCATTTATAGTGTAATGTAGGAATCAAAAGCCCTCGAAAGCCGCGGGAAAAGAAACAAACAAATAGCACTTCAAAAATCAGCAAAACAAATAATTTGGCAGTGTCAAGCTCAGCATTGATATCAAGTAGTCCATTAGCGACCGAGGAAAAACAAAGAATAATTCCTGATTTGAGATTAGAGGCGAAATTAATTGCTGAGGTTGTTAATACATCACCTTTTTCTATTCTAGCTAACAGTTTTGTTTCCATCTTTTTGTTCTCAAAACTGTTTCAAATTATCATGTTATTTTTGGGTTCACAGTTTGCAGCTCAAATTTACACTGGTGGAATTTAAGTTAATACTTGAGATATGGCCATTCCTGTGTTTTCTTGTTTATAGCTTTACGTAAAATCCTCTAATTCATTGTCTTTTTCTCTACGATCTTCCAGGAAAATTCTAGAATTTTTGCTGGGAAGCAAATACATCCATTTTTTTCATCAAGGAAATCTTGCAAAGTAAATAGGGAGACAACTGAAGCAGAGGCTAATAGCTGCGCTGGTGACAATAACATTAGTTTCAAATCCCTAGGGCCAATTCATGTGTACGATTCGTCACAGGTATGTACATATGGTGCCTGTTAGATTTCAGATAAGACGTATGCAGTCATCAGCAGCAGCAGATGAATCATATACCTTCTAAAAAATTTACCTATTTATTCTTCTAATTAGTACTGATCTCAACCCACAGGGGTCAACCACTTTCCAGTATTGGTACTAGGATCATCTTACAGTATCATATTTGTTCTCAGACATTTGTCACTCGCAGGATGGAGCTCCAGTCCCTGATTGGAGTCACTGGATATTTTTGGAGAGATCCATTTTCAATAGTACTAATGCTCACAAAATGAGCGATTACACTGACCCTGGAAGCTCTGTAAATAAAGGAAAAGTAAGCAATCCTTCATCCATGTCTTCCATTGCAAATGGTGCATCTGGAAGTCATTTTGCACCTGTAGGCAACAGTTCTCCCCATCCTATTTTGATCGAAGAAGATGTGGTATGTTACACTGACTTTATGTTTAAGGTCCCACTCCCACCTTTTCTCTAACTGGATTAATCTTTCTGTATCTTGATAGGAGTATATAATAGGCCACACTGGTCATTATGAATACTGTTTGGATCATAAAAATAGCAGCATACAGCAGAGCAGGTACAACTTCTTGTTGTTGAAGTACATTTTCATATCAAAAAATTCAACTTTAATCTTTAACTTCATGCCAGTACCAAGAGCTTCCACTTTTGGGATAAAGATGTGTTATGGACCAAAAAGTACCAGCCAGAAAGAGCCACAGAGGTCGTTCTAGTATTTTATATATTAGTGTTGTGCTTTCGTTGGCTCTTGACTGACCTCATTTACTTTTTTATCATAAACACGCACATTATATTTTCTGGAAATCTGACTCTGCAGGTCTGCGGAAACATTGATTCTGTGAAGTTTTTAAGTGAATGGCTGAATTTATGGCATGCAAAAGCTCTTCAATGTAGAGAATCCACAGATAGAGGAACAAAAACCAATAGCCTGTGCCAGAGTGATGACGTTGACTGTTATGCAAGTGATTGCGACTCAGAAAAACTTAGCCAAGGAGCTAACTTGAAGAATGTTCTCCTAGTTTCTGGGCCAACAGGGGTAAACAACTCTGGTTGTTCATTCTATTATATCTGTCCTCTTTTCATGGCATCACAGTAAATGTTTAAAAGATGGGATCCTCCTATTACGGTTTTAATTAGTATAAAATAATGCTACTTTGCATCCAAAGGAAAAGCAACTGAGAATTCTAATGAAATAACTGAACTGTTTTTAGCTACCACGGTTCTTATGGCTCGTATACAATAGCATCTTTTCTATGTTTAGACCTACTCCCCATATTTCTTATAGGAATAAGAAGTAGCATAGTTAATGTCAGAGGCTCCATCTGTTATCCTTTCAGTTCATTACTTCTGAATGTGAAACATGTTTACTTGATAATCACGTAGTTTGCTTTTTCAAGAAGACTTGTATTTCAGTTTTTCAGAAGGAAAAGTCAGATATTGTTGGCTATGGGACAGTTTAGTCAATTTTTTTACTTGAAACTATTAAATCAACGAGTATTTAGTTCATGCACATTATGATTTTTTGAAGCAGTTTTAAGATGTTAGTTAATTGAAATCTCTTGTTTGCTTAAGTTCTTATTTCATTGCAGAGCGGAAAGTCTGCATCTATTTATGCTTGTGCCAGAGAGCAGGGATTTCATGTTATTGAGGTAACACTTTGGTGCATGAAATGATAGTGGCCCTCATCAGTGTACAATGATTATATTCTTTAATATTTGGTAAATGTATTTTTACTTGGCCATTTTTGGTTGATTACATCTTTTGTTGCGTCAGGTAAATACGTCAGACTGGAGAAATGGGACTCTGGTAAAACAAAAGTTTGGGGAGGCCGTAGAGTCTCACAGAGTTAAAAGGTCTGTATCTTTCGACCACACTAAACAGTTGAATATGGGTTTTTTGTTACCATGTGTTATTCTAAATGACATAAACACCACTCTTACGTCGTCTGATGTATAGTTGTGATACATTTCAGCACAATTTTTGATTTAAATGTATAGCCTAACACGTGTAACTGCTAGTTCTCTTAATTGTGGCTGACATTCCAAATACTTCTCTTTCTAACTAATTCTTTTTTGCATTGCCTCATAAGTACTGCAAATTTGTAATACAAAATCTATTACTTAGTTTGCTGCAAATTTTGTTAATTGTTTCAGGTTGTGTGAAAATAAAACTATTCATAAGGATCATTCACTAGATTCATTGAATCATCCTGTAATGTCACAAGAAGCAGATAATGATGTGGTCGAGATGACAGCTGTAGCAATTGAAGATGGCCCCTACAATTCAAGCGACCTTTCTGCAAAATTACCATCTGCAAGAAGCACACTTCCTTGTGATGAAATTCAACTAAAAACTTTAGTCCTCTTTGAAGATGTGGATATCGCTTTCACAGAAGACCGGGGATTTATCAGTGCTATACAACATCTTGCTAGAACTGCAAAGCTGCCAATAATCTTAACAACCAATAGTACGTCATTGATTGAAAGATTTCCAAAATGTTCTTTTATTCATGTTAATATGACCTTTTTGTGAACATTCTCAGGTTATCAGTCAATCTTACCTGATAGCTTAGACAGGGAGGAGATATGTTTCTCAAGGCCATCACATCCGGACCTACTTGACCATGTAACTAAGGTAGGCCTCCACATCTTTGTTATGCAACTATTCTTTGCAGTTAGTCATACAATCAAGTTTTACAGTGCATAAGTTTATGTAGATATGCACTGCAGAGAGAGCAAACATTGAATCTAGTCTTATATCAAGTTTCATCAAGTCTTTTCATGGAGATATTAGAAAGACCATTATGCATCTCCAGTTCTGGTGCCAGAATGCTGCTCACATAAAAGGTTAGCATTATCAGTTCATGTTTAATGAATCTATTTATTTTAATAGAGAAGCAACACTTTCATATTCGAAGTTAATAATGGCTGCTACAATGTTGCCTAATAATTGGTCAAGTTCCAAGCTAGACTACCAGCGATAGATTGTATAAAAATAGAAGTATCTTGTCTGCACTGAATAAAATTTGATGCCTTTTTATTCTAGTCACTATTAATGTATCTTAAGTTATGTCCTCATTAACTCTTAATAATTATCGTTTGAACTCTATATTTGATGGTCCAAATATGTATAACGGAATTGAACAGACTGTACTTCTTACCCTCTTGCACAGATGCAAAAATAGGGGAAAAGTATGGCCCTCATGTACTTGATCTTGAAGCTGCTCGCCAACTTCTACTGGAGTTTATCCCTTGTGGCTTCACATCTGAGCTATCTGAGATGATTGAACTTGAGTTGAGCAAAGCACTGAGTTTGCAGGAAGAATATTCTTCATTAGTGGAAGATGACAAGGAAAAGCATCTCAGTGAGATAAGACGGCAAAGTTTCCAAGCGCATCTAAATGAGGAATTTATGGCAGCCAAGAAAGATGCAATGCTTAAGAGAAACAGCTACTATGATCAGTTTGAAGCTGAAGTTGTAACTCAAGACGTTTCTAATTCATCAGGGTCACCTATTACCTTCTCTCGTCGAAATATTCATAGAAAAAGTGATTATGTGTTATCACTGAGTGGAGATGATAACATGGATGATTATGAATGTACTGCTAATTTGGCGCAGGAGGCAACTCACGAAGGACATGATCTTGCTCACTGTGGCTTCATGACTTGTAGCTCAAAACCGGAAGACAACTTATGTTTTCCACTAGTACATGGACACCATAATGAGAGCTTCCCACTTCCAACAGATATTATCGAAACTTTTCAAACTGAAGAAAATTTTGACAGTCAGCTTCAGGATTCTGAAAACAACTCCCAAATTCTGGGTTCTTGTGGGGTAGTTGATATTTCATGTGTTCCAGAGTCCTCATTTGTCCCCGAAACCAGAATCAATGATGAACAAGAGGAGTCATGTAGATCTGTGTCCTATGTTCCTTCTGGTGATATAACCACTGTTGACATTAAATGTTATGATGAATGCTTATCAAGGTTTCATGTTGATCAGCACATTGTCAGTGGCTACGACATCAATGTCGAGTCAATACATCATGAAGATGTTGGAGATTCACACACTGAACATTTGGAGGTATCTACAAGACAGTGGCAGCTATTGGATGAATGCAGTCAAATGAACTTCAATAAGAGCGCACCCATACAACACATTGATATTTGTAAGAAGATGGGTTTGGTCCAAGAAGCATGGGCCCGTCTCCGTGAAAGTCATCAGGGTCTAGGGAAGTACGTTACACCCAATCAAGAATATGTATCTCGATTTCTAAAGGTTGCATTTGGAGCTAGCAATTTCATATCAGAAGCAGATATCCTGCTGTCCAACTTTTGCCTGGCCAGAAATGTGAGAGATTATTCTTTTTGGACTGACTTAAAATCTGTTTTTTGTTGTGCTCTTATTAATTTTCAAAAGACTTTTCTGCATTTAGACTTCAGCTGAACCATCTACTATGGCAACTGAAAAGTCAGATACATCGGAGTGGTACAATGAGCAGCTGCATATGACATCTACCTTCTCTGATCATGGATTGAGTTTCTATGCAAAAGAGGCCACTGCAGCTGCGTCAAACATGGATCAAGCAAACTTGGTGGATTCGGCACAAGGGATGCGAACCTACAGCTCTGACACTTTTAGACTAGGTGCTCAAGGGGCTGGAATAAGTGAATTATGGCCTCAGGAGATGTTGGAGGGTGGGCTAGGAGTTTGTGCATCATCAGAAAGGTCAGTTCGAACCCTTCCTCATCTTAATAAATCAATGTCATAATCATCAATTTCTGGTAATGGCACTTGCGTAGACTGTTTATTTGTTGGTGAACATTAGTTAACTATGATCCCCTCTACTACAAGTCTATGATTCATCTGAATGTATGGTTATAGGTTAGTGGTGGGTTAAATCAGCCACAATTATCTCGTGGAGTCTTTTAGGACCCAACTCAAGTTTTCAAAAAGATCAAAACCCATTTCGTGTAATTGCAAATTGCGTCTTCTATATCTGTTGTAGTATAAAGGGAATTTTGTCAATAACTTGACTTAGTTCCCTTCCCCATATGTAGTTTCCCTGATTCGTGGGGATAATTTTAGTTTAGTAATCTGAACTTTTATGTGACAACTGGAGTCTGGCCAGTTTTAGTTGAGTATATTGGTAAAGATATATTTGTACATCATCAGTATGTTCTAACATTCATATCATGGCATGCTGAATTACAGGGAATTGGAATCTACTCGTCTTGATATAATTCGTTCCATTGTCCCTGCACGATCGCTTATGTCTGTGAGAGGTGAAGCACTGCATGAATATATTTCCTCCTTGAATATGATTTCAAGATCCGAAACATCTCGTTTGTCGGCTGGTGTTGACAGTACAAGAAGAAGAAGGTATACAATATATGTTATGTCAATGCATTCACTTTCTTATGGATAAGTTGATAGGCTTTTATGTAATCAGTGCAATAATCTCTTGCAGGGGGCGCCCTAGTCGACATTACCTTATTGGGGAACTTTCCCTCTCTCCAGAAGATATCTCAATACTGAATCGATATCCCTTTGGGTCTGATCAGAAGCTGCATGATTAAGATTATTCTTTACAGTTATCTCAATATTATTGTATATATCATCAGTTTATAGTTCACAGTTACATAAGTTATTAACCAACGTACAAAATAGACATAGTGGGTCATCAGTGTCACAGCTGCCTGGCTTATTTTTGCAAGTCTAAATGAAGAACAGTGGAGTGAAGTACTAAAGAGTGATGGATCAGAAAGAGGAAGAGAATGAAGCTGCAAAAAGATAGTCTTTGTTCCCTTCTTCCCTAGCTGTTACAAAATCACTAACAGACATGAACACTAGCTACAAACACTAGGGCTTCTAATTTCCTTTATCGGAATGGAATGATGCTGTTGGTCTACAAACACTGTAGCTACAGTTTCTGTTGGGTGCTTAAATTCGTATATATTTGAGCTACAATAAAGTTGAAATCTGTCTAATGCAATATACTCCAATGAACACTTAGTACAGCAATGACATTCTATACAACTCTTAAACGTTTGGCAGAAACTTGGTTTAAAATTGAAATCCAAGTCATTCCTTTATGGAGTTGCAGATATGGCATAGAAATGTAGACAATCTGAACAGTTCAAGTCAACCTGGGAAACGGAGATATGGAATAGAGGATCACCAAAAGAACCATTTCTTCGGAATGGAAGAGACCGATGCTGTAGAATGGAGTTCATCCTTTTTTCTGTTTTCTATTCCCTGCTTTAATGACTCAAGTCTCATCCTGGTATATCATGCAGACAGACCACTTCAAGTTAAATGGACGCTAAGTGACAATGCAGGAGCTAATGAGATGGATGAATTTACTCTAGGCCTAGTTCAAACTTGATGAGACGTAGATTTTAGCTTTAGTGAGTAATGGAAATGAATGCAACAATTACTTGGTGTCTGATAGTCGACCGTGCAGACTCCATCGTTGCCGGAAACCTTCAACGCCTTCCATCCCACTGGCGAGGATCAAACGCCTGAAAACTAGAAAGGTTAAGAAATGAAGTTGGCGTTTCAGAATAAGACAATGAAGTTGTTTGTGAAGCAAGATTTCCAATATGAAAGCTTGGTTAAGCTTATACCTATCCAACGTTGTAATTTGAGATTCTAGTTGTGCAGCTCGGTCCTTGGCATCCTCAAGGGGCATTGATAGTCCAAGTTTGTGTTCACTTTCTTGCAGGCGCTTCCTCAACTCTACATCCTGAAAATCATACTCAAAAATGAGACACTGGCACGATAGAGTCCTAAACAGTGAGTTGTGACAAGCAATATCTAACCCTTTTTTCAGCACATTGTCTGTATAAAACAAGCTCATCCTGGCAAAATGGCTCGATATCGTTGATTTGCAGGCCTATTAAACAGCAAAAATGTCAATACATTTCAAAAGTACACCGTGCAGCTTTTGAAACAGAGATCTGACACTCACAAGTCCGAAGCAGGTAACTACTTGTTAGAATGAAAAAGGTGAACTATCTAAAAAAGAAAGTTATATATGAAAATCATAAAGTGGCATCAACTCACATAAAAAGAGATTCCTTAAGATGCCATCACATAAATTAACGCCTTCAAGCACATGTGATGCGATTTCTGGTGGGATGAGAGGTGAGGGCGGCCCCAACATTAGATCATCACCAACCAAAATAGTTTCCTCCATCATTGGCTGCGAATCGACTAAAACCATAGCAGCAAACTCAATCAGATTTAACTTAATAAGATCTTCATCAGAACTGTATGCTAAATGCCTTCTCAGACTCACAGTATACATATCCACGTCCATTTTATTGCTAAAATGTACGCCATTTATTCTCGCCATACCAATTAATAACCTATACTAACACAGATAAAGCAGACACCAAGAACTAAAATGAAAATACTTACCATCCATTGTTGTTGGCTTCTGAGTAACACAAACAACAAATCAACACCTGAAAACAATGAAAGTAATCATAAGTCATCAAAAGCTGAATTCATCACAAAATCGGTACTTTAACTACTTCAAACTCAAAAATCAAACACTTAACTGATTCTATTTTTTTAAACACTAAAAGCAACCACCAAACACACAATCATAAAATCAAATATCCAATAACATCCAAATTGAGAATCTAGAGAATTTGCAATACCCAAATCGAAGATGCAACCCGAATTTCAAATCTGAAAGCTTTAAACAACAAGCGTCCGATGAACGTCGCCGGAATTCTACGTACGAACCCTAAACCTGAATTAGAGCTCCCGCAGAGATGGTTTAGGGTTTATGCATAAATCTTTCAAAATTACAAATCAGTCCCCTTACTATTATAATTTACAGTTTATAGGCCTGCATCAAAAAATAGTCCGACAGTATATCATTTTTATGAAAACAACGTTCAAATAGCAAAGAAACTTAAGGTACAAGTATTGATAAATCATTGTTCATTCAAATATGAAGATGGAAAACTTTTATTTATCGTCCGGTCTTGTACATTTTGCAGATTTTTTTTATTAATATGGACTGAAAATCGTTAAGAATTTACAATAAGTGAAAGTTTCTATCATTTTTGTGAGTCAGGTAACTCTTGGAATTGCTATTACTTGCAGGGGATTGAGTTTCCGATTTGTGAAAACAGCAGTATTATGTTGGTCCTCTTCGCCGTCAACTAATTTCCATTCAAACTCCTGCACGAGTCTACCGATCGCTGATGTAGATATCAGCATTGTCTGAAGAGCACCTGCACACACCCTTTTTCCAGCTCCAAATGCCATAGTTGAGAAAAGATCAGCTGTATCTAACTTTCCTTTTAGAAATCTATCCGGGTTCCATTCCTCCGGATTTTCCCATGTATTCTTATCCATGTTGCACGCGTCTAAGTTAATAGCGATCTGCCAACAAAAACAAAAATATTTGCATTTCTTAGATCGTACGAAATGAATATAACTTCAGTAGGGAGTGTGAACCTGAGTGTCGGCAGAGATGTGGAAGCCGCCTATTTCTGTGTCTTCGTGTACATATCTTGGAGTAATTACAGGCACAGGCGTGTACCTTCTTAAAGATTCTTGAAAAATTGCACTAAGGTAATGAAGCCGCGATAAATCATCTTCTGAAACTTTTTTATCACCACAAACATTCTGAATTTCCTCGAACAGGCGGTCTTGGCAGCTTGGGTTCTTAGCAAGCATATACATAGCCCATTCTGTAGTAACTGATGGAGCATCGGACGATTCCATTATCGCTTCCCAAACTAAGTTTCCAACTTCTTCACCAGAAAGATCTTTTGCGTTCGATAATAAGTAGCCAAGATAACAGTAAAG